>OZ022414.1:26066123-26488623 GCA_963989365.1 Rhimphoctona megacephalus | reverse complement strand
AACATAATGTAATTACATAAAGTAATTACATGATAATGCCTTGAATGAGTCCTCTGAATTGATTTTTTTAAATATAAATACGTCTTGGCGAAACTACTACCTTAAATGACACTACTACATTAAAGGACATAATGTCCGCTGAAAGAAACTGTAGACTTCAAAATGATATTGCGAAGCTTGCGGAATTATCGATTCTGCACATTTAATTTCAAATCGATCGAAGAGTAGTAAATTGTTAAGTATCATAGATCTCTATTTTTTATTGAGGAATGTGAATTTGATTCATGAACTCAAAAACACTCGACACTTTGAGTAAAGTAATGTTTTTTGTATGTCTACCATGACTTATTAAGTAAAACTTCAACTTCTTATAAAAGAATGAGTCCAGCGATAAATTAATTAAATATTGGGAGAAAAGATAAAAGTGGAAATATCAAAGGCGCATCAGATAATCTCAGTCTCGGTGCCTTTCGGACACCATTGAAAATGCATGATGTATTCAATATACTTGATGATACATGCAGGATCTCTTATTCAGTATCCATTCTAATTGAATGAGAGTACGCTAACATCATAGGGCCAAATTACCCATATGAAATGGGAATGAAGGAGAACCTTGGCACTCCTATACTGTCACACCCTTTGCTTGATCGATAATTCCTGCTATAATTTTGAATAAGTCAAGGTTTTGTATTAAACGACCAAATAAGGTCGAATACAATAAAAAAAAGCAAAAAAGTGGTAAAAGGTAAAACGTTACGTAATAAACAAAAAAAATGTTTTCAACAACTTTCATGGCAAAACAGTTGCGTAACATTCACTTTGGAAACTAATCATGATGATGCTGTTTTCCTTGGGGAATTTCCGAATGCATAAGGTCCAAAATTGTACGATTGAACTTTAAGGTAGAAACTTGACGTATTGCGGGCTCCAATTACAGTTGCATCTATCAATTAATTATCAACGGCATCAATTATCGATTTTTTTTGGTTGGCTATTTGAGCGTTCTACTTTTTGAATGGAATAGAAAAAAAATCAACGTCCTTATAATGTGACCCTTGGTTCAAATGTTAAATATTCTCAGCCTTTGATAGCCTTTTTACTCCAATTAATATCTAAGACCCCGAATCTCCCTAAATTTCACAATGACAGAATAAAATTTAAAAAAAACCCAAAAATTACTACTTCACAATGCCCCTAATTCAATTATGTAAAAGATATATTCTAAAGAGAGGACATGAAAACAAACAATAGTAAAATTAAAAAAAAAAACAATGATGTATCAATCTTATATTTTTTCCCCAAATTTAAAAGAATTCCGAAAAATTGGTCTCGTCGGATTCAACACAAACGTGTTATCAGGAGACGCGGTAGCGGCTCGACGCCAAGTATTAAGGGGACCGTATGGTCTAGAGCACGAAAATTTCACCTATTTTCACGATTTTTTTTTTGCCTTAAAAAATTTAAAAATCGATGTTTTAACTTTTCGGGTTTATTACTACCTTTATTAAGTATACAAAAAAATTTCTTTTTAATTTTAAAAACAGTGTTTATTATCATATAATTGGCATTGAAGACGACCCTCTCGAAAAATCCGACCCGGACGGTGAAGATCGATCCGAGACTTCTACTCATCTGAAACACAAAATTCAAGAAGATTCTTAATCAGAAAGAGTGCAGTTATGGTCGGGACTAGAACAAATCGAAAAAATTAAAAATTGACAAAATGGCGCGCTTTTGAAAAAAAATTCGTAAAATCGGGTTTTTTTTTCACTAGTTTTTTAGTATAAACAATAAGAAATTATTTAAATAAAATTATGATTGTAGTTCCGACGATAGCCATACATGTTGTGAACAACATATCCAAATTTCAAGTGATTCGGTTGAATAGTTTTTTTGTTTTCACCTGCGCAGTGCCGAAAAAAGTCGTTTCGAGATAAATGAGTTTAAAGTTTGAGGTACAGATATTTTCAAAAATTGAGCAAATTTTGAATACTTACAGTTAATCCGCGATTCCGGCACCATATAGGATTCCTTCGGAACGTTCATAATTCAAGATTTCCTCACTCCTTTCATTTCTTCGAGCTGTCCGAGCCTCTTTGGAGTTGTCCGTGCTCCTACGGTTGGCGCTCGATACTCGCAGCTCGTCTCGGTTTTGCGCTAGTTGCTCCGCTTGTGGCCCGATTGTTATGCCCATGGTCTCCATTATTTTCAATAGGGATGCAAATCCTTCATTGAATATGCAAGCGGAAATGTGAGTGGCAATATCAATGATTTTTTTTCCGGCAAACAGATGTTTCGGCGCAAGGTGCCACACGCAAGCATTGAAACTTTCGTTATTGTTCTGCGTATTACTGCCAATACACCTTTCCAATAAAGTCTCTGCTGTCAATTCTTCATAAATTGGTTTTAATATCTCTTGTGCTTCATCGCACAGAGCAGGTGGGTGCTCGTAGGTGTCTAAAGTACCTGCAGCCTCACTTTGACGCCACTTGCACCACGATTCGGAACCTGGAGGACAGTACGAGTGTTGCGGATTTTCATCTGTTGAAATTTTGTGATAATATGCTGCCCATATTTCACTTCTCATCCCTTCAGTCGAATCTGAATTACGTCTAATTGCTAGACCGTAATAAGTTGACAGCTCTTGCAATAATTTATTCGTCAATTGTTGACGCTTCGGTGTTTTATTTATCGATTTCCGCTGTGTCTTTTTTCCCTCTTCTTTTTCTGTCAATTTCTTTGTTGCTTTCTTTATTTGTGCATGTTTTTTTTTCGCATCAACAGCACGTTTGTACAAACGTTTTTTAACATGCAAAACACATTCTTTTTTGCAAACTAAAAAATCATCCCCGTAAGGCTTTGTGTCCAATAAGGCTTTGAACGTTTTCGTGTCGCGGACCGCTCTCTACCTGCGTTATGGGCTGTAGAAGCTGTAATATTGAGAATTTCCGCATGAAAATTTCACAGTATATTCTTGAGATACTATACTTTCGACATATCGAAAAAAAAAAAAATCGATTTTTTCAAATTTCTAGACCATACGGTCCCCTTAAAAAGAAAAAAAATATTCTAAGAAAATTTTCGTCGAGCGCTGTCACACTCTTATATACAGTAATATGAGGTTTTTTCGAACTTTCTAAATTGTAAAAGTCCTCCCACGCAACAACGGGTAGAGTGAATGAAACTAAGAGGGGTTTAGCAATGCAAGTGATTGTTTTACTATCAAGTGGTTTTTGTTAGAAGTCGTTCGGTCCACGGATTCTGGAGATAACGTAACATTGCGTAATAAAATTCGCTACTTTGGGAATTTTCATTTTAGAATGTTATTTCTCAGAGACAGAAGGACGTAAGTTAGGTTTGTTTACATTGGACACACATCCTTTGCGGCAAAAGTCTACATTTGACTACCCTTTGACGTCATTGTATAGTTACCTAGTACGTTTTCCTCTCTACTCTTTCCACGATTTGAAGATTCAGATGCTGACAAAGATAAAGATAGAGGTCAAAGTGGAGGTGGAGGTGGAAGTCTACACATTGAAGGTAAAGGTCAACATGAGAGAAAGAGAGAGAGAGAGAGAGAGAGAGAGAGAGAGAGGGGGGGGGGGCGGAGGGGCAGGCACGGTGAGGGAGAGGAGGGAAAGGGAGAGGAAGAGAGAGAGAGAGACAGGGAGAGATGGTGAGATGGAGAGAGGGAGAGGGAGAGAGTCCAGTCTGTGGAATTCTTACCCACTAAAAACTACACATCCTGTTCCACTTGAAAAAATTAAATCCCCTGAAATTTTATATTAAAAAAAATTAATAAAAAAGATAATTTAAAAAAAAATCGTGTTCATACAAATAATTTAAAATGATCACATAGCTGTACCCTCGGCTTTGCTAACGTCCGTCCATATCTATTGTAGCTGTTCATATTTTCATCAGTTTTATATTAATGAGAAAAAAATTCAATTACGAATTAAATAATGTATCGAAATATTACACGGTCTATGCCCTTGTCATTCTTTTTCTATTTTAAACATTATTTTTCGGTTTTTTTTTCAAATAAAATGCTTCGAAAAAAGATGCTCAATTTGAAATTTCTCATCACTTCACAAAAATAGTTGTAATTTTTTTTCTGTCGAAAATTGGAACCCCAGCCATCGCTCATTCTTTTTGTTTTTGCATTATCTTTAAATAGGTAATTCGTTTTTCTTGTTTATCTGTATATTTTAATTACTGATGAGTTTTTAAAAGTGAATATTGAATAAAAAATTTGAACTTTTGTTTCACATTTCCTTAAAAAAACAATATATCAGAATTTTATAAAGCCTACAATGTAGTGTAATCATGAGCTTTGTTCCTGTGAAAAATTCACAGGAATTGGTTCAGTGGTCCTCGATTGAAAAGCGTCCAAACATTTTTATACCAAAAGGTTTTAGTATATAAAGATAGAAATATATATATATAGATATATTTAGGAGAATCGAATAGTTTGATTACACGTTTTAGAAGCATTACTGTAGTTTGATGACATTTGTGCACTTTGCTAACTGCCATCAAAGTACCCACCGTATGATTTCACTTCACGTATTTATATCGAATGTTAGCGGCAATATGTAAGAAAACGTCAAGGGACAATGACTCGTAAGCAAACTATATTAATGTCGATATTCAGTGAAAAATAAATATTGTAGCAAAGTTGTATAAAATAATAATCTATATTTGTGAATTTAGAATGTATTTACATGTACTTATTTTTTTACTATTTTCACTGTCAGTATCCAGTACGATTTTACCATTTTACTGCTCACGCCACCCAGTTTCACTATTTACGAATTCATCATTTTACTATTCATTATTCCCGAAGCAAAGTACTGCCATGTTTTTCAAAAAGGAGTGATATCTTGACAAAAACTTTTAAAATGTAAACAAGAATGTCAAGTATTAAAAATGCGCGACCTTAGTTATAAAATGACCACTCTATATTCTTGTTATTACGTTAAAATGAAACCTATGTTTTTATTCACAACTTTCATTTCTTTTTCGTTATATACAAAATGTTACTTCACCTCGAAAAGAAAATACTAAAAAAATGGTGTCTTTGATTTAAAAAAAAAAAATGAAATCATTCTAACATAGCCAAGTACGGTAAATGAATTACGAAATTTCACATGAGATCATTGGCACCTTGAATGGTGTCCGTTAAAGAGTTTTGTCGCCTTAAGAGCGTCCAAAGAAAATCCTACAAATATTAAAAAAAATATTATTATGACATTATGTTAGCTGAGGACAATGAACGTTCAAAACAGTCCTACGGGAAATGAATAAAACAAAAATTACATATAAAACCGTACGTACCCGTATAAGTGCACACGATACACGTTTCTATATGTACGTACGCCACAAATTCACTGTAAAAACTACACAAAAACTTGACGTGCATGGTTTTCAAAAATAAACTCGGCGAAGGAACTCCTCATCCGTCAGTACCCGTAGCAATTTAAATACCTAATATACCTAAATACCTAAAATAAATATTTTTTACTTTTTAAAAGTTTTTGCCAAGATTTACTATACACCACAAAAGTTTCAGGATGAAGTGGTAAACTAAATACAATTTTTTATTATTTACAGCACGCCTCTTCCTATTTGGAATAAAACACGATTTTTGGTCCCCATTCAAATGACTTTCAATCTCACAAACATTGAATTAAATGGAAGCTTCGACACTTCCAGTTAACTACCGTTCACTGTCGCTTTCGTTTATATTTTGTGGTGTTTTTTGGGTTGTTCTTTCAGAACAGATGTGCAAATTTCCCTGTACGAGCATTCACAAGTGATTCACAAAGCCAAAGAGTTGCTGTTAAATTAGGACTTCGAAAAGGAGAGAACTACGGGCATTTAGCGAGACGACCGACGAGAGAGAAAGAGGACTCAAGGAAAGAGAGTAAACAGCTCGAAACTGAGTTGAGTAAAAATCCAATTTAGTGCGATAGCTTCTACAGATCCATTTCGCGTTTTCGGTTACGCTCCAAGTAACAACGGCCAAAGATAAGGTTGGCATATACAGGTGAAGAGTTAAAGAGTGATAAAAAAATCGTTTTCACGTATTTGTCAGTGCCCCCCGTTAACCAATTCTCGATTGAGGACCATTCATAGTTTATTAGTGATAGAAGTCTAGGTTGATTGAATAGAGCGAGAAGTGAACAAAAATAGATCAAGCGAATGCCACCAACGAGATAAAAAAGAAGGATTGTATTAAAATATTTTCTTTTAGAGTAGAATTTGCAAATTCGATCCTGTTATCAAAGCTATTATTCTTGGAAAATGTAGTATTACTATTCATTGTCTATGCACGAATAATTTAAGAGCATTCATACTAAATCTCACAAAATTAGGTGGAAAGCGATGAAATTTTCGATCTTGTACGAAGGACTTGCATATTACAGAATATCTTCACTGTCTCCCGTGACTAATATGTAGCCTAGCACCGAGGAGGCTAGGTGTGAGTGAAATGTATCCAACCTAGTCTCGCTTCGACAAACTCGATCTACATCGTCGAGAGAAATAGATGGAGAGAGTGAAAGAGAAAGGGGGACGTTACGAATGAGAACGAGAGAGAAAGCACGCCACTTGGCTCTCTGGGAATTGCCCGTGGCTATACTTTTATGTGGAAATGAAGTGAAGGATGAGGCCCTCACTAGAGCTATAAGATAATGAGACTATCAGAACTAAGCTTTCAACCCCGTAGTGAGTAGTACAATCGTATTCAGGATTGTGCATTTTCACAAATCCTTTTGATTTTCAGTCGAGATTCTAATGGAATGTATAGCCGCAAGACTTATATTGTTATAATAACATTTAAAAACGAGTTAAATATGAAATTAACGTTCAAAAATAGTCCCTAAACGATAGCTTGAGGCTCCAATTAAAAAATCTATTTTGAGGAGTTTGAGAATCGTAAATATTTCTGGGTATCAAAATACTTCATGTGCGTGATATATTTTAACTTGGTTAATTCCTTGGTTATAATGAGTCTGGCCGGAAAATTTGAAAGAGACAAAAAACCATATGAAGTTTGATCGATAAACGAAGCATTTCAATTTTTTTTTCTAGCTACGAAATTTTATAATAAATCGTGTAAATTTTAATTGAATAAAGCTGAATTTCAGATATTGGCTGTCGAGTTAGTCAAATTAGATTAGGCTGCTGTACAAGTATTAGCCTTCTTCGCACTCTCTTCGACCTCTGTATAGACTCCCTTCAACCTTTTCAGTTGTACCACCCTTTATATTTATGTATCTCACAAATACAGCGAATCTCATTTAATCTCTTGGTCAATAATAATTCACCCCTGAAAAGCTTTACATGGTGCATGTAAAAGTATTTTGAATCTTTACAAAAAAACCAATGAATTATTCCCCGAAATCTACGAAATTCTATCATAATTACGAAATGCCGGAGAGGTTTGACGCCAAGTATGGAAAAAAAGTTAAAAGGCAAGACTCAACGTCTATATATACAGGAGAATGAGCTTTTTCGGTTACTTTTGAATCTTGATTTGACTTTCGACTTCACTTAAAAATGTGATATCATGTGATTCTCTACTTCCGAACTTCGAACAGAATGGTTATTTTTTATTGTTAGTCCACGCAAATAT
This sequence comes from Rhimphoctona megacephalus, assembly GCA_963989365.1. NCBI lineage: Eukaryota > Metazoa > Arthropoda > Insecta > Hymenoptera > Ichneumonidae > Rhimphoctona > Rhimphoctona megacephalus. Next base: position 26,480,981 of record OZ022414.1, on the reverse strand, counting down.
AAAACCTCATAATATGAGCCAAATTATTTCGTGAATTTTGTTTCAGTAATATTGCGTTTTAATCTTAATTCCCGCCGTTTTTCAATAAAAAAAATTATTTATAGTATACGGCACATTCTATTTTATTCGAAGTATCGCCCTTCAGAAGATACGACCTTTCCCCATCTTTCACGCAACAAATGGATTCCACGCCAATAGAAATCGTTGCTTTTTGAGGCGATCCATTCATCGATCTATTTTTTGATATCTTCAAAACACTTGAAATGCTGCGATGACAAATCATTCTGAATCGCTCGAAACAAATGATAATCAGACGGTGCTATGTCCGGTGAGTACGACGTATGCCCGTGCGGAAAATTATTAGGACAGCCCGAAATAAATTTGGGGCTCATAAGGGCCGAAATGCGGATTCCCTACTAGCTTCCACGCCAAACCCGGACGGGCATTGTCAAGGTAGCCTTAAGTTTATCGCTCTAATACTGTCAGGCCAGAACTCGATCGGGAAATATCAGGTTCGCCAAGATTATTAAAAAATGATGCGTTTGAGTTAAATTTTTGAGCATCTAGTCCATCTTGATCACAGTAGCTCTCATTAAAATAAATTGCAATATATAATATCAAAACTGATGTGGATTCCTCCGATTGGACGAAAAATCTGGATCTTTTTTATTTCAATTAACAAACAAACGTGTTTTTTTTAAGCAATAAAGCTTATTTTTGCAACATCGAATATGTTTAGTTATTTATAAACAATTATAAATAATTATTTAATAATAAATAAATGATAAATAATTAATATTATTACATATTAATAATAAAATATAAACCATAATTATATTTATTATTACATTAATAATATAATAATAAATATTGTTCTATGTTTTTTTTATTAATAATTCAATTCATTATCGTTTATACTTGATATTATTGTTATTTTTAATTGAAATTTAAGTTTACTGTGACTATTTCTGTCTTACTTTGAGAACACTGTCACTTATAGATACATTAAATATATTGTGTAATATGTACATGATGTATCTGCAACATATGTTGCATTTTTTAACAAAAATTTATTAACTAGATAATAGTGTAATGGGTAGCGTGTGAGCGTTGGTCAAAGATCAATAGGTAGGTCGGATCGAATTCCGGTGTAGGCAAGAAAATTTTTCCGCATCCGAAGTAATGCAAATACTGAAATAAGTAAACTATGATCAAATATGCAATTCTAATCATAAAAAAAATATTTTTATTAACATTTATTTGTTGCTAGGGTTCCAATAGGGCTTCCTTTAAAGACTCCGACCTTTTTGTCCGGTTAGGCCCTCGTTGACAAAGTGTAACTTGCCCGCAAGGGACCTTTCGGGCTTCCATATTGGGGCCGTAACAGAGTAAGGGAAAAATAATCAGGGCCTAGCCAAGGCCCTCTAACTGAATGTTCACACGGGGTGGGGTAAGACTTCCCAGTTCATGTTATCTATATACTTTTTTACGGTTTCTACTACATGTGGCCGAGCATTGTCATGGAGCAAAATTATAGTTGTTATAACATTTGACGTACTCAGGCCGCTTTTTTTTCAATTCCTGGTTTAGTTTCATTAATTGTTGTTTATAGCGAACAGCTGTGATCGTTTCACCCGGTTTCAGCAACTCGTGGTACACCATACCTTCTTGATCCCATCAAACACACAGCATCACCTTTTGAACATGAATATTGCGTTTTGGCGTTGATGGACTTGGTTCATCTGGCAGTACTCATGCTTTTTTTCGTTTGGGATTTTCATAATAAACCCATTTCTCATCGCCAGTCACGATTCGATGTAAAAATGACTTCCTTTCGCATCGTTCAAGCAACAATTCACAAATCGTTTTTCGCTTTTCGAGTTGACTCTCGTTTAATTGATGTGGTAACCAATTTCTCGCTTTTTGAATCAGTCCAAGATTATGTAAACGTTTATTAACAGCCGTTTAAGTAACGTTTAGTGTATCAGGCAATTCTTTAAGGGTTTGACATCGATCTTCATTGAGTAAGGCCTTCAATTCATCTTCAAATTTTTTCGGCTATCCTGAACGTTCTTTGTCTTTAAGGTCAAAATCGCCACTTTTGAATCGTCTAAACTAATCTCTGCACGTTGTCTCAGATAGAGCATGTTTACTATAAGCTTCTTGAAGCAAGCGATATCTTTTAGCAGCATTTTTTCTTAAATTAAAGTAAAAAAACAAAGCTTCCCGCATATGTTGTTTCGCTGGTTCAAAATCTGAAATTTTTTATATTATAAAAACAGTAGTGTGTACAAGTGAATTCACCCTCAAATACTCAATATTGTAGGTTATGTCAAATACTTTAACACAGTATAGTTTTAGTGTTACTTCTATGAAAATAATACTAGTTACGCCATCTCATATAAAACAGCGAGAATTGAGTTTAAAATCCAATAAATTACTCAATTTTGTGGAAGAGAATTTGAAAAAAATGAAGAAGTGATATTTTGTCTGTAACTTTTGGGAATGTGTTATTGATAAACTTTGAAGCTATGTTATTTGGCCTTGAAACTGTTAATTGGTATCAAATCAGTTTAGTACAATGTAATTATAGAAACCATGGAAGTCACGCTATGTTTGAGCCGCACTCGAGCAACAAATATCAGTTTAAAACTATACATATGCTTACCCGAATTGTAATATTCTCCTTTGCGTTTGCCATTGTTTCAAGGTCGGCCATACTTTTTTAAAGTCGCAGTCCAGTAAATTGTCTTTTGAAAAGTATTATATTCTCATGAAAGTGTTCATTTGTATTTAGAACAGTGTTTTTCGCCTTACCCACCATGTCGGACTCAAAGCGTTAAAGGGAACGTAACCTTGGAGGAAAGCTATATAATTGAACGGTACCATCAATATATATTGCTTTTTTATAATAGTAGGTTTTGCATCTCGAATTACTCAGTTAAATTGCAAAAGCTTTTTGCACGTAAGGTGCAAATTGTGATTTGCTGGTTTTTGCATTTTCGTAAGACTTGAAATCAATATGCTTTAGCTCAGAAAAGTTTAAGTGGTGATGGACTCTTTCGGTAAGTATTATATATAAAGTTCAAAAATATACAATCAACTCAAATCTTTTATGGATTCGGAATACCTAGAATTAAAAAAATAATTATAGATTGATTAACTAATCCTCCACCATATTATGGGAAATAAAAGGTTGAACGATCGAATCGACGACCTGTCATTTTTTTGTGATAAATGGGATTAATATAATGAAGATATTTTGAAAAAGATTTAAGATTATCTCAAAGATCGTAATTGGCTCATTTTTCGACTGGCATATTTTACGGAATAAGGCCATAGGCAGAATAATACCAGGAAATAATCATTAGTGGAACTATTGATGATAAATGGCGTCGAAGCTTGAAGTTGAAGGTCTCTGGGAAATAATTGTTAGGAAGTCAGAAGTTTCAAACCGTACTCTACTATAAAATCCCTCGAAAGCATCGACGAATGTTTTCCACGTGGTTATAACGGCATTTTCAAGCGTAACATTATCGTAGGAGGGCGGAAGAGGGAGGGGACGATTTTAAATAAATTTCGGTTAATAATGGATCCTCGATTGGATAACAAAAGTTTTCGTATTCCCGTGAGTACTCGAGTAAAGTTTTCCTGACAATAATGAAACGATTTCCGTACCCCTCGACCTTTTTTTAAAAGTTAATGAACCTTATCCGACCCTTCAGTCGCATTGCTCGTTCCAGAGGATAAGTATAATCGTGTAATGCCACTAAAGTAGGCATTCAAATAATCTATAGGATTTTACAAAAGAAAAATTAAGAGTAGATATATTGTACCGAATCTTAGTTTGCTACGCTCAAACATTTAATGAGTCAATAGAAACTCTTTCATCTACGTTAAATACAGCGATTGTCAAATTGATCTGATTTACGTTTGTTGATACACAGAATACGTTATTTCGGAAAAGGGAATTTCGAATACAGAGACCGGAAACTCGTTTCCGTACGAGCCAGAATAGAAGTTACAAAATATGATCGAAGCAAATTGGCACGAGTTTTGTCAATCTCGTTCTTCCACGCTGATACGAGCATATGTACGATTCATCCGTTTATATTAGTACGTTGCCACGATACGAGTTGAGTACCAATGGAAAAGGGGTTTCTGCTCGTTTCAAAAGCTCCGTCACTGTACTAGTGGAATTAGTCGAATGGTATAGAAGAGCTAGCGACGAGTGTATATACACTCCAAGAAATATACCTCTAGATGTTTATTATATACGGTTGACTACGTTAGAGGGTTCGTATAGGAAGCAAAGTACGTCGAAGCCGTAACAACTTCTAAACACTATCGTCAAACTCCGGTGGAGTTACAGCTGTACATGCATGAGGCATTTCACGTGAAATTTTCACTTCGATCAGTCAACATTTTTTGTTGGTACGATTTTCTAAGTTTTTCTGAACAAGAAAAATCTCGGTCAAGTTGATTTTTACGGCCAATTGCATTTTCCAATTCGTTTTTTACTTCTATGTATTCAAACACTGACAATTCGTAAACTAGGCATATGTAGTAACGAAAATGACTATAATCGCATTATTATTCAATTATTCAGGTACTTTTTAGAAAAAAAGTCGTAAAAAGATTGTTTATATTGTAGTGCATTTTTTTATTTATAAGAACGAATATTTTTTCAAAAGACAAAAGTCATATGCATTTGTTGTTTCCTATTTATTCTAAAAAGTGGGTGAAGTAACGTGACTATTAAGCGCGAACTTAAAGTCCTGTGATTTTCTTTGTGGAAGTTTGTTTAAATTAAGAAGGGGGAAAAGCTTAAAAAACTTTGTTAGAAATAATGTGTACAAAACGTACGTTTAAAATTGGGTAAATATACCGTCAGTTATTTTCATTGTACTCATAGTTTCTGTATTTTCGTAATCTAGATGCGGGTCGATTCAGTAAGAATTCAAATATTGGCATTAGCTGAGAAAATCAACACAATGGCTGAATTGGATAATGCAATAAAAATGGGTTTGCCATTTTTTTTTTAAATATTCATGGTTTCGGAATGAACATTTCACGTGAAATGCCTCATATAATGCGAATATACCCGGTGGGTTCCTTTCAGAGTGGGGAAAAAACTATTTGACATGAGCTTTTTCGGATATCCCTTTTCAACCTGCCCGACAACCCTATCCTTCAGGGATGTGGTATTTATATCCGTACCTCTATTTGGACAAAACTTGCACCTGCTCTTCTTTCTCTATCTAATCGGTTTTTATTCCGTGAACTGGTGACCGTTTGACAAATTTCCTTTGCACATATTATTGGAGATCGAATCGATAGAATTGAATGTCTGAAAATGTACATGCAAAAAATAAATCTACAGTAATTCATTTTACTTTTTTTCCAAACCAGAAAATCCTTTAGACATTCAATTCTCAATGTTCTCAATCGATTCTCAATCGATGAATATTGATTCAGTTGTAACTGCGAAAGAAAGATCAAAAATCATCCCATCATATACCTTTTGACGTTACTGGAAAAATTGCTTCTTGCTGAGTAATTAACTAAGGGGAGACCGGGGTTCGTAGGCCAACTTTTTAGATTTTTGCTTGTAAAAAAGAAGGTAAACAACATTTAAAAAAACAAATTATTATTCTGAATAGAGGGTATATTCCACTATCTCAGATAATTATTTCAGATTTTTTGTGGAATACTGAGTAGGTGGTTTATATAGTTTTTTTGGAAATCATGGTAAGGGGCAGGCTGAGTATAATACGCATTTCACTGATATTAACAACAATTAGTGAAATAAGTAAAACAAAAAGGATCCTTACCAATATTTTATATTTAAGAATGCAACAAATTGATATTTACCAATTTATATGAATGAAATTATTGATGATTATGAAATTAGCAAAGAATTTGCTGGTATAGCCTGTGACGTGGCAATTTTGCTCGTCATCAAAAATGTTTAAAAGTTGGCAAATGGCATGGAAGAATGCGTCTTTCAACGTTGAAAAAGAATATCTCCCGAGTAAATCAAAAGGACTTTTGCCATAGCGTATTTATTTTTATTAATTAATTTTGTTTATTTTATTATTTTGTATGAACAAGCGACGAGTTTCAAGGATACCGAGAAGGGTGGAGTCGAAACATAAGGAAAATCGTCATTGCCAAGCGGAAAAATTAATGTGTGGTCGCATTCGTCGCTCTCGTTGGTTGACAGAAGAACGCGGAAATTTAAAATCATCGAGCGCGGGTCACTAGCTCAAAGTCCTCACCCTGAGCCGTTGAACTCGCGATGCATCAATCAGCATTGAGATCAACTGTCGTTTTCCGGCGCTACCGTTTCGAGGACAAGCGGAAAAATTCTAAATATTCGGGAATATCGATCCTATTATTATTATCGAGCGAACATTATGCGAAGGTTCTCGAAGGAGTCATTAAGATCTTGCGAGGAGGTAAAGGGTAGGGGGTTAGGACTCAAAATCCGCGAAAGAGCGTTTCTCGTCATTATCGTTACTCGAGTTCCAGACCACAGCGAGGAATGACGTATTTCCATGTCATAGCCATTCCCGTCAAGAATCTGATACCCCGAATTATGGATGATCTTATCCGAGGTCAATTGTCGGATATCGATCTACAGAAACCAAAGCGGTGAGCCGTCGTTTCGTTCTATATTTTTGAGAATTTTGTTTAGATTGGCCAAATTATTTGTTTTGAGAAAAATTGAGTAAAAGAACGATATTATTCGGGTACGCTATCGCATGGGCAAATTAAATTCTTAACATTTTTCTATTCGGATATTTTCCAACTGTTACCGAGATATTCTCGTTGTGTTATCGAAGGAATTGCGGAGAGGAATTCTATAAAATTTGATATTTTTTAAACCGAACAAGAGTCTTAGATTAAGATAATTTCAATTCTGATTATTTTGTAATTTTCTGTTTGCTGAGAACATTTATTGAATTTTCGAAGGGCGACGCCCAAATACTACCGCAGTTCTGGGCCAGAAAATATTGTAAATTGTATTGATGGTAAATGTATGAAAGTGCTAAGACGAAATTAAGACGGAATTATATTGTGACCTCGACTTGAAAATTATTATATATTATTTCGTCTTCTTATTTTTCCGGGAACTGTAAAAACTTTAACAACTATTTTGTCATTGACCCAGTTTAACTGACTTATTTGATTTAATTAAAATCAAAAATTAGTCTTGGCAGGACACCCGGCGAGAATCCTGGAAAGCTATCCCGGCAAGAGTCCCAGAAGAATCCCGTATAGGCACGTTTCCGGGACTCTTAGGTCAGCGTTCCAAAATCTCGCCGAGACCCTTTCCGATACTTTTCGAGACTCTTTCCGAGAGACCCGACAAGACCCTTTTCTATCATATATTTTTCGAAAAAAAATTTGGGTCTTGCCGAGACTCTTTACGATACTTTTCAAAACTCTTTGCGAGAGTCGTGCCGAGAGTGTTCCCAAGATTTTTCGATAGTCTCACTGAGATTCTTTCCAAGGTTTTTCGAATTTCGAAAAATCTTGCAAATATTTCCACCGGGCCAAGATTTTTCGAATGTCAAAAAATCTTGCAAAGAATTTCAGTGAGACTATTAAAAAATCTTGGGAAGCGTCTCGGCACGACTCTCGCTAAGAGTTTTGAAAAGTATCGGAAAGAGTCTCGGCCAGACTCAAATTTTTTTTCGAAAAATATATAATAGAAAAGGGTCTTGCCGGGGCTCTCGGAAAGAGTCTCGGAAAGTATCGGAAAGAGTCTCGGCGAGACTTTGGAACGCTGACCTAAGAGTCCTGGAAACGTGCCTATGCGGGATTCTTCCGGGACTTTCGCCGGGATAGCTTTCCAGGATGCTCACCGGGCGTCCTGCAGAGATTATTTTTATCTGCGCGGGGCCCTACTACCAACTTCAAAAGCTAGCCTAGCTGGGTAAACTTTCGTATTTGTTCTCGGTTGTTTCATTATAAATTTTATCGGAGAAAAATCTTCGGCTGGCATCCTGAACTAATCGAGAGTAAATGTAATTTGGCGCGAATCACCGGAAAAAGCGTTACAAGATACATGAATATCCATGTTATAGAGTAATTTTATATTGTATAAAAATGTATTTTGTTCAATGTAAACGAATTAGAAAGAACAATATTAATATAGGGTCGGCGAACATATGTGTCAACTAACCCCATATCAATGTTGGTCTACCTGCCCCGTCCGACTTTTTTAGAAACAAAACGCCGTATACACAAATTATAACAACAATGGAAAAAAAAATAATTATGCAAATCTATAGTCTAATATATGTACTTTAATGTAGTGGACAATTTATAACATTCAGGCAAAGGCAGGAGGAGATAGCAAAAACGGACTAAAAAATTTCGTTTGATATCTGAATTTTCGAAAATCTTTTTTTGCATTTGAATGACGTGTCGAGATACGTGAATGAGCGAGAGGCTGCAATGAACGTAATAACAAACACGCACGGTTTACATTCAATTATTTGACTGTTATTGTGAGTTAGTCAACTTACCTCTATGGTCAACTAGCCCCCGTCTCCCCTACGTCTAAAGTGCAACATATATCAAGAAAACCTAATAAATTATTGGCAGTCACGACAACTAAAATAGCGAAATTATAATGAATTAATTATACAGTTCAACCCATCAGCATAAAGTTCTATCAACTCTGGCTTACTTCGACTGTTATTTCATTATCTTACGTTATATTTTTTTCTGAATTCATACTTGTTATTATGAAAGAATTTGGTCAAATAGATTACGTTTGACTTAATTACTTAATTTAAGATTACGTATCTTGAATGGCGAGTTTGATATGAAATCCATACAATGGCTATATCCATTGCTACGATTAATTAATTAATGTACTCGTTGTATATTTAACTAGGTTCGTTTATTCGAGTAGTATTTATTTCGTACGTGCATGCCCGGAAAGTATAAATTTCGAGGGCATATCGTGCTACTCTAATTGAAGAACTTTCGTGTTGTGGATGTGGTGGGCGGGGGTAATAAAAAAGAAAACAAAACAAAAAATGTTGGTGAAAAAATGAATGCGACGACATTACGTGGTCTGCTAATTGCAGGTTCGCTTATTATAGTATGCTGCTGGAAAGTGTGAAAGTGATTAAATGCCGGATTATTTGTCGTCAATTGAATGGGGTAGTAAATAATCCATATAAACGCGTCTTAATGTAGAAGTCTGAACTACGCTAGGCCATGCAATGTGAAAGATATACAATGTAAAAAGCTTTATGTGCGCATATTGCGCAAAGGAAAAGTGCCTATTATAACACACGTTTTGAACAGATTTCAAAGTTTTTAGATACATTTTACAATGCATGTATCCAGAATATTGTACACCGACGTTTACTTGGCCGTCGAATATCCACATTGGGTGTTTTTTTTAAATGTTATTTCGGAGGAATCTCATATAAGTGGGTAGTTTTTTTTAGCAGGCAAATGACTAAGTAAAACACATTTTTATGCTTGGCGTACTAGTATTTCAATTTTCGATAGCGTCGAATTTTTTCCGAGTTTGGTTGTATTTCTTTTTTTAATGTTCCTGCGTATACCTGTAGGAAAACCTAAGAATATTGCATACGAGAGATCGCCCAAGCCACACACTTTATTCAGCTCTATTGAACAAACTATGCATTCAATGACGCTAAAAAAGTACACTTATGTTACAGATATAGTTATAATGTCGAATGGTATACGCTTCTTGTACAACGTGGCTGTTGTGCCTTTCGTTTAACGTATACATAAAAGGGTATGCTCTTGATCAGACATTATCAGACGATCATACAGTATCTAACCAGTAGGCCTATTCTGTAACTCGTAGCGACGGTTTTCAATATCATTTCGCTAACGTAGCAACACCTTAACGACAAGCGGCATTCTATATATTCCTCCGATAACGGCAGATATCGATACAAACGTCGCTATGAAGTTGACAATTGACGCTATGCAGTCGAGGTTCACGAGACCCCTCGTTAGAGCATAACGACGCTTGAATTGGGTGCGTGGACTCCGACAAATGGATGAGTAACGAAAAATAACATTAGGCACAACAATTAAAGGATATTAAAAAAAAAAATCCAAATTTTTAGGTGATTTTCAACGGGCTGTAACTCGGAGGAAAATAATCGCACAGAAAATTAAAAAAAAAAACAAATTGTACCTGCAAGTGTCTAGTTTCAGGACCAATGCTCGAAATTTTTTTAGCTTAAGCGGTTCATGAGCAATTCCAAGAAAACGATCGAAGAAAAAATTTGCCAAATTTTTTCCCTCTTTCAAAACGGTGTACGGGCTTCAAAAAATTTTTGCAGGTAATGCTACTATAATGCTCTTCTAGGAAATTTTATTCCCTTTAATTTGACCTGCTCACGAGCTCTGTACGATCATTTCTCGCAGAGTTATCGTCGATCAAAGCAAAAAAGTCATTTTTGACTTTGGTGATTAATTACTCGGGGAATAATGATCGTACAGAAAATGAAAGGAGGATTTTATAAACTGCAAATGATTCTCTATAAAATGCTACTAAACGCTATCCATAAAAAAAAAAATTTCAAAGTGATAATGTTAACTGAAAAAAAGGTAAAAAATGGAAAATTAAAGGATATTTGGATAATTTTGTATAACTTTGGATATAATGGATGAACGAAGGATATCGTCAGTAATTTTTCAACCTCAAAGTATCCTGAAAAAACCCTGAAAATTTCAAGGCACTGCGATTTTTTTTCTTAGTGCCCCAAACGTTCAATCTCTTATTTCTGCCGAAAATCACCATAACGAGCAATTTTTTAGTTTTTATCCATTTTTTTCACTTGAAATTTTTTTTTTACGACAATCCATATTTCTTGTATAGAAAGCATTGAATTCTGAAAAAAATGGAAAAAAAACTTTTTTCAAAAAAAAATTTTTTCTTTCGACATGAAAAAAATTTTTTCAAAAAATTTCTTTTTCTCAGCATCTTCACAATGCTTTATTATTGTAAAAAAAATATGCTCGATTTTTTTTTAACGCTGTCATTTACCGCCGATATTAGCTTAACCCGAAGCGTACCACGTGGAGGTTGCACGGTCGGATTTACGTTTCTTACACACGCGCGTGTGTGTGTGTCTGTTTGTCTGTCTGTCCGTCTGTTGGTGTCTGTCTGCTGTGTCTGTGTGTGCGCGCGTGTTTGTGTGTGTGTTTTTGTCTGTCCGTCTGTCTGTTTGTTTGCCTGTCTGTCGGCGTCTGTCTGCTGTGTGTGTGTGCGTGCGTGTGTGTGTGTGTGTGTGCGTGCGTGCGAGCGTGCGTGCGTGCGCGCGTGCGCGCGTGTGTGTGCGTGCGTGCGTGCGTGTGCGTGTGTGTGTGTGTGTGAGCGCGCGCGCGTGTGTGTGCGCGCGTGCGCGCATGCGTGCGCGCGTGCGTGCGTGCGTGCGTGTGTGCGTGCGTGCGTGCGTGCGTGCGTGCGTGCGTGTGTGTGTGTGTGTGTGTGTGTGTGTGTGCGCGCGCGTGCGCGTGTGTGTGTGTGTGAGCGTGTGTGCGTGTGCGTGCGCGTGCGCGCGTGCGTGTGCGTATCCAGTGCGTGCGCGTGTGTGTGTGTGTGTCTTCCGGGCCACAGTTCAGTACCGAGTAGTGCCACCTCGGTTCCGGATCATCGCCTACAAGCGTTCCCGCATATTAATGCATCGCCGAATGTCTCGTTGCGAAATTCCTTCTCAACATCATAACAACGCTTGTGTCAATTGTCGTAAATTTTGCAGTCGCGGATAGTCCCGCCGCAATCGACGCCCAAGCAAGTCCCAAACATGCTCGATTGGGTTCAAGTCGGGACTCATTGGTGGATGGTTTAGCGTTGTCACGTTGTTCGTTTAGAGAAAATTTCGCGTGAGTATTGCGGTATGAGGACGAGCGTTATCCTGCATGAGGATAAAACGTTTTCCTCTCATCCGTCAACGCATAGGCAGGACGTACGGTTCCAGAATTTCGTTGACGTACCTTTCGGCAGTCAACGTTCGGCGAACGATTACCAAAGGTGTTCTGGTGTTATAGGATATACCTGCCCATACCATGACAGATCCTCCATTAAACGCCACAACTGGTCGCACCAAACGATCGCGATCTCGTTCCCCACGACGACGACAAACGAGAGATCGTCTGTCGTTGCTATGAAGACAAAATCGGGACTCGTCAGTGAATAACATACTGGACCACTGTCTACGACCCCAATGGTGATGATCACGGGCATAGTTCAATCGGGCCCGACAATGTCTAGGAGTAAGCATAGGTAGACGATTTGGACACCGAGCACGTAATCCTTGCTCTCGAAGACGATTTCGAACCGTTGAAGCCGAGATGTTTTGTTGAGGGGGACGTTGTCTACGATTCAAAACTTGATGAGTGATGGAATGTGCATGCGTAGTAGGATTCCGACGAACTTCTCGAATGATCGCCCGGTCATCGCGCGCGGTGGTGGCCCGTCGTCTACCTTGACCCGGACGACGATCGTAATTGTCTGTCTCGTTGAATCGCACATAGACACGACTAACAGCGGACTGGCTTACACCCATGGTCGCTGCAACTTCCAACTGACTATGGCCCTCTCGAAGAAGGGTAACGATGCGAGCCACATCTGTGGCATTTAAGTGGCGGCGTGGCATGTCAAATGAATAATTTCGAAACAAACTGTATGTCGTTGTTCAGAAAGCTCAGGTACAAGATTTAGACTTGAAAGAAAAAAGAGTCAATAAATGTCGTTTTGATTTCTCTTACGTCCGACCGTGCAACCTTCACGTGGTACGCTTCGGGTTAAGCTAATGCCGGCGGTAAATGACAGCGTTAAAAAAAAATCGAGCATATTTTTTTTACAATAATAAAGCATTGTGAAGATGCTGAGAAAAAAAAAATTTTTGAAAATTTTTTTTTCGTGTCGAAAGAATTTTTTTTTTTAAACAAGTTTTTTTCCCAATTTTTTCAGAATTCAATGCTTTTTATCCAAGAAATATAGACTGTCGTAAAAAAAAAATTTTCAAGTGAAAAAAATGGATAAAAACTGAAAAATTGCTCGTTATGGTGATTTTCGGCAGAAATGAGAGATTTGAATGTTTGGGGCACTAAGAAAACAAAATGGCAACGCCTTGAAATTTTCAGGGTTTTTTCAGGACACTTTGAGATTGAAAAATTACCGACGATATCCTTCGTTCATCCATTATATCCAAAGTTATACAAAATTATCCAAATATCCTTTAATTTTCCATTTTTTACCTTTTTTTCAGCTAACATTTACACTTTGAAAATTTTTTTTTTCATGAATAACGTTTGATAGCATTTTATAGAGAATCATTTGCAGTTTACAAAACCCTCCTTTCATTTTCTGTACGATCATTATTCCCCGAGTAATTAATTACCAAAGTCAAAAATGACTTTTTTGTTTTGATCGACGATAACTCTGCGAGAAATGATCGTACAGAGCTCGTGAGCAGGTCAAATTAAAAGGAATACAATTTCCTAGAAGAGCATTATGGTAGCATTACCTGCAAACATTTTTTGAAGCCCGTATACCGTTTTGAAAGAGGGAAAAAATTTGGCAAATTTTTTCTTCGATCGTTTTCTTGGAATTACTCATGAACCGCTTGAGCTAAAAAAATTTCGAGCATAGGTCCTGAAACTAGAGACTTGCAGGTACAATTTGTTTTTTTTTTTTTAATTTTCGGTGCGATTATTTTCCTCCGAGTTACAGCCCGTTGAAAATCACCTAAAAATTTGGAATTTTTTTAATATCCTTTAATTGTTGTGCCTAGGTATAAAGACAACGTGGCAGTAATAACCGTTGAAAATGAAGACAGTGGAAAAATCGATGGAAGTAAGGAAAATAGAAAAAAAGGAATAAAATAAGGAAAATAGAAATGTGGATTCCCTATTAGGGACTTCCACGCCGCAGCCAAACAAGATCCTAGAAGGGGAATAACAGGGCTGGTGGAGTTTACAAGAAAAGGCTTCAGTGAGAAAACTTATTGAGGACCTGGACGGGCATTGTCAAGACAACCTTAAGTTTATGGCCCTAATACGGCCAGGCCAGAACCCTATCGGGAAATGTCAGGTTCGCCAATATTATTAAAAAATGATGGATTTGAGTTGAATTTTTGAGGATCTAGTTCATCTTCATCAGAGTAGCTCTCATTAAAATAAATTGTAATGTTTAATATCAAAACTGATGTGGATTCCTCCGATTAGATGAATAATCTGAATCTGTTTTTTTTTTTCATTTCAATTCACAAACAAACGTGTTTTTTTTTAAGCAATAAAGCTTATTTTTGCAACATCGAATATGATTAGTTATTTATAGACAATTAAAAATAATGATTTAATAATAAATAAATAATAAATAATTATTACATATTAATAATAAAATATACACCATAATTATATTTATTATTACATTAATCATATAATAATAAATATTATTCTACGTATTTTTTATTAATAATTCAATTCATTATCGTTTATACTTGATATTATTGTTATTATTAATTGGAATTTAAGTTTACTGTGACTATTTCTCTCTTACTTTGAGAAATTTGTCACTTATAGACTCATTAAATATACTATGTAATATGTACATGACGTATCTGCAGCATATGTTACATATTTTAGCCAAAATTTCTCAACTAGATAACAGTGTAATGGGTACCGTGCATGCGCGTTGGGTCAAAGATCAATAGGTAGGTCGAATCGAATCCCGATGTAGGTGAGAACATTTTTCCGCCCGAGTTAATATTTGCAGTAATGTAAATACTGATATAGGATGAATCAGATATGCAATTCTAATCATAAAAAAAATATTTTTATTAATATTTATTTTTTGCTAGGGCCCGACCTTTTTGCCCGGGGCCTTTTGGGTTTCCCTATTGGGATCCTAACAGAGTAAGGGAAAAATAATCAGGGCCTAGCCAAGGCCCTAACTGTTTTTCCACCCGGCAAATGGCACAAATTCTTAGGGTATGCGGAGGGGATCAAATGTAGATGGGTCCTATCGTTCTTCTTATCCCTCTATTATTTGAAGAAGCTATATATAGTTCGTAATAATAGTAGCTGCACAGACATCATAGACTTATTTTCCATAATAAAAATTATACTCACATTAACAATTTTCGCAGCACTTTACTCACCGACAAAGAAAGGAATACAATAAACTTTATACTGGCCCACATAATACAAAATTTATATGGGTCGGTGTAAAGTTCTCGATAAACATGTTCGAATATTTCATTTTTGAATATCGATTTTTTTATCAGTTCAAAATTTTTTTTTCTCATTTTTCTTTCAAAGCAAGTATATGATATTCTTCAGCAAATTATCAATTTTTATGATAATGGATATTATTATAAAAAAAAGTATTATTTTTTTTATAAATTAGTAATATCACCCAAAAATACTCGAAAAATATCATTACTGCCGATTTCTGATTCACTATGAAGTGTTTTTAAATACATCTTAAAAATCTGGAGATCTGATTGGTTGAAAAAAGTTATGTTGAATAGGGTATAGTCGTTATTCGAGAACACAAAATGTAACATTTCGATGCCGATATTCTATACTACGGAATAAGCGATAAACCTCGATAACTCGACCTAGCGACCGATGTCGTTTCGAGTTACAGAATAGACTTACTGATGAAATAGTTATTTTCCACGTCAGACAGCGACATCCGGCAGAGTGCTTGATCCTACTGCGAGGCACCCAGAGTTCGCGCACTTCACTGACCTCACTTATGGATTTTCGGATATTTCCCCTTATGAATCGATGCATCGAAATCCATGAGCGAATCCAGGACAAATGAATGGAATAATCACTTGTCATTTGGGGATCATAGAATCAAGTCATATTTTTTATGAAGGTCTAGATCACTGAATAGAATATACTCGCATTCGCGACACTAGTATTCTGGAATTGAAGGTCGAATTATATATTGGAATTATATGAGATCAATTTTTGACCTTGAGGGTTTTTTTTATACTGCACGCGAGTTCGGAAAAGGTGAGGTTATGCAGATTGGTGTGACCCTAAATGCCAAGCTTGAAGTATAGCGCGAAAAAAGCGCAAATTAAGTCGGTTAATAGTTAATCAACGTTTGATATAAAAGTACACGTATTTTGAGTGCTTCGTATTGCTGATTGTGAGTTGAAGAATTATCGATCCCAAAAAGTGCGTGGCCAGAGCCCACGAATTCGTGCAATAGGCGAGAGAGACAGAGAAGAAAAGACCGCAGTAGCGAGAGTGACACACCGAGTGATATAGGTTTGGAAGCTTTAATTGAAATGAATTAATTATGTAAAATTTAATTGTGTTCGCATGTCCGTATTCTAAGTTGCATTATTTTTGAAGCGAATGTTTGTCAAATGGGAGTATGTAGCTTCATTATATACGTACAGCATATGAAATAAAAAAGTTCCGGGCACTTTTTGATCGGACCTCGAACTGCGTACTGATTTTCATGTACTTCTGACTGGAAATTTTATCCACGGCCCAGATCAGGTTATTCTGATTTTAGTATCAGGTTCTGATTGGAAAACCTAATAAGGACCTAGCGAGACATTGAATGATCCGGCACTATCAGGACCTTATCAGGAGGGCCCTGACAGGTTTATTCGTTAAATCCCTATAAAATCCTTACGCGAGGAATAAATTTATCATAATCTCTAATTTTTCATGCGTGCTCTCAGGGATTATGATCTAGTACAGAGTTATACATTTTTTATAAATTCTTAAAAGATTATTCGATATCCCAGACTTACGCAGAATGTGTTACAATAAATATCAATAATCATGTACGATTACTTTTATAAAATTGGTCGGAGCGGAGACATTGCATCGGGTCTCGCAATTAATGTCTATTCGCTCGATGCGGTTCGATGCGCATTTGAGGAAAGCCTCGACTCCACACCACGCTGTGGCCGAAATTAAAACCTTCGTACGTAATTCGTACTATAATCTTCAACCTCGTAAGATCCACTCCTGTCCACTCTGAAACCTTACGAGCTCATCCTCCGGTATAACCTTACGAAATCTCGCATAGGCCGTCCACACATGAACCTAGGGTGGACTTCATCAAGTATATCCTGATCGGATCATCCACGTATGTACATAGTGACGACGTCATAATACCTTACTTCATGGATAATCCTATCCGATCCTCATGCGAAATCGGGTTATCCTCATGAAAATTTCTAGTGGGGTCACACGGTATTGCAAATATGGCATTTGATTAACATTTAAAAAAAATTAACCACACGTTCTATAACTTTGTGTGTACGATACGAGTGTCAAGGAAACTTATTAAAAATTTCTACAACCACTCCGCGTTGTTTCGTTCAAGGGTTGAAAAACAACTTTCGACATTCATGTTTAAAGTCATTGAGCGACATTTTGTGGTATGACACCCAACTTATCCACTGACTTGAGTCGCATAGTCGTTTTTCTTTAAAGTTATTTCCTACATTCTATATACTGAACGTCAATAAAACAACTATAATTTTTTATTCATCACAGGGCACGGTGTTGCCATTTCATCAAATATCCGTGATGGTTTTTTTTAATATAACAATTCGGCCAAATAATAATCAATCGGTTAAATAAAACTGAATGAAGTTCTAAGATATTTTTTTTTCAATATAAAAAAGTACGGAATCAATAGTCAAACAGAGTTTTTGCTTGGCAAACTATTCTAAGATATTAATATAATTACGTGATAGCTGATAATTAGATTGGTTGAGTACAAGCATTTTTATTTCGTTTTCATTTTCATTTCGATTTTCATTTCGAAAATATTACGTAACGAAAAATATAACAGATGTTATATAATTGTTATTACAGAGCCATAACTTTTCCGTTTCAAACATAAACGTGATGAAGTTCAAATGTTCCATTGAAATGTTTTAGCTGCATCACAAAAGTTGTAAGCCTTATGTATTCAAGAAGTCCTCCATGTTACCTCCTTTTTTGTGGTGAAAATAACACAGAAAACTTTCGTTCGTAAAAATTTCGTCACGGCAGTACCAGATATTTACATACTATGATGCGTATAAAAGTGTTACAAGTTGACACCGTAATAACTACAGAACTTTTTTATATCACCATCTGGTATGATAGAAAACGTAGAAAATACATAGTATTTGTTAAATAAATGTTACAAGATATTAATACGTAAAAATCTCGACACATGAGTATGAGATATTTAAATATGTTAAAACTCGTAAAATGATTACGAGACGATCGGGTAAAAATTACAGAACAGCGATGATATCCCTATCTAGTAGGATATAAGACGTCGAAATTATGTAGAATTTGTTACACGAACGTTAACAAGAATTTCCTATTGACGGACCATTTCAATAGGCGACGTATCATTTACACATAAAGTAAGAATGCAAAAAAATATATCTCTTTTGATAGATTCCACGTATCTAACACGTTTTCGGTCCTACTGAATAGTGAGATTACCAATGTCCTGTAATTGTTTCGGAGCTGGCTCGTAACAATTTTTTTTACATATTTTGGTCATACATAATTAACTCGTGCACATGTAACGAGATTTTTAAGTCATGTGGATGTCATATTGAACTTTGATATTGCATGTGACAGATGTAGGTTAAAGTTTAAGGAATAAATGAAATCCAGTCCCCCTTCAATAAAGTTCGATCTACATTTCTATCGTGATATAGTGATAATAGAGTTTTTCAACCTGATAAGTTTTTAAAAGAAAATAAAATAAAAAAATTGGTTAAGTTATAAAAGTATCCGTTCATCCATATGCTGTTAATGAATTCATGAATCCATATATTGTCAAAATAATATGTATATTGAAATTCACACTGGTATTCTCATTGGATAATTCAGAATTGTCAAGGCGACAATAGCGTAATAGGTAGCACGTGCGTATCGTTAAGTCGGGAATAATCAGAAGATGGGTAAGCAAGTCAGTTCAAATCCCCGTGTAAGCAGAACATTTTTTCGGCAAGAATTAATGTTAGCAATAGTGAAAATAAGAGAATATAATGACCTAAAAAGAAAAATGGTATTCTAAATGGAAATCAAAAATATTATAAATATTTTTGGGCTTTTTTATGGACGCGACAAAACAAAAGGTACTCGTGATGAAACTGTTGCTTTCTTATATAATTGGTTATGAAAAATACGGAATTATGTTTCTAGCGCGTGGGTATGTAAAAACATGTAACATTGGAATCACACTGACTTCATTGTTACAAATACTATATATAAGCATTACAAGTTTCGTTGCAGTTACATCTTTGAGCTGAGTATGTTACATGATTATTGCTCGTAGTTTTTTATAACTGTGATTTGTTAAAAGGATGACAAATTTGAGAACAAGCTCTCTCCGTTCACGGAGCTGATGATATCAATGTTATAATCAATGTAACAGCCGTTACATAAAATTTTCGTAAATGTTTTCAAACTGTGTTTGCTGGGTACACATTGACAACGGTGTTTCGTATCCATAAAATGTTTTGAGTGAACGTTTGATTAATTATTCGAATTTTATTTATGTATGTTTGAATCACCTGCATTTTAAAAGTAATACATACATTTTGCGAAAGCCCAATTTTTTATTTGTCATACGTTTACGTCATGGAAATGACGTGGATTGATTTGATAATTGGCAATGAAAGAGGGATGAAAAATTCATCCTTCGAAAAATTTGCCCCCCCGGAATTCCACCCGCCCCACACTGTTAAAAAAAGTATGAAATTTACAATACTTTTACAATACAACGGTAAATGAAATTTACAAACCGGGTGTATGAAATGAAAATTATTACACTCGTATGCCAAAATTGAAATATGAACATAAATTTTGGTTACTGATGTGGAATTTAAGGAGGTCGTAGCGAAAGGTCGAGTATTAGACAAGATATCAGATTTTAAACACGTTGTCGATTGAACTCACTATTTTCTTCAGAAAAAAATTGGGAACACTTTACCGATAATTCAAGTGAGAAATTAAATTCCAAAATTTGTAATTTTAACCCGGCGTCTTATGACGTAACTCTTCGGATTTTATTCCGATCGTATATTACATATATTTAATTATTACATAGCCATAAAGTTTTCATTTTTAGTTATAAATCAATCATGAAAGATTGATATCGTAACATAAAAAAAACGAGTTACCGAATTAGTTCTTGCAAAATTTTGGGTTAAAGTTGGAAAAACCCGAATAAACTTGATTAGTCGTTCGATCGGTTCGCGCTGAAAAATTCTTACAGTGAGCTGACAACGTTACACATTCATGACAGCGGTAATATAACCTATATTAGGCCACGCTGAAACAGAAATATTATCGAAGGCACCAAATGTGTGGTCCTGGGCGTGCAAATGATTTTTTTTTACCAAGGTCACAATATTTTCAGTTATCTCGAACACAAACTTATTGATAAACGAGAACTGTTCCGCTATATAAAGAGGTTAAGAAGGTTTATGTTTACAGTGCGAGTGTGCAGCGCTGCCAAACTTCGCTTGAAAAATTCATCGACTATTAACAGCTGACGACGAGTAACTCGATTGAGTGATTAAAAATATGTAATTTCTTAAAATATTATCTCATCGATCAGGATTGCTGTCGTTTTATTACGAATGTATAAAAAAAAAATATTTTATACACCATAATAGTGTCAATTGGTAGATTTTCAAGGAAAATTTTTTATACACGGTGAATTGACTACACGGAACCGCTACGATATCCTTAAGATACATAACTGTGAATATTCATATGAAATCTGAAAATTTTGTGGGCATGCATTGAAATAAATCATATGTTTGATTGATAATTAATACATATGTATATGAATTCATCTACTATCAACAATGTATTAAAATTACAGTATGATCTTCACTTTTCTTGACAGTTGACTGAAAAATAAGATACACATGAATGTTAATAATACGATACATGTTATTTCCCATCATAACTCTATCTCTTAAAAATACGGTATAAAAATGGGAATGAAAATTAATATACCTTGCAGTATAAAAAAAAAATCCGTGTATTAAAATTCATTTACCTATGTATTAATTATAAGAATCTCAATATTAAAATTAATACACAAGTGTAGGAAATTCGTAACGCTCTGTGGGCACCGTGCTTCGCGCTCTGGCCACCGTGTGGCGCAGAGCATTGACTTTCTCATAGGAGGCACGTGCTTCGGACGAGGATATATACAAGTCGCTCGAATCTAAGAAAATTGTGTAAAACACAGGGTTGCCAGATTGGGCGATAAATCGCAATTTGGGCGACTTGGAGTGCCACCTTGCGACCAAATTTGGAGGTATTGCGATTGTCGCAATTTGGGCGATTCAGATTTTTTTAAAGCGATATTTGGGCGATCTGGAGTGCTACCTCGTCATTAGATTTTGAGGTTATGCAATTGTCAGAATTTGGGTGATCGCGATATTTTTTTTCCGATATTTGGGCGACTTGTCGATTCAATGAAATTAAAAATCTTGAAACAAACGAATAACATTTTCAACCTGTGCAATCAAAAAAATACAATCCCAATCAAAAATTTAGTTTATATTAAGTCCCCCTGATAAGCGGGTATCATTTTCTACCTATAATTTGACAAGTCCTCTCGTAGCACAGTCGGGCAATGCCAGTCTGATAACTGAAAGGTTGAGGGTTTGATCGCTGCCTTGAGCAATTTTTTTTTTTAATTTTTTTTTACTACAATGCCAATGTGTTCATAATAATATGAGAAAGTCAATGTTTTAAACGATTAAAGCATTTAATAATTATTAATTAATTATTATCATCAATTTTTTTTTCATGTTTTTCATGCGAATAATTGATACTATTTAATTCTTTGAAAAAACAAGTTATTCGCGCATTTAACTACATGAAATAACATTTATTCGCATCCGCTATGATTATTTAAGAAAAAAAGACAAGAGGGTTAGAATGAGATCTAAAACTCAAAAACACATGTATATGATTTTGGTACAGACCTAACCTGCTACGGACACGAACGTATTTTTCAATTCATTTTCATTACAGGTTTACAGGGTATCGTTTGATATCATCAGGGTGTATTTGATTTTTATTTATCTTTTTTGTGAGCGCTTTAGTTCTTAGTTTTTATTTGTTATTAATATCTTTTATTTTTTCGTATCGTTGGCGCGTCGATTTTTGCGGTTGTGGACGATTTGAGCGCTGTATGTGGCCGTGGCAAAACTTTCATTCTCTACCTGGTAACACGTTTCCTTCTTCCACTTTCCACTCTCTAGTGTCTATATCTATGGATTTATGCACGCGGGGGTTCCCTTCCTCAATCCAACTGCCTTATTCGTTTTGACTGTTTTCTTCTATTGTCCAAATCGAATTCGCAGTAATTACAGAATCATAGGGAGGTGGGGAAAGTATAAAAAAAAATTATAAAAAAAAATGGGAAAGTGAACCAACAATGAAAGGTAAGTATATCGCCATAGTGACGTATTAAAAACTGTAACGAGAGAACGAGGAGACGTCTTGATAACAATAGCGAAACTCGGAGCCGTCGGAGCAGCCTTTTTATTATTCTTATTATTATTTATTTTCCGAATCCCACGTGCAGAAGAATGTTTTTCTTGTTCTCAGGCTGGTTAATCGAAAATCCGAACGCAAGCACGGACCCTGAGGTTAGAGAGGCACGTTGTAAAGTGTGTGAGTGCAACTTGAGGGCTCATCACACAGATCTCCTCCGACATAGTAACACTGCATCTCATAAAGCAAAAATGTCAAGCATCAATAGATCGAAGCAGCCGCTCCTTGCTAGTGTGGGTAAATATATTATGTTAGAGAGTAGAGTACTGGATTTATTTCATACCAATATCAAACCTCGAACCGACAGTATTATAAATACAAAAATACAAAGTACATCCGAGAAACATGACGTAATTTTTATTATTATTATTTTTTAAGGGGTTATATACAGTTGGAAATTTCAGAAAATCGATTTTTTTTTATGGCATTTTCAGAATGTACATACATTTGAGTACATTCTCTGAAAATTTCAAATTAATCCAGCAAGTAATGTCGGAGTTATATGCTATTTTATGATTAATTTCAAATTTCAAAAAATCGATTTTTTTTGTTGCATTTTTGGAGTCTACATATATTCAAATAGAATCTCTGAAATTTTCAAAGCGATACGGCAAATATTCGTAGAGATACATGCGTACTTGAAAGGACGCTTGGAGCATTACAAAGTAAGCGCGCTCCGAACGGCCCGAGCGGCAGCGGTTGTTGTGGCCCGCGTGCCTGAGGTGACCCTTTTCAGTGTTTTTGCATACATGGTATATGCGAGAGCTAAGCGTGGTCATTTCTTATACCGAAGAAAGGAATTTTGTCAGTCGAACTAGCTCTGTCACAGTGTAAAGTCGCGCGTTCAAATTTTACTCCGTTTTCGTAGTTTTGCGAATAAAAATGCCTTACAAGTGTACCAGACAACGGAGACTATCCGACAAGACGCAAATTTCAAGAGGGAAAAAGCGAAAACAATCGTACAATCCAAAAACAGTCGAGGCCGATGAAAGTAGCTTCAGTACATCCGCGAAAAAATTGAAAAATCAGAAGGAGATCTTAGTTCCTCGTGATTCCTCCATTGAATATCGCATTTTCAATTTTATAACGGTCTTCGCAGCGATAAGTGAATACGTCCAATGTAAAACTTGCAAAGGAAAAGTGCAATTTCAAACGGCTGCACAACGAGGACTCGGTTTTAAAATCGTCATTCTGTGTGATAAGTGCGATCCTCGAGCCATAAACTCTTGTCCTTTCATCAAACATTCTTACGCGATAAACAGACGATTTTTATTTGTGATGAGAACTCTCGGAATAGGATTGAAAGGTGCAGCGAAATTTTGTGGATTGATGGACATGCCACCTTTTGTGATGCAAGCTACGTACGATTTGATCGTCAAAAATATTCATTCATGCACGCAAATGGCCACCGAAAAACTTTTCGAAAAAGCTTGTGCTGAAGAAAAAGAAGCGTCTGCTCAAAATCGAGGCGATGGAAACTGTGAAGAATTGACAATATCTGGCGATGGAACCTGGAAAAAACGAGGGTTTACTTCTTTATACGGAGTAACATCACTGATCGGTTATTATACGGGGAAAATTATCGATATCGTCGTGAAAAGTTCGTACTGCAAACAATGCGAGATTTGGAAAAAAAAATCGACACTGAATAGTACAACGAATGGTATGACGATCACAAAGATGTTTGTGCTGCGAATCATAACGGTTCTTCAGGAAAAATGGAAGTCGATGCGGTCGTAGAAATGTTCAAGCGTTCAATGGAAAAATTTAACGTCCAATACAAAAATTACATCGGCGACGGTGACTCGAAAACCTACTCGGGGATTTTGAAAGCTGTGCCTTACGGAAACAACGAAGTGGTAAAAAAAGAATGTATTGGACACGTTCAAAAAAGAATGGGTTCACGACTCCGAGACTGTGTCGAAAAAAATACCGAGATGACTGTAAATAAAAGTGGGAAAAAAATGCAAAAAAAAGTACTTGGTGGAAAAGGAAAGCTCACAGCCAAACTGATCGATAAATTGACTGTTTATTATGGCTTGGCAATCAGGAGGCACTGTGATTCCGTTGACAATATGTATAATGCAATATGGGCAACATATTACCATTATTGTTCAACAGATGAAAATCCTCAACACGAAAGATGCCCGGTCGGAACTGAGTCATGGTGTTGTTGGCAGCGAGCGCGAGCTTCGAATAAATTATCGGATTATAAACACGATTATTCTCCATTTCCACAAGATGTTGCTGACGCTCTGTTTCCAATCTACACGGATCTGAGCAATGAAAAGTTGCTTGAAAGATGTGTTGGTCGTTTCACACAAAATAACAACGAAAGCTATAATCAGTTGATTTGGAAAATCACACCGAAAATAATTCCTAGTGGTTCAAAAATAGTGGAAATAGCAGCTCACATGGCAGCCGGCACCTTTAATGAAGGTACGGCATCACTATTATATTATATGAGTGCACTGGGTCTATCGATTGGGCCCAATGCCCATGCCTATGCCGAAAAACAGGATGCAGAGCGCGTCGCGATCTCTATTTTAAGAGCGCATGAGCGCACGCGCGAAGGAAGAATGGTTCGCCGACGACTGCAATTCGACCATTTGGAAGCTGCTGATGATGCAGAGGGAACTTCTTATGGCCCTGGAATGGATGACTCCTTGTAAGTTGTAAAAAAAAAATTTTTATCCATGTGTTCACCACTTATGAAACTTTGAACGCGTTTATCTCGAAACGATGTTTTCAAAGTCGGTGAGCACGATTTCTCAAAGATGGCTCAACCGATCGGTCTGCAATTTTAACACAACTTTCTCAGATATATTCTACTGGGATTGGACGAAGGAGTAAGATTTCCGAAAATTATTTCTATTTTTTTTGAACCATTGAACGACCAAAATTCGGTTAAAAATTGAAATTTCGTCTTTGAGGAGCCGTCATTTCATCAAAATTGGAAATTCCAACTATTCCTTCGTCCAATCCCAGCATTTATCTGTCCACTAAACAAATCTCTTTGGTTTTTTAATTTCAGCTGATCCAAACGGGAGATTTCATGCTCACCGCAAGACGCCTTTTTTTAGAGGACCTACAGGAGATCAATCACAGGAGCTATCTGAAGCAATATTTTGTTAAATAAAAAATTGCGATAAAGAGTTAAAAGATGGTACATTATTTACTTCCTTATGCTTTTCCTCGTCAAATGAAATCCCTATTCGGAAAAAATTCGTAAAAAAACGAGTTTTTTTGGCCTTCCAACTGTATATAACCCCTTAAGAATGTTTGGATTGACCATTGTTGCTCGTTTTGGGTTGAAATCTTAATTTCTTTTACTTCCGTCTCGTCCCGCTCTATCTTACACCTAAAAGCCAATAGACACGAAAAACGACACATAATTCATATATATATATAACTAATATATAAATGAGAGTCATCTTAAATATCAAATATATTATTCTTTTGTTTTTTAATTTATTACTTTAAAACGAACATGGACACTTACCACCTTACCAGTACTCTTATCAATGTGACATATACAATGTGGCATATACTATGAATTGAAATTTTTAGTCTTTTTTATCGAGCCATGTGTCGAACAGTTGGGAGAATGCTATAAGCATATGATGTGATAATAAAAAAACAATCTTTTCATTTGAGTTAAATCTTATCTTTTGTGTCTTATATTCTTTTCGAATTTCGAATTGTTGACGCGTCGGTTTGTGCGATTTTGGGCGACCTCGAGCGTCATCTCGTGAATGCGATTTTGGGCGACTTGAGCGCCAGCTGTACGCGACTAGCCCAATGACTAATCTGGCAACCCTGGTAAAACATGAAAATGGTAAACACCAAACTTAACACAAGATGTTGAGATTATAATAAAAATTTTTACGGCGACAATTGCTCGACTTGATTGCCACAGCATCAAGTGGTGATAAGTCACTCTAACTAATTTCTTGAGATGTCTGCATGATTTCGACCTTCAACTTTAAAAAATCGAACATAATAGTATGCCAATTAACGTATTCCCCCTAAAAACTCATAATAGCTGAATTTATTTAATATTCATTCGTATATTAATATTCAAAAAGGATCACCAAATTTTATGATACATCTCTAGAAATATCGTAGACATATGTAATGCGAAAACGTTATACGGTGCCTGAAATTTAGTAATCTTGAATCTGAAAATTACTATGCTGGTAACATGAACTTTAATATACCTGTATAGTAATATTAGTAGATGTTTCGTGTTTTTAATATGCACAAGGTCAACATTTCTTACATGTATATGATTTTTCAAATACACAAGTATATTAATTTTATTGAACAGTACTCGTATCATTAAAATACCGCGTCTCTCAATTTTCCTCGGCGTATCTGAATTTTCATATACGGTATCCGCATAAAAGCTTCCTATACATGTGTATTAATTTTCATATGGAAATTTTTTACAGTGCACTATTCCTCATACACCGCGATTCCACGCACTCTACGATTCTACAAACCCCACTATTTCACGTACACACATCGAGTTGATACAAATTCACACCTCTATACCATACACACCGCGATTCCACGCACCTTGCGATTCTACACACCCCACTATTCCACGCCAATATCTGTTTCCACTTGAAAATTATACAATGGAAAATTAAACCATCGGGGACGAATTTTCCTGGGGGTGAATTTCCTGGGATGATCTTTCCGGGGGGCGAATTTTCCGGGACGAATTTTCCGGGACGAATTTTCCTTGGATCAATTTTTTTAGATTGGAAAGACATAACTATAAAAAAAGCTGTTGAATATCGGATTACCGGCAAACTTTGACTCTTCGATTGACCACATCCGTAATTCTTAAATACAGTACTCACACTACTAAATGAATCTTATTTTGACCCCTTGCTTTACAAACAAGGTCGAGTCGATACATGGTAAATATATAGTAGATTAGATATTTTGCAATAAGTGACAAAACTATAGCAAAAAGTGTTGAGGCCTTTTCATTTGATTATCCACTACTAGAATTTATAAACAGGAAATATATCGATACGACCGCATTATTTCTATACCAATTGATCGATTGACTCCCATATAATATTGATAGCAAAATTGGAAATTAAATACAGAAGCTAACTGAGAAAAGATAAGAGCGATGCAAATATAATAATAAGGATAATAAATGCATGTCACGAAGTAGTCTTAAAAGTGACCTTGGTCAAATGATGGTAATTCTGAAGGAATTTTCTGGTTCGGTCAATGAATGTCAAAGTTGGCTTTTAACGAAGCTCTATTCACGAAGGATGAAGGAGGAGATTTCCTCTATGTTCTATATGAAGAGGTCCTGTATGGAACATGATTCAGTGATGCATGAAACTGGACAGGGCTGTATCAGCTAGTATCTTTGACATTTAAATCCCATGCAAATATGGGCTGGATGCACGTGCGGATCAGGACAGTTTAATATTAAGAAAGGCGCCACAACTATATGAGAAAAGGGGATTATTTCCCTGGGGTTGCGATGGAGGCCGGAAGGAGATGAAATTGGAGTGTGGATCTAGAGGATAAAGAAACTAGAAAACCAGAGATACATAGAGGGAGAGAGAAGGAAAAAAGTAGAATCAGGACGACCGACAGGCGCCGAGACGTCCGACATCGAGACGCCTGATGACGCACGTACAGAGAAGCGAACACGAAGAGCATCCAAAGCCTTGAAAGGAGCTAGAGGAGGGCAAAGGGGTTGCTTGTATTCATGTGACATAGACCAGAGGGTGTGCCGAGGATCTCAGTCATGTTAGAAATAATCTTCTGCGAAGAGAGTGGAAAGTGGGTCGAGGAGAATTGGCCAATTTCTGCTGTCATTTTTTTCCTTATAACATTTATAAATAATATGTAGTACCAAAGTATATGGGTAATATTGCTTCATGTTGACACATGAGAAGAATTTATAAGCCACGCACTCTTTGTAGATTCACCTGAATTTCTCGGGTTTTGTTTTTCTAAGGAAGCAGAGCTTTGCTGTAATATCATTTTTTTGTTCTCACTGGAAAAATGCTATGTGAATGGTGATAAAAAATGGCAAGATACTTCATTTCTATCAATTTATTAATGGCTTATTCCTAAAACATTATAATGAGTAATTGCTTTGTTATTATTAGTTTTCATTTTTGGACTGACCGTTTTCTTTATTTTAAATCAATTTCTAAGGACAAAAGCTTTTTCTGCTGTAAATTAAGTTTTATTATTTATTTATTTTATTTTTTTATTGTCCCTATGGTATACCGTGGCGGGTTTTTACGTGCCCATCCTATCACTTTAACCCCATTTTCTCCCCACCCTCATTAATGTCCATGTTCCTGTGAGACGCCTCCTCCCCCGCCGCCTTTCAGAGTGTTGTTCACAGTCACTCTTTCCTAATACGAGACTGTAATGCATTGGAATGAGTGCCCAATGGGTTATTTTGACCGAATGAGATATTTTGACCGACGGGTCATTTTGACTCAGTCTTTCATTCTGACCTTATGGAATATTTTGATACATCGGTCATTTTGACCCAGGTGGAACCCGCTAGCGCTGGTAATCGAGTAACCCGCGGTTACTACGATTGGGTCATTTTGATCCAGGCTAAAACCGCTACCGCCACTAGTAACAACGTAACTCTTGATTACTACCATTAAAAATAAAAATTTAATGGTTAATGGAAATTATTTCCATTAAAAATGAAATTTAATGGTTAGTAGGAATTTTTTATATTAAAAATAAAAATGTAATGGTTAATGAATATAATTTCCATTAATAATATAATCTAATGGTTAATGAATATTTTTTCCATTAAAGTAGAACTGTCGATACAGCAAGAGCCAAATGTATACACCGTCATGTTTGACTTACGTAGTATTTAGAATAGGCAACGTCGGGATAGAGTGAGAGAGACAGAAATAGTCTGTTTCGCTCAAGAGGTGTGCAAAAGCTATACGTAAAGACTGACAGGTGACGGGTGCATCATTATTCGGTTCTCTGTGTCAACTCGAAATAAAACATCTTTAAAATGTCAAAACCATGAGAAGAAAAAAAAATCTACCACTGGAAGGGCCGCAGAGTAACAGAAAAAATGTACCGGAAGCGATTGCAACAAATTGAAGTGGCAAATAAATTGAAGGGAACTAGTGGCAAGTTCGTTGTAACCTCTTCGCGACGTTGCCACGTCTATACTGAACTATGTTATAAACGTACATTTGGGATATTTATTTGCTAATTACTCCTATCACATGTTCTCAACCTGTATTTTTAAGGATTTAAAATGTTCCTTATAATATTTTCTCTTATTCTACCCTTTTTTATTGAAATCTGAACGGTACTTTTTGTAAAATACAATGAAAACTGTGATTTCTCATAAGACTCAATGTTAACTGTATGAAATTGCCAATACCAATATCTTTTTCTGGTTCTCTGTAGCCTCTTGAAAATTTAACTGGATCTTTTTCTTATCATAATCTATTGCTGTACCAAATTTGATTAAATTTTGAACGGTAATTCTAAAACCGATAGTACTACCTTAAAAAGAAAAATTTAATGGTTAATGGACATTTTTTCAATTAAAAATTATGAAGTTAATGAAAATGCTAATTTATTAAAAAAAGTAATGCATTATTTACAACCCTGGAGGAAACATCACAATTTACAATACCATCATGACGTAAGACTATTTTTTGGAATAGCTCATGCGCCATTGTACATTGAGAAAAGAGATTACATCAGCAATAATTAGTAGTTTCAAAGTATAGGTTTTCATTTTGAAACACGCGGTGTTAGCTGGATGATCGCAGGTAAATTTTGGGGTGAAAACATTTTTTTTATTGTCTTCTCGAAGACAAAAAAAATAAAAAAAAGGGGCACTTTGCCCACTAGTCCCACTTCGGTCGCCTCTCTCCTATATATACATGAATATACATATAATAGTATATGAAAATATATAGATATGCGATCCAAGAGCTTACAAGTATGTTCCTCCATGAGTTCAAGATCTCAGACCGTTGATTCGCACTTAAAGAGAAGGTTTTCATTGTGTCTTAACGTGTTTAATGTAGTGATGGATCAATTATTCCAACGTCGCGACTTCGGCGCCAAGCCAATTAGGATCGCGTCAATAAATTAGAGCCGACGCTCTCTCGCACGTATCCCATTTCGAATTCCCTTTTCCTCGCCCTCATCATGACACCCCCGCGAACTACACAACGGCAGAAACTGAGGAAACGTAAAAGAGAAAAGAGAAAAAGAAAATCCAAAAGAGGGTGAGGACGAGAAGTTGAATGGCGGAGAGAGAGAGAGAGAGAGAGAGAGAGAGAGAGAGAGAGAGAGAGAGAGAGAGAGAGAGAGAGAGAGAGAGAGAGAGAGAGAGAGAGAGAGAGAGAGAGAGAGAGAGAGAGAGAGAGAGAGAGAGAGAGAGAGAGAGAGAGAGAGAGAGAGAGAGAGAGAGAGAGAGAGAGAGAGAGAGAGAGAGAGAGAGAGAGAGAGAGAGAGAGAGAGAGAGAGAGAGAGAGAGAGAGAGAGAGAGAGAGAGAGTTAGGAAATGTTGTCCCATTTTATCGAGCGTGTAAAAGAGTCGTGTTTATCATTGGGAATTTGTGCAAACTTGTGGTATACGCTACCCCCCTATATTTTCTCACATATCTCAACGCGGGTCTCGATGCAGTAGGTCATACAATTAATGGAAGACAACTTTATATAAGCTATGCCTTAAATACAGCTCTATTTGTATAATTTATTAATACGTTCATAGAAATTCATAAATATATAATATTATTAAGTGTAAAAAAAAACCGTACTACTGAGAATAATAGCATCGTTGATGCGAAAAACAAACATTTCGTTTTCGATGTTGAAATTTGAGTTGCATGGAATAAGCTTTGAAAATATAAACTCGAAGTTATTTTGGCTTTACATTGTATACGTAAAATGCTCGGTGATTCGAAAAATCCAACGAAATATTGAGTTTACTGGAAAATTCATTAACACAAGAGCAATTTTAATTATTCTAGTTTCCTACGCTTTTTTGAGAAACACAAAACAAAAATTTAGATGCGGTGATTACTCATTATTAAATATTTATTTATCGATAAATTATAATTTCATGGTTCATCAGAATAAACTTGCAAATATAAGTATAATAAACGTTAATACTTGAAAATATTAAAATAGCTATTACTTAAAAATTATATACGTGAAAGTAATTCGTTGTTAAACAGATTGGAATTCGGAGAAAAATCGTGTGACTTGGAGTCATAGCTATGCCATGTTTTAAATGGGATTGTGTGAGGTAGACGATCGTACGACATTGGGGGCTGACGCAACCAAGCATACGTGTGTTGTAGATGAGAAGACGTGTTCTCGAGATTACGTGGTCGACAAAAAGCGTTGTGGCGTTAAACCAACGTGGCTGACCACGTCACCCTCGAGACGGAGTGATTTCTGCACGAGGAAGCTGTTCGTTCGGGTATTGGCTTCAATTTAGATCTCCGTGTGTACGAAACCCGTAGAATGAACGGAAGATTTGCAGTAGATAAGGGAGCTTTGTTATGTACAGACATAAAGTCGGGAAAGCTGAGTGAAATCTAGCTCGATGATAAGGAACCCAATCATTTTAAGCGTAACATGAATGAATTATTCGCAATAATTGAATAGGAGTGAAATCATTGCAAAATAATGAATGATACGTCATAAATATGAGAGATATTATTAAAAAAAAAAAAAAAAAAAAAGAAATCGAGATAGCACAAAGTAAAGAAAATTGAATGCGAGGTTTGTCGATGGGGTGAATAAAGAGAAACTATAATAACGGATAGAAAATTCGTATTTTCTTCCTGCAAGATATCATATTATTAATTTTAAGAAAATATTTGCTTTCAGATTTCCTCCTCGAGAGCATCCATTTTTAATTGGATACTGGAAACAATTTATCGTAAAATTAATTTGTTTTGGTGAAGAGCAGAGCGAGTCGAAAATGCGCTTTTTTATCATTCCAAGTAAAGTACATAATTGTTTAATCTTTAATGGAAGACAGGGAATTTAATAATTCAGTATGAACTTGGTGGAGAATAATCAAGAATATAAACAGGTGTATATAGATGCCTAGTGAACCGCAGGGCTCTTACTTTCAACGTATATATTGAGATCTGATATGGAGTCGTGGCTAAGTAAATATGACGTCAAAGACGGTGCAAACATACATGAATGTGTAACATTTATGAATGATATGGGAATGTGTTAGATGTCTGCGTGCACCGTCTTCGCAGTTCAAAATTTAACACCGGATGTCGTATCTACTTTTTTCAGATCTCAATATACGAGGTGTGGAACAAAAATTTTGATCATAAATTCACGTAATACTTGTCTCATACTACAAGTTTTCATATTTGCGGGGATTGAAAAAAAATGACTAATTCATTGGAAAAGGAAAAATCACATTACACAAGAGGAATCGCATTAGATTTTCAATTAGCAAACGCGTTTTTGCGTGACGCCGGATTGAAGTGTAAAAGTAACCGAAAAAAGTCAATTCTCATATGTAGAAACGCGACGAGTCTTAAGTTTCACGTTTTTATTTTAATACTTGGCGACGAGACTCAGCTGCATTTATAGAAAACTGAATGCAGAAAATCAATGTTATTATTATGTAAAATTTTAAACATCGTTTTTGTTGTGTCATTGCCAAAATAATTTTTATTATTCAATCAGGATAATTTTAGTTTAAAGAACAAGTGAAGAACTATCTTCTTTACTACTATCGAACTATTTTATTTCTCTTTACTAATACTTCAAGCGGGAAGGCGGTGGAATTTTCAAGAATTTATAAAGCTGATAGTGGACGATTTATGTAATCAAAATATTTTCAAAAATATACTAGTAGAATTTTGGTCACTCTGAAATGGCGTCCATTTAGAGAAGCCGCATGGGCTAAAAGTTTCTTTCCAACGCCATAAAAAATGAAGGGCGTAGTAGTTAAAATGATTTTTTGTTGTTTTTATAAGCAAAACAAAATCATGAGAATGTATCATGTGATTTTCTGGAGAGTAGAAAGTAGCAAAACAGTGAAAAAAAAGGAATTGAAGGGTGTCTGAGGGAAGCGCTATTGTAAACTCGTATGGTTTGCTAATATTTCGAAGGACTAAAGATGCGTGAAGTGTTCCCATCGAAAATTGGATAGCACTCTGCTAGCATATTCCATTGTCAAAAAAGAGAGAGTGAGCGAGAGACATAAAATAGTGTCTCTTTCTCTCTCTCGAAGATTTTGCGCCAACGTAGCTTGTCTAGCAACTCGGTCGTCTAGCAGAGTCGAGCTCGAACCGACACTCCTGCAAGACCGTAAAACTTTACGAGTTTCGTTTTCCCGCTCCGGATCTGGCCTGGTGAAAACACTCGTGTACATATATCGAATGTAGCTTCGTGCTGTAGAAGCATCGCTTGGGAGTAGAATGAGAAGGTGAGGAGGGTAGCAGTACGAAATGAATAGGAAAAGTCGGGGTAAGAGATACGTGGTACGAGAGTGAAGGGCTTATTCCGAGCCGCGCATCAACCCGTAAGAGCTGCCATTCGAGCGTTCATCCATGGAGCACGTTCATCGTTATTTGTTTCATTTAATTCTTTATTAGTTTCGATACGCGTCGATAAGTCTATAACCTCGTTCACTTCCTCTTAAATTCGCTACAAACTTTTTTATAAACCTTTGCTTCAATTCTCTATAAAAAAAAACTTCAATGAGAGAGAGAGAGAGAGAGAGAGAGAGAGAGAGAGAGAGAGAGAGATAGGGTGAGAGAGAAAAACAAGAAAGGTGAAATGTGGCATCAAAGGAAAGTTCTTTGAAGACCACTTTCGAAAAAGCTCGTTAACAAAACAGATAGTATATCTATTCATAACATTATTGAGTCGAATTTATTTTATGTGAGCTTCTGCATGTATATCGATTATTCACCCTTTTATTCCATTTTCAGGTCGTGATGTCATATTTGGATGAAAATGTTCAAAAAACAAACGACATGATAAATGATCGAAGATATTCATATTGTTTGGATGACATCTCGAATTTTTTACTTGTCTTATTTCGCAGTTTATTACAACACATAGCGCGAAAAGACTCCATGAAAAATTTATTCCAGTAAACCACAATTTTATGCGAGCGTTAGAACAGTCTCTAGAGCATTTGTAAAAGCGTATAAAAAGTTTGTCAGCAAAGCTGATAATCTCAGAGCAAAGTAATTTGGTAAGTCCATGTATTCATGTTTATTAACGTATATAGCTGCGAGATGAATTATTGCTTGCACGTATAGGAATCTGAGTGACGGTCATATCTGATGTCTTACAACCCGACTTTCGTATGACTATCCACGTTCTTTTTATTACTTGTAAGCAGCAACAATGCTCCAGTTATGACGAGATTGTGAGAGAGACTTTACGACGGGTCATCCGTGAGACAATCATACACTGAGAAACGAAATTTGTTGAATCAACAAATTTCATTTTGTTCGCTATAATTTTGTTGATTCAATAAAAATAATGTCATGGTAAGCATATATGTAGTTCAACCAACAAATTAAGTGGTTGAAACAATCAAAATATTTTATTGCATCCGTTTAGTTGCGTCAATACGCTACGACATTGTCTTAACTAATTAAAGCTGTTGAAACAACTAAATCTGGATTTGGTCGATCAAATATATGATTGAATCAACAAACTAAAAAAAAAAAACATTCGTATGTCCCGTTCAACTAAATTTTTAGTTGTGTGAACTGAATCATATGATCTTATGGACACAATAATTGGTTGAAGATACTAAACTATTCCAGCAAACTAAGTCGAAAGAATTAACGAACGTTCGAGTAGCTTCTCAGTCCGGCCACGGCGTGGCGCAGAGCGCTGAAGCTCTTCTCACATACACAGTGGTTTCTGGACGGACATAAATTGCGAAAGTCGAGTGAGATAAGACGTTCCAACCGATTCTGATCCAAAATTAGGTAGCGAACGTTTATAACTTCCACTGGTTACATTCCTGTGAAAAATTCATCAGAGTCTAATGACTCCCATGGTCAACTGATTTCTCGTCATGATTGATGAGAAACTAGTAGAATACACATTTTCGAATTGTAAGAGGTTCAATTTACATATTTGGATACCAAACAAAATTTAATATCAAATTGATTAAAATAAATATGCGTTGTTTATTTGACTTAACTAAATATTTATTTAACTCAATTAAATAATTATTTGATTTAAATAAACAAATTAAATTCAGGGAAAAAAAATATTTAGTTCGATTCGCTGTTTTTTGTAATTTGAAACAACTGAATTATGGTGTATCATGAACTGAATGTTTTGTTCGCCCCCCGTGTCCGCAGGATTTGTTGATTCAACAAATGTCTCTTCTCAGTGTACTACAGCTTCGGCAAACATCGTACGCATGTAAATGTAATATATTCTCTACTTTTCCGTAACTAGTGACCGATCAAATTTTTGCACGTCATGTTTTGTTAGAATTTTGCGCGACAGAGTGAGAAGTCGGTAAAAATTCTAACTACCATTTTTAATTTAACTTGATCTCGCTAGATTTATGGAGGAAATTGTACTCAATGTTTTTTTCAGGATTTGAGTGCCCCTTGGGTCGTGTAAAATATTCAAATCGACTATATTTTTAAAAAAATTCCCAATTGTCTACTAGTAGGGGAGACCGGGGCTAGTTGGCCAACTTTTTAGTCTATTGCTTGTAAAAAAGGAACTACACAATATTTCAAAAAATAAATTGCTGTTCTGAATAGAAGCATTCTTCCACTATCTCATATAATTATTTAAGATTTTTTATAAAATACTAAGTGGGTTATTTAATCGATTTTTTGAAAATCCGTTTTTGTGTCAACCAACCCTAGTATCGGGGTAAATTGACTATAGTACGATTTTTACCTGATAATCACTACAGTTAATAAATTAATTAAGGCAATTAATTTTACCTGACAATCACTACGAATGAATAAAGAAAGCGGATGGTTACCAATATTATTTATTTAATAATTCAAAAAATTAACACAAATTTTTACATGAATGAAATTAAAGGTTATTTTTGGTGATAATTGTGGAAAAAAAGGAGTATTTAAGGCGCACCACTAGTGTGACTGCCCAAAAAAAGGTGATTTTAACGAATTTATTGAAAGAAAAGTATTGCGTCGAATGTTTTGAAATTTCGAGGATATATTTGTGTATAAATTATGTATTTTTTTATTATTTTTTATTTTTATTATATTTGCCATTGCCCAGAGTTCTCCCCTTTTTAGCTTGTCCCCCCGCCCCTTTTCAAAGACACCCCCTTGTGCGACTGCAGCCGACTTATCCCCAACTGTATCGCATTTGCCGAGGCCGAAGGGAAACTGCAGAAAACCTTGCCAATACAGCCGGTACCTACCTAATTTCCCCGGGTAGCAATGCGAGCATGCTCAAGCACAGCTACCAGAGGCGCTTAAGAAAGGTACCTCCTCAGCTGTAATGCAATGAGCTAGCCAGTACACGGCTAGGGGTCCACCATCCGCATGATGAGAACCGTCCACGGGAGGCACCCGGAGCCGTACACCGACTGCTCAAGCATCACAAGCGAGGTCTGGACATGATTTTTATAAAGGTGGAGTCCAAGCCACCCGGGATTACAGTGGAAACACGTGAAAAAAATCTCAATTTTTCATCGGTGTTTTGGTCGGGATTCGAACCCGGGATTCACGGCGTGCGAGCCCGAGCCCTTATCCACTAGACCAATCGCTCTCCCTGTGTATAAATTATGTATATACAGTCATTTTTTTGTTTGAAAATATTCAATTTTCAGCGACTTATGCGCCGTCTCCCGAGTCTCCAAAAAAAAAAGTCCTCCCACTGCTGCAGTGATAGCGGCCTTCAGAGTGTCTGAAATCAAAAAATAAAAAAGTTCGTTAAACTAGAAGGTATTGCTTGCACAATGACGCAGGTTTGTGAAAAAAAATTAAACTCCAACAAAATAACGGAGTTTTTAAAAAATGTTCCAAATTAAGCTTAAAAATCTGATGGTTTTTTGCATGGCAAATTGGCATTTTTTATCCAATCGAAAAACTGGAGGGTCATTGTATGGAGAAACCAATACTAAATACGCCAAAACAAGATTCAAGTCAATCGGATGATTTGTATTCGAGTTAGAACTGCAGCAAATTTGAAAAATGTCGTTTTGAGAAAAACGCGTTGAAAGATAAAAATATTGCTTTCATTGTTATAACTATTTGAGATCTGCACTTGAAATTTTAGTATATTATTCTTGAAGGTATAGACTATCGAAAAATGCAAAAAAAATCAATTTTTTGAAAGTGTTACACTAGGGGGGCCCCTTAATTCTCTTCACCAGTTTCGTCGTCGTCGTAATCAGAATTGCAGTTTACACATGTGTCAATCAACCCCATACCAATGTTGGCCTACTTACCCCACCCCATTTTTTTAGAAACAAAACGCCCTACACGCGAATTATAACAATAATTAGAAAAAATTATTATGCAAAACTATAGTTCAATATATGTACTCTTATATAATGGACAATTGTAACAATTGGAAAAATGTCCGAGGCAAGAAGAGATAGAAAAGATCAACGAAAAAATTTACTTTGGTACCTGGATTTTTGAAAATCTTTTTCTGCTCCTAAACGACATGTCGCTCCGACGTATTAAGACACATGAATGAGCGAGAGGTTACAATGAACATAATAACAAACTCGCGTATGTTTACATTCCGCGGTTTGGATTGAGGTAGTCAACTTACCCCGATAGCCAACTAGCCTCGGTCTCCCCTACGTTCACCACGAAAATCGTTATGAACGGAAGCAATTAAAAAGTGATTCATAAATAGGTTGTGCATTAAAATACACAATCACAATGCGCAAAACAAATAAGAAAAAATAAGAATCTCACAAAAATGAAATGCAATTTTCAGTAGCAGCTAACTACATTTTGTTATATATAAATAAATAATATGCATGTTCGCAATATTACAAAAATTGAAGAGAACAGAGGATGCTTAATTTTACGATAATCGCTATTGATGATACAAAAAATAATAAGTGTGAAAATCTATTCGAATCAGCTAGATTTTTATTAAGGCTAGTGCGATTGTGCAGGTGGAAAATTTAAAGAGCGTTCGACAGCAACAACAAACAAGAAATCAATAATGAATTTTTGGTCAACTTTACCGATCGAATATTGCTCTGGATTCCATATTGTCGAGAATTAGAACAGAAAATAAAAAAAAATATCGATAATTTTATAAATAAACAAGGATTTGATGATAAGTATTGTCAGACCGAACTCTTTCGAGCTTTTGTTAAGGTAATTGATATCCGAGTGGCGTTTCCGGTTAAAATAAAATAAAACAGAAAAATGGCATTCCGATTTCCATACACGTATGGCGGGAAAACGTGGTTACAAGTATATAAACTTATTTGACGGAAACGAGCTTGGTAAAAATACGCTGGTATGGAAGGGATGCTGGGACGTCGTGAACGCGTTCACACAAACACGTTTGGTGAAAGAATTTCGTTCGCAGAGCTTTCCTCTCAATTTTTCACGTCATCTCAAGTGGGATAGATGGAAAAGCAAACGGGTAAGAATGAGGTGAGTCTGTCGCTCTTTTTCTCTCATTTTCCG
Source organism: Rhimphoctona megacephalus (assembly GCA_963989365.1). NCBI lineage: Eukaryota > Metazoa > Arthropoda > Insecta > Hymenoptera > Ichneumonidae > Rhimphoctona > Rhimphoctona megacephalus. The sequence goes on along the minus strand of OZ022414.1, from coordinate 26,441,688 downwards.
AAAAATCTATCGTAGTTTGTGACGTACTTTGGCAGTTACCGATCGAATTTCGGAGTGAGAGCAAGAAGGTGAAAATAGAGGCGGGGTAGAACATGCAAAAAATTTCCGATGAGACATAAAATTTTCCGGTGTTATTCAAACTTTAATAATTTCTCATTTTTACAGTTTTGATGGAGTTCCATTCAACTCCGACATTTTTTTTTATCTCAAAGAAAGAATGTAGAATAGGAAAAAAGCGAGAAAATATGCCGAAAATAATGATCGAGAAATTTCCGAACTATTATGGAGGATTGCGAATCCATGTGTTCGATTTTCCTTACATTCTTTTTCCAATTTTATGTCGGCAAACTGTTCGCTTTCATTGTGAGAAGTTCGAGTCTTTCTAAAAGTCTATCTTGAGCATATTGGGAAAATAAACAGTCGATGTCTATGATTATGTATGTATATATGGGGTTTATATATTATATAAGATGCAATATGTGTGGGGCTGATTCTTTACGTCGCTCTCACATTTTACCCAATAAGCATAATCTGCTTACAAGTCTGAACGAATCCTCTTACTGCACCCTATATGGATATTTTGCCTCGACGCTAGTAATGCTTCTTTTATGCCATCGAACTTTTCTTCGCCGCGCATTCGGCATAGCTATTCCTGTTAATGCTTAAGGCAATGTGTGATATAGCCTGAGCCACTGCATGACTACCAGAGAGTCAGATGTATAAAGTTGACACTGTAGAATCGAAAATAGTTTCCCATAAAAGTATTGCCAACGCTTATATACGGCCGATGCCTGGGACAGGTTTGGATGAAATACCGTTGGGGCCCAGCGCTGGGCTCGGCCATGGGCCAGTGCATTTTTCTATTTTTAGCTTATGCTCAGGTTGAGCATCTGCATCCGACAGTCTGCTTCTTCTGGGCCAGTATTGTCATTTGAATGGTAATCAACATTTGGTGACCAACTTGTACCCAAATGCCGGGACGTTATATAGCATTCGTTGCTGCAGCACGCGCATGCAACGAATTGCCTAATCCTGTTCCAGTATTAGCTTTTGAATGGTATACGACCGTTGGCACCTACATTTGACCCGTTGTGTTCCCAACGCTTATCGCCTCTGCTTAGTTTATGCTCATATTCAATATCGGCATACAACGAATTGCTAATTCGGCCAATTCTACGCTCAGATTTATCATCGGCATGCAACAAAGTGTCAATTCTGGGCCAATATCGCCTTCTCAATGACAATCAGCCGTACGCGATTGATGTTGCAGCCCCCCTCTCCCTCCGCTTTGTAGTGTCCTTTAACATTCTTGAAAGCTACGTAACAATTTTCCAGACATATTCCCGATATATTGCATTCATTATCTTAAAATCTGAAAATTGAACTACGCATCTGTATTGAATATTGTCAAATCTTCAATAACAATATTCATCAAATCTAAATGATGTTCAAATTATTATCAGTCATCTACATCTAACCATTTCTAACTACAAGAACTCAATAAAAAATATTTTGTTAATTTAACGTCCAATTAAATGACTTTGAAAATTATGGGATACACGTTTCTATTGAAATTAATTTTTTAATTTTTATTCATTTTGATGAATAGAGATATGCAGCTTACACAGAAAAAAAAAATCTTAAAATTTGAATAGAGTTAATAGCGTAGTGGTTAATGTCCCGGGCTAACGAGTTAGGCATTAAATAAGAACTTTGTATAAGTAAGCAGATCGAACTCGGGCTAAGGCAGAAAATATATGTAACTTGAATAAATCTTGCTGAAATTTTTGTTTTTCATCTGTTACTTATTTTATGATGATAAACAATCATAGGCAGTCAAGAAATAAAAAATATTTAATTAAAATGTGCATGAATCAAATCATCCAATAATAGCAATTCCTGGCTGACATGGGGTGTTTCATCTATGACTGTCTACCAATTTTGTCTACCAATAATTTCATTTCGTAAATTCCTAAATTCTCGAACCGGTCGTAATATTTATTTTTAGCAGTAATATTTATTTGAAAAAACTATTTTCACAATTCAAAATCAAAATTTACAATTGTGCCTTCTGCACGTAACACATACAAAATTCAGCATAAGAAAAAGTGCTGAATTTTTCGGTGCAACGAAAAGATAAAATATTAATATCTACTAAGTACTAAGTACTTACAAGGTGATCGAAAGAAAAAAAATACGTGAACCCGCAACATCTTTCAAAATTCTGTAATTAAATAAATATTAGGGAAACAATTTTCGAAAACTTTCGAGAACAGGTGGAAAGGCGATGCGTCCTGTAAAAGTGCCTGATAGAGAGTCTCTAGTAAATTTGCTTATCTCGAGTCGCTGCCGCGACTCTTAATAGATTCTTCACTAATTACAAACTTTTTCTCTGATCCAAAATACATTCTTCATCAAATATGCATTATTCAAGGATTTGAAAATATCTTCAGAGTAATTGCACGATGTTAGGGTATCCGAAAATGCAATTTTTTAAATGATCATTTATTTATTTTATCGTTTATTAATTATTAATTATTAATTAATTAATAATAATTAATATATTAATATATATTATTATTATTGTATTTATTATTTATTATACATTGATAGAAATGCAGATTGGGATTGATGAATAATAATCTGTTCAGATATTTTGAACTAGATTTTACTGAATATACAAAAACAGAGATTATATAATATCGCGTGTTCGCGGAACCGTAGTAATGAACCGAATGAACGATTGAAAAATATGAGAAACGAAATCAATAAGAACAAAATATACTGCGGATGACGATCGTATCATCCGCAACCCTGAATATATTCAGGTGATACTGAGGGCGCGAAGTAATTGATTTTTAACATATAAAAATTAATATAATTATTATTATTATAATTAATATATTAATATAATAATAATAATTAATAAATAATTTAAAAAATTAATTAATTAATAATTAATTATCGTTTAATAAAATATGTTCTCTTAATTAGTAATTGAAATATTTTTTTTTTATTGCAATTTTCAAACAATTGAACAATGGAAAACTGTAATTTTTTGTGTCGAACTCTGAAGACGAAAAAAAAATTGCATAAAGGATAGGATCTTAATTCAGGTTATTTTTCTCCCAAGAAAGATCAACCATAAAAAGAGCGAATCGAGACAAGTACGTTTTCGAATGAAAAAAAAATAAAAGACATGACAGCTGCCGCGGCCTCTATACAGCAAGGACCGTATTCTAACCCGATTTTTGAAACTTGAAACTGGTGCTTTACATAAATTGCTATTTCCTGATAAATATAATACTGGCAATTTTTTTTTAATTTTTTTTTCTTTTCTGAAAAGAAAAAAAATCAATGCTGTAGCTATATGCAATGCGGAGATATCATTTATGTGATGACGTTCGAGGCTTCTAGCAGCTTGTTAAGGTGATCTATCAGTTGCATGAGTGGGGGGTCGATAACTGAAAAGTAGATACACAGTTTTCTCGGACACGCTTGATATTTCGAGAAAACGAAGAGTTACACGTTGTTCTCTGATGGAAAGAGAAACGTGTTTTGCGAAAAAAATGTGTTTGGCGTCTGGTTGTGGTACAATTTCACACAACACTGATACAGATTTTGAATACGTTCGGTTTTTATATTTCGGATGCATAGAACGTCCGGCACGCTGATCGCCAATCAGTAGTATTTTCCGTGCATCGTTTTACTTAATCGTACGAAACTATAGAATTTAATTTTTTCTCAAACATTTGTATGTGTTTTTAAAGAATGTATAAACACGTGAAAAAATTTTCAAATAAAAAAACTCAAACTGTTTAAGAATTATTCTATTCTAAAAATCACCTCTGAAAATGGTAATCTAGACAACAATACGGCGTAACAATTTTTTTACATGTATCTTTCGATTTTTTTGATATTTTTTTATAGTGTAATCCTGGAATGACCTTTCATTTATAGTATACATGTAACGTTTTAGTATATGTGTTATGAAAATAATTATTGATTAGATTTTATTTTCAAACGTACATGGCTTCTCGGAAAGTCGAGCATCTTGAATTGTTAAGGTTGTCACAATTTATATATTCGAAGAAAATAAGGTCATGACGATTAAAGCGAATTACATATGCTACATAGTGTTCTGACAACATTTAAATAATTTTGAATAAGTATTTAAAAGCAAATGTGACATCTTCAATAATTTGACACGGGCTGTTATTATTATTATTCTTTTATCTGCTTTGTGGTATATGTAAAAAAACATAACAGAATAAAATAATTAAAAATTTAACAACGTATTAATAAGTAAACGTATTACAAAATGTAAAGCTTTTTAAAGTACCTCCGCTGTGAAAAATGATTATCTGTTCAATATCAAATTAATAATTTTACAGTTCATCAGAAATTGAATCTCTTCAGAGAAAGTGCAATTTTACGTAACGGTGATCTTCAAACTAAAAAACAGTATTTCTTTGATTCTTACAATGATTTACAAAATCCATTAAAAATACACATGCTCACACCTGTCTGTACCAGCGCGTAGATTTTATTTTAGAGAACCAATCGTCAAGGACTTCTCATTGTATTTATAGAAAATACACTTAACTCACTTAATTAGGGTAGACCCCTTAACTTCTATTGGTCAGTCACGCATGAGCATAATCCAGATGAAATACAAAAATGTTTTGCAGTTAATAGATTTTGGCGAACTGAAAATTACCCAACTATTATAGTGAGATTGTATAACTATCTATCGCAGGCGCATGGATAGGTATAAGCTATTTGGAGAAAATCGTGTCATTTCTTGTATAGCACGAATTCCAGCTTACCAAAAACATTTCACCAAATCGGGATCAAACATTTCATTAACTGAACGTTACGGATAACTAATTATGACACCTATATTGAAATTTATTACGAACCGTCTAAACAGAATAATGTAAATACTATGCAGAAAGTAGACCAATCCTCTAAAAAACAGACAATAATATTTTAATAGAGCGTATAACATCTTAGTGAAAATTATATCACTGACTTGGCTCTTCATAAAAAGTTGTAAGAGACCCCCTATCCTCTAGAAACTACCAAATAATTTTAAATCGTACAAAAAGGTGATAATTTAATTTTCACAAAATCTTGAAAAACTCAATTTGCAATTTAACAAAACGATATGAATCAAATCAAAAACTGCTAAAACATAATATGGTCCAGTACGTGGAGATTTCTTATGTTTTATAAAATGTATAAAAAATGTTGAAATACATTACAATCTTTCAATTAACGTAGTAATTTCGCAGCAATCACGTTCAACAGTTGTCTCTCCGGTAAATCTATGAAAGCTGGGATATAATTTGTTGGATAATCTAATAATGTTAGTTGTTTTATCTAAGAGGAATGTAAAAACATATAAAGTATTACAAAGAGTGTTGCATAAGAAGCTCAATGTTTTAGAAATAACCACATCAAACACATAGCACATGCTTTCCGTCGCTATAACTCCAAAACAATATGGTCAGATGCCTCGTTTTTTTCCAAATAATATCATACGTTTTACCATCCATTAAAATAAAAAAAATTGTAGAAAAGTCTTTAAGTTTTCGTGAAAAATGTGACATTTTCAATTTTTTTCATAAAAAAACACATGTCGCATTGTACAATATCGGATGGGAGATATAGCAAATTTGGAACCGTGAATCCTTCAAAAATTTTACACGTGATCACATAATAATAATGTCCTGAATGTGTCCTCCGAATTTTTAATGATTTTATAGAAAAATCCTTTGGCGAAATTACACCGTTAACGCCTGATATAAACACAAATTGATCTGCGATTCTGAAACATAGTTTGATTGAAATCAATTGAGTAAAAGTTTACCATCGTATGTCGACCAGTGATGCAATAGGTACTCAGTCTATACATTTTTCAAATGGTTGCAGCTAATTAAAATGCTGTATATTCCACCGTTATTTCGATACGGTCAAGTAAGAAGCTTTCAATAATGCTTTACAAAAAGTAGACAAATAAATACCAAAAAAGAGCACGCATGCGTGCTGTAAAAGGGTTGAGGCAAGTACATTTTCGTAGGCCTCGAAAAAAATAATCTCATTTATTTTATTCACCCAAAGGTGTTCAAGTTGGCAAGAAGTTCCGAAATAAATTGAATCCTCCCAAAAATAATCGAGCCCTCAAAAAATTTTGAAAATCCCCCAAACAAAATTATCAAATGAATTCGAATCGATAAAAAAAAACGGCAATTAAATCCCCGTAAAAAATAAAGTTCGAAATTTACAAAATGTTATTAAATAAATAGAGATCTGCCGAAGCATATATAGCCAAGTATACGAAGCTTATTAATATTTTATAAAAGCTTCAAAAAATGTTGAAATATATTCCAATTGTCTAGGTAACATAATAAATTGTCCCACGATTCTAAAGTATACTATAGTATAATTTGATGGGTATAACTATTTGGTAAAAGTTTAGCATCGTACGTTGAGTGGATACGCACAGAGTACTTGTCCGGCTCGAAAATTTTTCGAATGGTCAAGGCTCAAAATATACAGTTCTTTCCTCGGTGACCTCAAAATACAAATTCAAATCATTACCTGAAGTCATCGTATCATTCGAAGTATCCCGTGCACATTCGAAGCTCTTTCCGGACTAGGAAAGCAATTTGTTAAAAATTACGAAATCAAATATTGCGTGCACACTGTTTTATACGAGTACGAATTCGTAGATAGTGATTGTATAACAATTGAGGTGAGATGACACACCGACTGAGTCCCAATGTGTACGACAGAAATAGCTGTATCAGCGGTTCCAAGCTTTCCCTTAAAAACAGATATTCACAAGATTTTAACCAACTATTTGCGTGTTCTTTCATTTCGTAATATGATTTCTCAGTAAGATAAAAATGAGTGCTAAGTTAATTTTTACTTAAATTAAGTCTTTTAATTGGAAAACAATTCGGGCCGGACAAGTATTATGTGCGTATCCGCTCAACTTACGATGCTAAATTTTTATCCAATAGTTACCAATCAAATTATACTATAGTATACTTTAGAATCGTGAGAAAATTTATTATTTTACCTAGAAGTTTGGAATATATTTCTGAACTTTTTGAAGCTTTTATCAAATATTAATAAGCTTCGTATACTTGGCCATATATGCTTTAGCAGATCTCTATTTATTTAGTAACTTTTTATAAAGTTCGAACTTCATTTTTTACGGGGATTGAATGGCTGCTTTTTTGATCGATTCGAATTCATTTGATCATTTTATTTGGTTGTTCATGCTGCGGAAACAGTATATATTTATTCTGCAGGCATACGACTAATTAGGATTTTTTTTAAAGAATATTTACTATCTTTAATGATCGTAAGTTAACAGTTTCCGGTCAGTTCGAGTAATAAAGATTACGGGAAAACGATGTCACAACCTGTAAAATTCCGATTATATTTGTTCATACGTCGTGAAACTGATTGTATATATCAAGGAAAACGGCGAAACGACAATAGATATTAACATCACCTGATGTCTCCTACAAAAGCGTATTACGAGACTTCCAAGTCACCTCCACCTTCGTGTAACTCAACGTATTCATTGATAACATTGGCGCGACTACGTGGGACTCACGCGTGTCTTCATGCGTCATCGGTTTCATATAAAACTTGCATCTGTTTTTTTTTTCGGTCTCCGTTCTTCTAGCATTTATATTTCTTAGCAATGTACGCGTCGGAAGTAAAGTGGCGATATCTACCATATGTATTGCACATTTTTTACTGACGCGTCAATAATGACGCGGCCACGCTGCCGCAGTAGTAGCTTGAGACATATATGTATGCGAATATTCCGATTATACACTTACTCTGCAAAATAAGCTCTAATTCCGATACTGAGAATATTTCATGACTATGAACAACGACATTAAAATTTCAAAAGAGCATAACAAACTGTCTTATCAACGTCATGATGGGTCAGAAATGATTTTTTTAACGATTGGACCGATCGATATAATCTTGGGAAATTATTTTTCAAGAAACTGTAATTGATTTGATGCTTCGATTGTCTGAAAACAAAACTTGTTAATTTTTATTTATTGAACGAACTCGAATTTGTAATGATGTTTGAATATTATGCTAAAGCATTATTCTCATTTTATTGTGCATCAAATTAATGTCATAGTGCTTTCTGTGTACTATTTTTTATCGTGTTAAATTAATCAAAGATTTGATTTAAAATTTGTGGAACTATTATCATTTTTTTTTTCGGAATTGACGAAAATAATTCATCGCGTGAATCATTCTTTCTAATTGTAATTAGTATATACGATACTGTATCGTGAGAAAAGAGACATACGGGAGGGAGATAAGAGAAAAAAAGAGAGGTAGACAGGCAGACGGAGAGAAAAAAATCTGAAAGGTGGGAGGAAAGTGAGCGCGTTCAGCGTTGGCGGACTGAGCTCGTGTTACTTCAAAAGCGAATCGAGAACCGCCAGAGCCAATCTGTGCAAGACAGATATTAATAATGAAGAGAGGGGGTAATATCGCGTGATTATCGACAGAGAAAGAAGACAAATTAAATATTATCGTGGGAGTAAAATAAAATTTGCTATATATAAAACTGAGAATTTTGAACTTTGAATATAATTTATGTATGTATTTTATTATTTAATTTAAAGGTGTGTAATTTAAAGAAAATATAAGCTCAATAAGCTTTTCTCCTAATTCTCTGATTGAATAAATTGATAGAAAACTATAAGCGATTTAAGTGGTGTACCGTTATTTGCAACGTTTGATTACATTCATGCGTAATAAAAAATCATAAAGTTCTATCCATTCAATGTATATAGTCAACAAGATCTTATCACTATTTATTTCGATATCAAAATTATTATGACTTTTGTTATTTTCATATAGTTCAACACATTGTCAAACTATCAGAAGCGAATCCAGAAATGTTGGTCAATATTTGTGTTTGTATAATATAATTGAAGAAACATCATTGTAATAATGTAGAATATACCGGTCGTCACACCCGGATCAATATAACCTGAAGGATTTTCATATAGTACCTCTACACATAGTGCCCATTTAATTGCATCGAAAAAAAATCTGCCGAATAATTTCAATCTTTAGAAAAAATATTGGAATCGTCGTATCGCGGAGAAGACTTTTTTTCACGAAAAAATTATGACTTATTTTTAGGTTATCAATATTTTTTGAATAAAATTGCCAGTGATATTCGTTAGATACTTATAAGGCTTCAACAAAAAATTAACTCGGTTCCTCTAGTACGCGTTGAAAAACTGGTATATATTTATATGTTTTATGGGATTAAGGATAAAACATGTAAATGATAAAAGCAAATACAACCAAATGAGGAAATAAACAATAAAGAAAGGATCGTGAATAATGAGTGACGTACCGTGAATAATAAATGGATATTTTGCCAATACAACAAAACAAATAAAGTTCTTCTAATTAACATTCATGCATTTCTGAACAAAAACATTGTTATTCAGTTTTCCACGTCAGCTTAGATCATGAAAAAAAATTAGGAAGTAGGTGTATAGCATTCTGCGTAACTGATTAAGTAATATAATCAATGAATACACCACGATACTTTGAAGGTTTGTTCATATTTTTTGCACTACACGGTAAGAAACATCTGCATATATTTTTTAAATTAATCAACTGCTTGTAATAAAAGCAATAATTTTCCTCTCATATCGGCATCATCGGAACACCGACAAAAAAACTTTTAAATTGATAGGAAAGTATACATCGACGTCGAGTTAATGATTTAAATAAAATAAAACGTTCGATTTTCTTATCCATTCTATAAACAAGAATGAGTTCTTGCAAGGAAACTATAAGATCCATCCAGAAATGAAGTAAACAATAAAACACAATTAATTCCCCATATGACCCAATGAATTCTTAGAATGCTAATGACCCTATACCTAAGGACATCAACCTCGAAATTCTTATTTTTGTATAGTTTTCGGCATTTTTGTTGTGCTTTTGAAATTGTTATCCTATATTGTTGAACGGGAATGTCACGTCTGTTCCACGTAGTGAGAAAACTCTTGATTCAGCCGCTACTTTGTCGCGATACAGTCGCGAACGAGGTGAAAAAGTAGAAGGGGTAGAAACTCGAGGTGGCCTAAGAATGAAGAAAAAAAAATTACGTAAGAGTGTGAGGAAGGTAGTATATATGTTGATCTGTATACGTGTGTATGTATATGGGTGCGATTGTGCAGGAGGTTGGAGGAGAGAGGAACGAGAAGTGTCGGGATCGCGGGACGCGAAAGAGAGAATAAGAGGGGAAAGGTGGCGTGAGCTCTTGGGGCATGCGCACAATCGTCCACCTTCAAAGTCGAGTGCCGCCAAAAAGCCAGTGTTCGAGCTCAGTAGCGAGCAAGCCGGTCACCGAGTAAGTAGCGCGAATTATACGAACTTTTTCGGGATTTAATCAGCCGGCTTATACAAACACGAGAAATCCAAAGAAACAACGGATTTTTCAAATTTTCACTATTCCAATTATCGAAATAAGGGAAACGCGAGTTAACAACTGCAACTTATAAACATTATTCTCCACAGTCGATTGACGTGCTAAACGATTCAATTGCAAATACTATACACGTATAAGTTTATCAAAGCTTATATCTTTTAAGTTCAGTGAATTGACGAATCGGTGCTTTTATTTATTAGTCATAAAAAGTACCAACGTTGACGAAAATTGCATCGGAAGTTTGTGCGTGAATTCTTCAGAAGTTTCATTGCTATAAGACAGAAGATAAAACAAAAAATGAAGAACGTCGTTGATAAACAATTGTCCTGGTTTGCGTTGATCATGACGGCCTTTTACTCTCGTAAGTATATTTTACGATCTAACAATAATCAACATCATCGCATTTGAATTTACTTCGAATCACGTGAGAGCAAAAATCCTCAAAGTTATGTACATGCATTTTCAGAATCAAGTTTCCTTTCGTATGTTGATTGATAATACGATCAATTAAATAATGTTATAGACAAATAGAATTAGAGTAATGAATGAAAATCAGCCCACAGACTTAAGAGGGTGATCATTTGATCAAGTTTGTTTTAGAAAAATCCTCATTGCGTTTCAACTGTTAATAAATCAAGTTAGTTCATTAAGTGGCTTTGTTTGTCGAAAGATTCCTCGATATTTTCACGACGACCCTCCAATGAGGCAACATCGGATGCTCCGATGTAGTTGATGTTTGTTTCATGCGCCATTCAAAGACGTTCGACGTATTTGCATAAAAACAATTTGTTTACGTCTCGGTGCTCCGTAATAAAATGTAAATTGAACAAAAATTGCAAGAGCGACAACAATACGTTAATGAATACATATTAAGATTAGTCTATTGATGGATGTTTGTCTTTATACGTTGTTCAATTTGCATTTTCCAATGATTGTAGGACTCAATCTGTGTCGTTCAGTATCTCTTGACTATAATTTGTTTACGTTTGCTCCATTCGGTTGCTATTATAACGCGTTTCCGTATATCGCTTGTCCGTGATGACTAAACTCGACTCACTGACCTAAACGCGCGTTCGCTGTACAAGCGCCAGTTCAAACATACACATACGAACAGCATAAACACTGAAATACCATCGCCAATACCTCGCAATTCCTTGGACTAGACAGATATAGCCGTAGTGTTGCATTTTTTCAATTGCACTTCGCAGACGATTGTTTTCCTTTTTTTTCTAGCCATCGGTGTCTGGTCTGCATAATTTTCATTACGTCACACGCAAAACAACGAACTGCATCTAATTGATGATGATTATCGATCGTTACATTTCATTGAACTCAATCGTTTTATTGATCCATATCTCTAAACGTTGTACCTAATAAAAATCTGTAATTTCATAAAATCGAAACTCCGGATGATCGAATAAATTGAATGAAATCAAATTAGTCGAAGTGTACTCTGAAAAGTGACATTTTGCTGCAACGATGACCCCCCATTTTGATGCCCGTTAGAAATTTTATTCTGATCTACAATATTATATTTAATGCAGAAGATTAAAATTTACTTCGCCCAAATAAGCTTTAACTTGCAAGCAATTAAATTACATTCGAAATCATAAATTTCGTTTCAATAAACGTAAATACCGAGTTTCATTTGATTTCCGACGTCGAGCATTGCTTTGAGATATTGAGACAAGTTCCAAAACATGACTGCTTTGAAATATACTACTTTTTAACTCAAAAGAATGAACTTTACTCAAAAAAATAAAATTACAGTAAAAAGAGAAATTGCTAAAATGAAACTTCTCAATTTTCGACAGCAATAAATATCTGCCTATAATAGCAGATCGATGACGAAGCAATTGGGTACGAAAAGCTTTAGAGTAGAAAAAAAACGAGAAAACTTGTTCCAATTTTTGAATATTTTCGAGAGTCCTAATATCCATCAATGGCTAAAAATAGTGCAGAATAAAAAAACTGTGCAATCAAACAATGATGAATGTTAAGTGTGTGTGAAGGTCGTAATAACTGACGAACAATACTCATTAATCATAGTAAATTGCATTTATTTCAAGGAATTCTCGAATGATCCGAGGGGCTCGTTCGATGGTCATAGCTCGTACTTTTCGCAACGAAGATCACAAGAATGAGAGACGGAGACAGATAGATATAGAGTAAGAGAGAAGAAAGAGGGATGAGAGAGTTGGAGAATTAGTTCTCCGTCTCGAAATAACTTAAGAGCAAGTGCGGTTGGAGGCTCAAGTTTGTTGGTATGTTCGTGCGTGTGAGTATCAAGAATGGTTACAGACGTACTCGTGCGATCTACCAGCCAGTCATACCACGTGGGCACGTATTTTCCGTTACATCGTACGAGATGACGTATACGTTTGCTATTGGACGAACAGATGGGCGTGAGCCACGCGCTTTTTTCTCTGTCTCTCTCTCCCTCTCATTCCCATTCTTTTTATCGCTCTCCCATTCTGGTTATCTCTTTTTTTCGTTTTCCTTGTACATACATATACATAGTGGATTCTCGTACACGTAAGCCTGGCGCCCGCACACCTGAGCCGCGCTGGCACGACTGCTGCGATGAGGGACCAGACGAATCTCGCGATCTGCGTTATATTCCTACCTTCGTCATCTCCTCTCCCTTTCTCTCTCTGTCTCTCTCTCGCTCATTTTCACGATCCGCATGCGCTTTGTTGCTTCTTCATATGCACATGAACATTTGTAAATGTGGATGAGTATTGCTGCAAATATTACGTTTATAAAGTGTGCAAACTGACGGTGAAACGTGCCAGGGTGAGTGCAGCAGTCGTGAGGAAATCATCTTCGCTTTCATATACTAATTTTTTCTCTTTCCCTGTCTACTACAGGATGTAGAATGCAGCGAAATTTTCACCTCATAGAGATAGCGGCGTAAGCTGCAACAAATCAGCACTCCTTTTAGCTTGTGTAATTTTAACATTTCGGTCCGGCTTGAACTTTATTTTAGATATTATTTTGAGATAGTTGTTTAGACAAAGTTTATAAATATTTTCCAAGTTTTTTGGAAATCTGCCTACTCGAGGCTCTCGTCACATATTCTGTGGTTAGGAAATTGGATCAGTTTGCGACAGTCTTAATGAAAACAATATTTTCATGCATCCTTCAAGGGTAATCGAATGTTTCTTTTTTTTATGTATTTTTTGGTTTTAAACAAAGTTCGCCCAGTTCGTAATTATCATATGTTGGAAAATAGAGTATGATAATTTTGAGGCTGAAATGATGTATGCAATAAGTAAGAAAATGCTTCATCGAGTGGCAACGAGTCAGAAATATTGTAAATATTCAATAGGGGACATCTTTTGGTAGCAAAAATAAACATCGGGTTCATGCGTTGCGATAAATTATATGAAGAATTAAAATAAATATATGTCGGTGAAAAATGAAATTTGACCAATTTAATTTATGAGTTTTGACATAGTTTTGTTCTGACAATTAAATTATTGCTGCAGCATAATAAGTTAATTGTTTACACACGCTTGAGAATCCGGTGAATTCCAAATTACACGAATTATTTCATTTATACTAATACTTTTCCTTCATTATGAAAAATATTTTTTTCCAGTATTTTTGCATGTAAAATCATGACATTTTAGGTGACTGGCTACAGGTTCCTCTTATTCGATTTCAATAATTTTGCATCTCATAGTTCACCGATCATAATTTCACTATGAATTCGTTTCATTTCATTTACTGGCATTTTTTCTCTCCAAAGCTTTATAACCCTTCGTTTTTCAATATATGTATTTATTCCTATCCGCCATCTCCCTTTTGATGGAACTCGTTGATGTCCGACCCCGACCCTCGACTGCATTCCACGTTCCACATGAAGCTTGAATTCATGGAATTTCTTTCGCACACGTATATGTGGAGATACAGCAATGCAGACACGCACATGTACAAGCGGAAGTTCAATCGCGATCGCACATGTCTCCTTGGATGAAAAGGAATTTGTTCTCTTTTATTTCGATTAAAAAATTTGATGTCGTATGAGGGTTATATACAACTTTTTTAAATAGCCTCTCAAATTTGTATTTGAAAGTTAATTAAAAACGTTTGTGGAACGAAGATTGAACGTTACAAACATTAGAAATAAAAAGCTGATAGATGCGTCAAGTAGCTCCTGTTATAAGTATTTTTTTTTATTCACCTGCCCCTTGCTGTAGAAGAGATTCATCTCACATGCTTTAAATACTTTTGACAGCCTTATAAGCGCACATTTAATTTTGAATTTATTTCTCTAATTCTCTCTCCTTCTTTTTTTCTCGATCCTGCCATGAGTCGAGTTGGCACAATTGATATCAAATTTGACACGAATTCGAAATTTGCCTTATACGAATGGCTTGAATTCGGATTTTTTTTTATCTACAAAAATATCCCTGCATGAGAGGATTCTTCGATCCTTCGTTATCAAGTTTTTAATTACATGCCCCATCTCTCGTAACGTCAGTCACGCGTTCCGAAATGTGTATGTAACTATTGATATTTTTTTCCTTGTCAAAACACACGGACGAGAGTTTTCAATATTTTTTCCTAGAATACTGCTTTCTATAAAAGAAACAGTAACGAAGCGTTTAAAGCGTTTGTATATAAAATGTCATACGTGGCTTGTTTCAACCCGTTGAACTCAGAGCCAGAGCTTTGATAATAAAGTTTTTGTTGTTGTTTAGCAGCATTTCTGATGGCTGCAAACGCGTGGGAGAATGTTTGTCCATGCGTAAGAAATATACAACTATATATATTTACATTTATAAGTAAGGGACACGCAGTTGCAGCGAAACTTAGAATAACTTATTATTTTATGTTTGCGTCCTCCTAGTTTTCCAGCATCGACAGACCAAGACACTATGGTAGCTATTTATTTGCGGAAATACTTATAGCAACGAGCGCACATCGATGTGTGAGCTTTTACGAATACAAGCTTTATACACGTTTGATAAAACCATTCCTTTCCACCCACGTACCTGTGACTCCCTCTTCAGTCAGTCTAACTTTGTCGATAATTATACAGCTCGTCGAGCTTCGTCGAACTTCTAGAAATTGACGTGCAATTAGACCGGATGTTACGTGTATCGACCTTTCCCATACTCCATACAATAGGAATAAATAATTGCGCGTTCCCTTGTAAATCCCGAATATATGTGTATGCGTGGGTTTATGTATATGCGGGTAGGAAGAAAATAAAATAAGTTTCTACTCGGCCACTGTCTTTCCATCCAAGCTTTACGAATTACAGATTTACGGCTAAAAGCCCTGGTAACATTGCAATTAGACTCGTCATTTATCGACATATGTATATAAACGTTCCACTTGTTCTGAATATTTGCATTTTAAGTATCGACGACTTTACGTTGCTAGGATGTTTCCTGGTTTTTTGTTACGGCCTTGTAGTATGTTTGAAATAAACATGGTCGATCCCATTTCTTCTTTCTTTGGAAATCGATTTACGGATATACAAAATGCAGAGGTATTACGAAAGACGTGTAAAGTTCCAATTATTCAACGAAATTATCCAAATTGTTCTTTAATTTATTTCAAATTATTAGTAAATGTAATAATTATTTTTCACCGAAGTGTCATCGATCTTCAGTAATAATCATCTTGAATGAAAATTACCACCTTTCGATATTAGTCAATGTAACTTCATCTTGTGTCATACCTTGATTTAATTTTGTACATTCCAATTCCATCAAACCCAAACTTGTCTACCTTAACCGATTTCGTGTATATGAACAAAGATAAATATATTGACCGTCCCCCAGTATATAATGTATATATACCTACACATATTTATCGGGGTTCCGGTTATCTTTGGCCGGCGCACTGACGTCTGCAACATCTGACCTCAACCTTGCCGATAACCCGTTTTGTCTGGCGCATAGTCTGGATAGATTGAGATATACATGTATCTGTTTATTATTTTGCGATATATATATATATATATATATATACATGTGTATCGATATATTTATATAAATATATAAATATATGCATATACGTATTTATCACTCTGTCTCTGTGCACTCTCTATCTGCTGATATTGAAATTCCGTGGGATTACACTCCCTCTCATCAAGATCAAGTCAACGTCTTGTCTTCCTAGAATAAAAACGATTCTCGCGTAGGCGCGAATATATAAAAAGAAGCTCCTCGACCGGTCTTCAGTCACGGACTCGTAGACCCTTCATCCTATCATCTATGTGCATCGGTTTTCTGTTTATAAAAGGCTCGCATAACTATAAACAGATCGCACATCTAAGTGCCCTTAAAAAGAATTATAATCATTCGTAGAAGCAACTTTCCTTTATCGGATCGAATGACAGCGAAAGAGGTTTGGAAGACGAGGTTTGAATTTAAAAGTTAATTTGTCCAATGATGACTCAGTTCTTTGCAAAAACTATAGAGACGTCCATTTATTACATCCATTTGCAAGTTTTATTACATTTTTTCTCTTATTAATGTGTTAGCTTTTTCTACACTGTTTAGTTCGAAATTAGGGTCTATCATGAAATCCCTCTCGATAAACATACGTTTCACGGAATAATGATGTTGTTTTCTTTGTTTCAATCTATCGTCAGGATCGAACCCAATCGAAGAGTTTAAAACGTTTGTTTTTTCAACTTTTTTCGAAACTTCCCAAGGGAATTTTACGTCGTACAATTTTTTTTTATAATCGCGCTGCTCAATGCAATGGTCTAAAGACACGCAACGCTGATCTATATTTCAGAGATTATACATATTTATTGTTATACATCATCATTGGAATCGTGGTTATTCGTAGATTCGTTAATATTGTTTCGTGAGATAATTAGCACTGCGTCAAACAAAGTGGAATGGCTAATGATGTTTTTTTTTTATCACCGTCGCGTCAGTCGTGAAATCAGTTGAACGCATTTTTTTTAAACATTTATCACTCACAGAATAAAAGATCATATGTATTTGTCGATAAAACTCGGTACGATTATTCAATTGGATTTTTGTGTAATAAAACCTGATCTGTATTATGTTCGAATTAATTTCGTCATGAATCTGGCAAATATTTGTTTACACTCGAATGTATCAAAAAATGCGACGAAGTTTTGACGTCAGAGGTAGCAAATTTTCCGCAGCATCCTGCCTCGGTATATTGAAAGCTTTTGGCAAAAAATCACTTATTTTATTTGATACGGAAGTTTATTCAGAATGTGAAAAAAAAAACACTTTCACTACTCAAACGTAGTCACGTTTTTCCAATAAGCGGATTTTTAATGGAATAGTTTACGTAAAAAAAAATTCTTTACGCTCTACCATTGAATAAATGCGTTGTAATATTTTTTTGGAATTCTATGATGGACAGTCAATGCAAAATTCTATTCGTAAATCTATTGAAATTCCGAAATTGTTTAACCTTATCAAAGTTGATATACTCAAGCTTCTTAATTCAAATTGCTAGATAAATTAACACTAATTCACACTCATAGACCATTTAAATAAACATTAATAATCGAAGGCATCGACATTTTGGAAAATACATTTAGAATGAAAAACTCTTGAACATAACATCCCTTTTAAACAAACTAACCAATGAGAAATCCTAAGTGACGTGACGTTTTCATGACCCAACATTTCACTTCGAATTAGTCACGATGGGAAACAACGTTGATATGGAAAACGGATACGTTATGTATCGAATAGAGGGTGGGATGGAAATCCTCGAGATCACGAAACAGTCAGAATGTAATAGAAGTCCATATAGATGGCGCCGTCATTATCATAATCGGAGCGGGAACTTGTTTTTGGATATGTGGATCGACCTGGTAGACACCCGGAATAACGAGGTAAACGGAATTTAATCCACGTTTGCTCAACGACACCAAGCGTGAGAGAGAATGACGTGAAATGAATGAGAATAGGTGTTATAATTTCATTGATATATCTATGTATGCACTCATATATTCCGAAGAACATATCTGATGGGGTTTTCAGTCTATAACTTCCTGAGGATATGACAAATTCCAAATGTCAATTTTTAATGATTCATTGGAGGAATGAAATGCAGACAGGTGTCAAATTACTTGGTAATTGCAATTCCCAGTAAAAGTATTATATTATCCTATTATTAGATATTTAACAGTAAAAATTACCATTAAATTAAGGGATGGGTAATTGCGATATGAAGAAAAATTCATTCTATCTTTTCATAAGTTCTCTGATAATTCTCGTAAATGAGAAAACAATGACAGGCAAGAGTCTTCAGGAATCTGAATTAAAGGAATAAAAATAACCTTGAGTGTTTTTAGCTGATCAAATTAAAGGCAAAAGGATACGATCGATAAAATAAAAAAGTGCTTGAATTAATGGGACAAATCGTAAAACCGAGAAATAAAATTCTCGCTAACGAGAATCCACTAAGCAATAAGGCATTATTCGAATTATCGGAGCTCGTTATATCGAAACTTGACAGCCGCGAGTGTTTGATACGGATTTATCGTCAAAATTACCTTGTCACAAGCCTGCACTCTGACGTTTTTCTCGCACGTTCATTTTTCGTATCCGTTGTACGTATATGCACAATTTAAATCGCCCGATTATTTGAATATGTTATGATAACAAAATCCCCTAACACCTTCTTCGTATAATTTGACTCGAAGTTTCGTTCGAGTTTGAGTTATCGAGTACGTGTCTTACACATTTCCTGTAGTCATTGGCGCGTGTCACTTGAAGAATACATATATGTAGATATGCTTTAAATGCACACTTAGACCGGGAGATACGTTACGGGACACCTTATGTCGGGTACTTCGTGTGGTTTGTTCATTTTATATCTCTTTTTTGAAGTAAGTGTGCAAGCACTCAATTTGTGTGTTTTTGCGTATGTATGTGCGTTTGCGTGTGCGTATCGCAGCGACTGCGAGCACAGGCAACAAAATGTAATGGTATTTATAACGCAAACAAGAGGGACCATCGTACGATGTCGTGTTAACCAATCAGAAGAGACTCTCGTGTGGTCTGGCCTTGCGCGGGCCGCCAGAGAGCGCCTACACACACTTGCACTCAATACATATGGTTGCAGCTTCGACCTCACACGAACGTTTCACTCTTCACCTCAATCACTCTAGCATCACAGAGAGAAAGAGAGAGAGAGGGGGAGGGAGGGAGAGGGAGAGAGAGAGAGGGAGGGAGGGAGGGAGAAAGAGATTCTTTTACTCTCACCGTCACGAAATAAAAGAAAAAAAATAGTTTTCAGACACTTATTTAAAGAGGGCGGCGCTAATAGCATGTCTGCGAGAGTTTTCGCTCGTTAAGTGTGCGTAATTTCTGTCTGGCTTTGATACTCTCCTATTGCAGATAAGTAATCTACTTATATACGATATTATATCGGTTAAATAACCCCATATAACACATACTATATATATTTATTTATATTAAAGTTATAACGCGAATGACGTTGAAACGCAACCTCACTAATGAGATCTGGTTTCAACAAAATCCTTTCGCTAATTATAGTTTTTCCTAATAAAAACTGAATGCTCGTGAATGTGAATGATAATTAGTATTTCAAACTTCAAACATCTTGTCAAAATAATATTTGCTTTAAACATTACTCAATTACAAGTTCCACGAAGTACGCCTCTTGAATGTGCTGCTAAAAAACACTTTATTTTAGCCTTCTTTTACTTATCAAACCCTACTATTTCATGCACTCGGCCATCAATGGATAAGTAACCAACGTATCAAAAATAAGCATTTCAACATTGCATTATTGGTCTATCGTTTTCCAATTGTTCAATAGCCATGACTGAAAAAAATAAATTTGACTCAGAATAAGCAACGAGGTAAAAAGAACAATTTTTGGCAAAGTGTTGAGTATTGAGAAAAATGAAATGTCAATCATAAGTGAGCTGACTTCGATTTGGCCTGAGGTTAAATTACCACGATAGGCTACCATGGAATTAAAGCTAGGCAGCCAGTGGAGCAGACTATTAGCAGACTGCCCGAAAAATAACACTGCAATATTTGGTCAAAGGAAAGGTCATGGATGGCCCGAGTAGCAATCTTAAATTATGTCACCCGGAAAGAAGCTTATGAAAATTTAGTGAAACAGGTCAAAAGAACTAAATTCACTTTTATATATGAATCAACCACGTGTGAAAACAGGAATTACAGTAAAATTCCGATTAACCGTGGGTGGGTTATCCATGGAGCGAATTAACCGTGCGTCTCTCAAGCGTCTTATATGTGCGTTCGAGCATGGTCACTTGCGTCAAGCGCGAAACATGTTCAAATGCGTAATAGAAGAAAATCAAAGAAAAAATCGAAAACAAACGAAATTAAGTCGCTTTTTTAAGAAACAAGAGTGAAATACGACGCAATATATAGCATAGATGATTATCGTAAAGTATAGGAGGTCATGTGAACTACTACAATAAAATTGTAATTCAATTGATCGGTATAAAAGGTACTATAATATTCATTTGAGATTAATCGTGATTTCAGTTATTCGTGGATCCTTCGGTCCCGAGCACCCCGGTTAACCGGGGTCTTACTGTATCATCATTTTAGAAACTACACGAGTTGACGGGGCATAAGTACATCTACGGAAATCTATCGCAGTTGTGCTTAATAAAAATTGAGAAGACTAACACAAGATCGGAACGAAAGGGTGTTAATCAAACTGTATCGTTATTGCAGGTATAATAATTAACACAATCAAGTTCATTAGTTCCCAAATAAAATTTGATAGCGATAGATGGCCCCAATAACGATTTATCAATGGCCAAAATCGTCCAAATGAGTTGACATTTTATTCGATATCTTTCCATGACATTTTTCATTTATTATGCTGACGATCCGACGATAGAGAAGTTTATATACTGTGACGTGGTAATTTTGCCCACGTCACAAATTGGTTAACAATTGGCACGGCACGAGAAAGGAGCGTTTTTCGTCGCTGACGAATTGCTCTCGAGCTTATCTAAAAGGGCCAAACGCTAGCGTATTTATTGATTATTAATTTCTTTTATTTTATAATTTTTTATACGAGCGAACGACGGTCTCATACATCGTAAAACATCGAGAGAGAGAGAGAGAGAGAGAGAGAGAGAGAGAGAGAGAAAATCGGAATTATCATCATTGTCAGAATTGTCGTATCGTTGAGAGGGAAGGCTTGAGAAGTTTCGGTCGTCAAGGTCATCGACGGAGCGCGAAAAATCATATCGAGCGAGGGTCGCTAGCTCGAAGCCCTCACCCAGAGCTGTCGAACTCGACGATGCGTCAATCAGCATCGGGGATCTTCGGTAAACCTCGGACGTATCGAAAGTCATCGTTGATCAGCGTCGCACCCGTTTCGAATTCACACTCAAAATTTAAATATAGTTGGCGAATAATAAAAGGAGAGGGCGAAGGTTCGAGAAAATTCTAGATTCCCGTGAGTAGGCGAAGGGTGGGGGGCTAGGACCCTAATCCGCGATATCGCGCTTCGGAAAAATTATCGGGGACTCGAGTTTTGGGCAGCAGCGACGGAGGACGTCTTTTCTCAAGCCGTAGCCGTCTTCGATCAAGAACCCGACGCCATCGGAATTATCGAGTGGAAGCATCCGTGGTCCTTTTCCGGATTTCCAATCTCTGAAACCGTAGCGGTGAGCCGTCGTTTCGCTCTCATTTTGTTTTGTTGTGATTTCGTACCGTTTTGTACTCGCGAGTATATTTTGTGAATTTTGGGATTTAAAAGAGCGATATTGTTTCGGGGTACGTACGCGTTTGGAAAATTCTAGTAACGTCTTGTCCCGCGATTTAAAACGTTCGCGAATTGTCGTTGTTAAAGTTTTATTTTGAATTGCCGAGAGGAATTCTAGTATTTGATTTAGCTCAATCTCGAGATCCATAATTGTAAGTTAAATTGTTATAATATCGAGCCGAAAGGCAAATAATTTTGTTATAAAATTATTTTCGAACACTTAAAAATTATAAATTCTTTTAAATTATTGAATGTCAAATATTGAGAACTATTGTAAACTTTTCATATAATATTTTTCCGGAAATCTTATTTTATTCAAAATTTTAATGTCATTTAATAATAAAAGCTATTGTAATTCCGGAGTTGGATTGTTGGTGTGAATATTTATTTTGTATAATTGACCCAGCCCCTCTACCACAATTGGTTTAAAATACAGCTACGACCGGGAAACCTTATTATTTTGTTCTCGATAATTTCAAATAAAATTTGTTTAAGAATTATCTTAAACTGGCGTCCAGAAAGTATCGAGAGCAAATATAATTTGAAGCGCTTGACGGGAAAAGCGTTACAATACATATATATATACGTATGCATGTGTGCGTGCGTGCGCGCGCGCGCGCGCGCGTGTGTGTGTATGTGTGTGTGTGCGCGCGCGTGTGTGTGCGCGTGTGTAAATATATATAAACTACTCTCTTTTTGATGCCGTCAACTGTCATAGAGTCGGTTAAATGAAAGTTGAGAGACCTCTCCTTTTCTTTTCTTTCGAACTGTCTGCATTGGATTTGAAAGCCGTACGTTCTCGTGAATTCGATTTAATAATAATTAACATTTTGAACTCATTACATTTTTCGGTAAGTGTTATTGTGCCTTGACATGAATAAGCAATTGCCAACTTCATGATAATCTGTACGTAGACTTATTTTTTTTTTCAATGTACAAGTTCGGGATGTTCTATTAATCATTCAAGCTCGAGAAATCAAAGGCTTAGTTTAACTGATAACAGCATTGTTTGTTTTCGGTCGAAACTGTATCAATGCCAGGTGCGTTTATCCTTAATGTCAAACTTAATTAAATAACGAGGTTCAAATTTATGAGTACGCCAGTTTTTTCCAACTTAAGAAATTTTGATCAGCGTTAGATAGATCAGCATACAAATGAGAATCACTGAAAATTCTAGTCAGTCGAGCGTAAAGTTACCTCAGCCAACTTTACTCGCTGTGAGCAAATGCTGAGCTTACTCAACGAGAGACTCTTAGTGCTAGTTTGTCATTTTTTTTATTTTTCCACGGAATCGATACTTGTCACGCAGTATCGTATGACATTCTCTCGTGTCTAAGAGATATGTATTCGTGATGTCAATAAACTGAACCACATGATTTGATCGATCATAGATCGCTCGAATCTAACCAATTGACGGTTCTCACATAAGGTAACGTGTGATGATTGTAAAAATAATGACATATTCACACGCTCTCAAGAGACAGAGCGACGCATAAAATATGCAATTTCATCAAACATGGATTTTTGTGACTTGTGAATGGTATGTATTTATGTCTTTTAGAGGTATCATAAACATCGAAAAATATAATTACATTTGAATAAATCATGCCAAGTAATAGAAAGCTGAAAGCAATGAATCGAAAAAATTATTTAAATCATGTGATAAGTACTTCAATCATTATTGAGTAAAAAGTAGATTCAACTCGGTCAAACATCTATTTGTCAATCAATTCACAAAACCCAATTTCTCAGTATAATATAACTGATTAAAAATCCCTTTAATTCCGAGATTCTCCGTTGCTATTTAGCTGAGGATTATGCATTTAAAAAGTGGTTCAAAATTTTAGGGTTGTTTATCACCACGAATGAAAATAAACCACTTTTTCAGCGGAGAACAAAAGGGTAGAGGTTAAAGGGTGAAACGAATTCACGTTATTTAGAGTTTACCTCTATCTCATTTGCTTACGCATCGTTATTCCTACTCTCGAATGATAATGAATTTACATCTCGTTATCTGTTTCACATTTTTTGTTCTTTCTGTGCTTTTCTGTGAGGCTTAACGAAATGACGGGGCAGGGGAGCAGGGAAGTGGCCCTGGGCACGAGACTCTGTGGGAAAATTAACTAACGACCGTTCGCGTAATGTTCCCGTAATTTCTCTCCCACGAGTGCCGTAACCTCGGTCCCATATCGCATACACATATATAAAACTCACATTACTCGAATGTAGAATTCATATATATGTGAGTAAGGGAAAATTCCGGTGCTTCGGAAAATGGTCCAGGAATTTATGTTGTTGGGATGTAGGAGTGGGCAGGTAAGCATCCCCTGCGACGCTAAATGTACGCAAAGTTATAAATGTTTTTTTTTCGTACCCGCTCTTTGCCCATTTTTTTGTCTGCTACGTGCGTGCAATTAAGCTTCGAGCGCGAGACTAACGGAAATGAAATAAACGCTCTCCACTGCGTATTTAATCGAAATAAAAGAGAATGAAGTTGTGGAGGGAGCGAGAAAGGTAGCGGGTACCAAAATAAAATATATATCGCGAAATGGGAGGCTTTGTTTTCTCGTTGAATGCCAAGATAAATCGTTGGGTGGCTAACATAAAACAAATTCATATCACTTCTTTTTTCTGCTGTATACAACAGATTTGTGATATTTCGACGTCCGAGATGTATATAAAGTGTAGGGAGAGGGAAACGAGTGATTACCGTTTTATAAATCACATCTCATGTATTATAATGTGTATGCATATAAACATTGGAAAAGTTTCCAGTTTATTCTCTGCGTACATATATGTAATATGTATCGAACACTATATGCGTATACATTTATACGTATACGTACATTTCATACATATAAATTTTAATAAATTTTGAATTTCCTCCCACTTCTGAGTACAGTGCTTGTTCAGTGGTTACTACGAGATTTTAAGGTACATTCGATAATCGGGAAGTCAGCAAGGCTCTTTAAACAAGAAATTCCACGTTCGTGAATGATAAAGCGAACTTTTGAAACGCCAGTCCCTATTACACAACGTAAAACGATAAAATTTTCAAGTTGATTCTGCTCGTCAAATATCTGAATTTAAATCTACGAAGCTTAATGAATAAAACAAGTCTTTTTTGCATCCTGATTCGAGTTCATGTGTATTTTTGCCACATTGTGTTTTTCAGCGGATATCTAAATTACAGTGCTTTTCAACCGGTAGTCGAATACAATATTCAACGAAACTGTAAATCCATCTGATCGATAAAACTGTTATGACGTACGGGGTACAGACACAGGTTGAATAATATTTTGACTCTTGGACAGTTGACTGAGAGGATAACTCCTCGAGCAGATGACAACGATTATTACCATATTAGTTGAGTCACGACAAACGACTTCTCCCTACATATGTTTTGAAGTTGCAATTCAGATCTTGGAATTTCCGATAGAATTTTCACTGATATTCAATATATTTTCACATTTAGAACGTTGAATGAATGTATATTGAAAGAAAAATGAATATTAATACATAAACAATTATAATAAATACTTTGTATGTGTTTACAGTTTTCATCCAATTTTTACAATATATTCAGAAATTTTGTGAGTGCGTTTGGACGGGCTGAATTACATCGAACAAATAGTATCATATACTTGATCCCTGAGAGAGAAAGAGGGTACGTGTAAGTCCACTCCATCAGTTTGAGTGGATTTACCAACGTTATAAGAGCAAACATTAAGTGGGTCAGTCGAACGTGCTCGAGATGAGAACTATGCGCTCACTCTATCTCTTTGTCTTATATTTTTTCACCCTCGAACGCAGGGTGCAGAGCTCTTCCCAACACCCCTTCTTAGCAGTGAATTACCGGTAATGGAGAATCGATCGTCTGGAGCAATACACACACAAGGAATTTTGCATGATGTATGCAGAGAAAAAGGGCGCAAAGAGAAAATGTAATAAAAAAGAATCGAAGAGAGACAGAGAGGGATGCAGAGCCATAAAACTTTCGATTAATGATGCATCGATCGTTTTAGGTTATCGAGTATATATAGATTTCCTTGTGTCTCGAGGCACACCACGTACCCAAAGCATGAATACTTTGTTTTGTTCTTTTTCTATTATCTTCTTTGCTTTATTTATCGACAACGTGCTTAATCCAACATTCCATAACTCTTGTTTATTATTGGAGGTTTATTCCAACATTTACTCACGCTATACTAATTTTTCTTCTTCTTTTTTCATAGACTATGCATCGGTTAGTCTGCTATCCCCCCCTCCCCCTGCCCTTACAAACTACACTCTTTATCAATTTGTTACCTCACTGAATGAAATCTTTATTCAGCACGTACACTTCGCGGTTTAAGTTTTATAATTTAGCCACGAGAGTCACGAACTCGTTGAGTTTTCTCGTTGTTCAAGATATACACGGTATAGAAAAACCTTTTGGTCATTGTTAAAATAACGATGGTACAAAATGTTGGCGAGATTCTATCGTCGTAATAGCAGCCTGCAGGGAATCGGACGATTCAAGAGGTAGAGCGTTCGACCTTTTTTCAATACTCGTTAATCATCTAGGTAAAATTTTTTTTTTCTCACAGTTAGGTGAAAAAATCTGCAGTTTCCCTAGTACTAAATTCCTTTGCTCCAATTTGTATTTATATTAAGATGCCCGGATGTTTGTTTATAATTGCAGTATTTTTACTTTTTTCACATCTTTCAACTGGATTTCTATATAGCTGATTTCCAGTTTTTTACCCATGCAAAGATACAGGAGACGCGAAAATATGAGATATTTATCTCCAAAAATAGAGTTATGACTTACATTTTTATGCATTGATAATGCTTGCATCAAATCTATTTCGATTTCTGTGATATACACATTTTCGGGAATCTCTTATATTAATTAAGTTTCAACAACTATTTATTAAACAAATTAAACAAGAAGAATGTGTGGAATGTATATGGAGTACGGTACGTAGTTAAGAGTTAGTGGATTTTTTTTTTCATTTTTGGCTGAACAGAATTTCGTCGATGAAATTTGCAGCAAAAACTTAATTATCATTTCACCGAAAACATGCATGGCGAAAACGAGGGGTGAGAATACAGATTTTTCGATATGAGATTGAAATAAATTGATATGAATATTCACGATTGAATTGATTGAATTATTATCGATTGTTGAAATAATTCTGCGCAGTTTGCGCGTGTATTTCTTAAGTTTCGTAATTATCTTTACGGTGCTTTATCGGCACTACTAGAAACTCAGGACACTGAAGGTTGCAAAATCGTGGTCGATACGCGCACTGCTATTTCTCTATTATTCTCTCTCTTTCTCTCTTTGTATCTCGTCCCCTTTCTCACTTTTCGAAACTATTGCGGCAAATAGCCAGGGCTTGGCAAAGCTTACCACTAGGCGCGGCTTTGCCGATAATTTAGATGGTCTGTAATTAAATTTAATGACGCCCACCAGCGGTAACAGGCACTAAAACTCATTTAGTGTATATATGTAGTTTATTTTTTCTCGAGAATTTCACAAACCCAAATAGCTCATCAGCTTTTTACCGTACATATACCGTTACAGGCCTGTCCATCTCTGCGATCCACAACGATCTATCGGAAGCTTCAGTCTATCGTTGGAGGTATTCTATAGGGGCTACTTGTCTATAGGCTCAAGGGAATTATTGACTTCTGATTAAAAGCCCAATCACGCTTACACAGTGCAATTCAATGGCTTTATTTTATGGTTCATTAATGATGTAATTAAGCTTAATTCATATTATTACCTTTTATTGAAACCCACTGTGCACCACAATAATTATGTACATGGAAAACGTGAAAGAAATATTTTACATATATGCAGGTAGTATGAATATTCACGAAATTGAATTGAATTTTTTTATCAAAGACAAAACTCAAATAGCGATCTGGTTAAAGGATATTAATACTTAAAGAACTATGCAATGCATGACAGTTACATAATAATATACATTTAGAAAAACGTTCTTATTATGGAAACAAATGTGTATCTATTTCGATATGCAATTATTTGATATGACATGCATAATTGGAATATTCTTCATGTCTTCAAACTAGCAGAAATATTGACCTAATAAAAATAGAAGAATATTTTTTGACCGATTTTGAATAATTCAATCAGTGAATCCGGCGATCTCCAAATGTAAACAGCCTCGGGCGAGGTCGGTACTTGGTTGGGTGACCGTTCAGCTATATACCAACTCGTGTATTGATCGCTGGATGGAATGTAGTTTTTTTAAGTTTCTGAAGGTGCCAACCGAGTGATATTCAGTAAAAATATAGCCGGTTATATCGACCAGGTTTTCCATGGTTTTCCTTAGCCCTCGTATAAACGCGATAGAGTAGTATATTAGGAAATAGTTGCAGAAGTCAAAACTTAGGTGGTCTCAAAGGAACATGTAAGTTAGTGAAGAGGTAGAAAGTGGGGTCGAAGTGATGGGATACGCTCGTAACAACCCGCAAGGGTATACGCAGGAATATAAAAAAAAAAATAAATAAATAAATCGTTCTTCTGGTATGGCTTGACCGAAAATGAAAGATCGAGTAAACTTCGCTGAATTCAAAAGAATGGTTGAAAGCGCGAAAAATGTTATAGCGTGAACGTTCTAAACAATGTAACATAAAAACAGCGTCTGCAGACATAAACGGGGTAACGATGACGGATGGATCCCGATATTGAGATCACATATGTACATATAATCTACGTGTGAATACAAATACGTATATGTCTATATAGAGAAATAGTGTAGCAATTTTTGACACTTCTCTAACCCTCGTGCAGATGGTAAAAACCATATATAATCCGTTTTTCCTGTTTCGCTTTTCTCACCTGTTAAAAGCTTGGAGGGAAAAAATCCATTTTTTCAAATAAAAGATTTAATACGGATTGAATGGTTTTTCTTTTTCACAGCTCGCACCCCCCCCCCCCCCGCTTTCCACTCTCTCTCTCTCTCTCTGTTGCACTTTCATTTGCTTAGGTGCTATGCGTTCATATCGAAGTTTTTATCATGAAAAGTTCTCACTTTTCTATCGTCCATACATTCCAAATTCACTCATTTCTGTTCTATTCTTTTCTTCCTTTGAGCTGCATAGCTTTTTCTACTTCCAGGGCTATACGAAATTGAGCATTACATAATATAACGAAGAAAATACTATAGCTCGAAAGATCAAATAAATAAAACATGGTTTAGCAACAATATTCTCAAGGATCCGTTTTGAAAAAGTTATTCGCTATATATCGATTGGCATTATTTTTATTTTTCGAGATCGAGTAAGCAGTCTGAAAAAATATGGTTTCAACATTCTGCAGTACAAAAAAAATAACTGTATTTTACTCTAATCGAAAAATAAAACCCGCAGGAAATCGACGTGTGAATTAATAAATGTTCGTTCATTCCTTCTTCTGCGATTTTCGTAATTGAAACTGAGCTATAGATTCTTTCCAGCTCTGCGCATTTTCAACAACTCACAAAGTTGGGTCAACATAAAAAAAGTCCAATGAACAAAATTGATGCGAAATAAAGTGAATTGTGATACCGTAGTTTTGTTCGTTTCATAATGTATATTCTTCCGCCGTTTAATCTTTTTCTTTCTTTCCCTGATGCCCTGCTATAGTTATATATACCGAACGTCCTTAACGATATAGTAACAGTATAGATATGTCCAAAGTTAAATCAATATTCTAAATTAAGTGATTTTTCAACGTTCAATTACTATCGTGAATTTGCCAAATTTCTTTCGTTCAATGGCTTTTACGATTAATTGTATTTAACTGTTTTGAAAATTCAACTGCCATTTGTATACCAATAAAAATAAATATCGACCGTAACTTCTGTTAAGTGTCTACCATTTTCAATGATTTTGTCAATACATTTTTTTCTCATAGTAAATTTGATTTATTTATATCTACTTTTAATACATGAAAGTAGACATATGAAAGTAATACAATATTTTTTTTTTTCACTGTCTCACTGGTATGGCAGCCTGAAGTTAGCCCTGTTAAAATCTGGCTGACACGATATCTTGACTTTGGATCATTTGAAACAAAAAAGTGGCGAAATTAGTAAAATATAGACTTGTCGCTATCATTCGGCCTAGAATAATTCACGTGTGATAATGAAAAACAAAATGGCGGACTTTTGAAATTTTTTTCCTTTTTTCAAATTTAATTGTTTAAACAATCGACTAAATATTAACAAAAATTTATAATTCTAGGCCAAACGGAAGCTATAAATGTGTAAAATAAGTGTACCAAATTTCAGCTCGATTGGTGCAAAATTTTTTTTTCTAGAATGCCAGCCAGGTCAAAAAACGTTGGTTCGAGAAAACGCGTTTAAAGACGCGCCAAGCGCCTAAGCGCATCTGAGACCCTCGTCCTCCTATGCGTATTTCTACCTGCTCTCCGTCTTTCTGACATAAATGACACTTTGTATAGTAATTCTATATATATCTACTACACAAATCTGTACTTTTCAGAAAATCGATTTTTAAACAAAAATGGCAGACTGTCCCCTTAATACAACCATGATGATTGATGTTATTCTCTGTAAATAAAATCGTTTAGACGATTCAGCGTATTAATCGATAGTCATATTGATAAATAACAATAGGTTTTTCACATTTTTAAATACTCGATAATTTTCCATTGTATAATTATTGTTCATGTATATATTTTTGTAATTACACACTTATATGTAAGGAAAGATTAAACATTATTTTTACGAAGTTCGTGAAGAATGCAACGAAAGGATTTAATAATTTTTCAATATGACTGTATCGCGCTAAAATTTTTTGAGGTCCTCTTGCACATGCAACATCCACAAATACAAACACACACACGCACGCTCACACACACACACACGTACACACACACGCACACACACACATACACACACACATTCATGACAAATATCTGGCAAGAGAAAACTCGTAGTCCTCGTAAGCCATCTTGATCCGACAAAAAAGAGGCTAGCCATCGTGGTTGGAGTGGATAAAGTCTGTGACAGAAGACTTGCGTGGACGTCCAGTAGTACTTCTCAACGTATCATCAGACCTCGTACATTATGTTCACTCAAACAAACTTTATTACTCATAGAGGTCTGAAAGTCTGGTAGAGCTAAATTTAAACTTCAAACAAAAGTGCCCTTTAGTCCCCCAATGCCTACGAAATATTTATAATAGTAATAATTCGTAAAGTCCTTATTGTACGCTCATTACCGGGATATATCAATTCACATTTTCAAGAATTTCGTTTAAATTCAATGAATAGACTTTATTTTTAGTATTGGCGTGAAATTTGACAAATTTGACCAGTGATATAAAAATCGCCTGCAACAAATTCGCATTTCTCGTGACATTCTATCATCGATTTTTTGCTATCGTAATTTTTGTATTCAATTATGCAGATATCATCGAAATGGAAAATAATTAAAAAAGAAAACAACTATCAATTTAATTTAGGAGATTTATCAAAATGAAATACGTCTCTTTGCAAGTACATATAGAGAAAAATATAAAATAATGATAAAAAAAAAAGTACTCGCGTACGAGATACGGTGGAAAAGCGAATTTATCAGGGAATATGAATTTTCTATACAGAGAGTATAACTTTTTCAATATTCCTCCGAGTAATAAACTTTATTCGTGCTTCAGGAATGAAAAATTCTTGGTTACATACTCTTTATACTTAATCTATCGTCATTTTACCTGCACTATGTCGAATAGTTTTTCTGACCCAGAAAAATACGAGAGAGAAAGAGAGAGAACGCGAAGAAGTTATTCGACTGAGGGTGAGACGTAAAAGTCTTGAGCTGAGCTTGATCCACGAGAGGAGAAAGATTCTTTTAGAGTAACGGGAGGCAAAAGATGGTTTGGCAATCTGAACACGTATAAGTTTTATACAGTAAGAGCTTTCCGATCAAAGGGGAATAACGGTAATCGGATTAGCCCGGAAATAAGATACGACCTTCTTCGTGGCCCTAGCGCGTTGACGATCTCTTCTCCGCTTCAATCTTCAACTCTCTTGTATACGTCACGGAATTTCTCACTTTCAAAGAATTTCTCTCACTTCGCAGATAACGAACTTATGAACTTCCGGCAGACACGATGTCTAGCACACTTTTTTCTGGCTCTCTCCCGTATGCCCAAATAGATTAGTTGGAAGTGCCACTTCCCAAGCGCAAAGCAACCCTACTTAATGACAGTGACACAGCTGTGGCTGTCATCTATGAAGAGACTAATCAACGAAACTATTGTTTTGTTCTATTATTTTGGCAACGTGATAATTTTTCAGATTTTACATTACTATGTAAAACATACACTTCGTATTAAGTTAAAAAGAAAACTATCAAAGGAATTGAATTGTATGAGGAGTATAAAATTTAGAAAAATTAACTGTTCACTCTGCATTTTTATCATTCTGAGTTCCAATGAGTCGTCGTCAACACTACTGAGCCAGAATTGATTAACCCAATAAAAAGAAGTTGGTTGAAAATAATTTGTAGTCTAATGAAGGGAACAAAAAGTTGAAAAAGTAATACGATCGTTTATCATTAGTGTTTTTCACTTACGGTGGATAATTATCAAAGTTTATCTAGTAAAAAAATATACTCAAATTTCCAATCGACTCACTAAACTTTGAGCTCTTTTTTAACAAAGAGTTTGGTAAATGAACTAGAAAGAATGGGTGCTACTATTTAATGTTTTGTCTGATCTAGTAAACTTCGACCGTTGAAATGCATTTTGTATTCTTGTCTCAATTGACTTTAATTTCTGTCTGATACTTAAGCTCTACTCCATGCCCACTATTCTTTTATTTATATATTTATATATATGCATATATACAAGGGGGTACATCCAAACGTGTAAAAGTTTGTTAAGTTTGTATTGAATTTTTTGTTTCTTTTATTGGCTTTTAGTGCTGGCAAATTGTCGTGCTGAGGACTGCGGTCACGAGCATCTGGCACGTTGTGCTGGTCCACTCGGCAAAATCACCAACAACAACGAGCTGGGTTTCGTCACGACCAAGGAGGAGCTTGAAGCTCTTTGCCCGTGAGTTTCTACAACAATATTTAATTATATTACAACAATATATAAACACACACACGCACTTTACCCCTTTCACTGATTTTCGTGACTCTACAATGAAACATTACGTATAAACATACATTCGCAAACACTTGGCGTGCAAAAACGCGTTCTTTAGGGTTTCGGATAACTTTAATCGCACCCTCTTTCGTCTCGCAAAAGGAGTCTACAATGAGATTTATCGCTTCCTAGCTTTTACGAACGTTTGCCTGCAAGTTCAACCATCTTCGCTGGCTATCCTGAAAATTGAGACATAAATAATAGAAAGAAAAAAAGACAAAAAAGCAAGGTAAAATCGTGGCAGTAATAGTAACACCATGAATTAGAGAACAAAACAGTTGAATTATTTGCTGCACTTGAATTGATCCCTATTCATGCACACAAGACCAACGCTTAATGGCACATGAATTTCTCATCAGTAAATTTCGTTATATCGATGAAACTAATTTCAACAAATGATCGGTTTTTGCGTTTCTCTCTTTATTTCCTGACACGTATTACTATTTTCATTGTTCCAGCAACTTTGATGGATTGTAAAAAGTTTGAATGTAATTGAAATTGTGTGAAATCTTAGAAATTAAATTACCGTTTGATTTTGATAATATTCAAAGATTCAAAGCTTTTCCGATGTGTTCATAAACTTTTAAACTAATCGACAAAAGATGAGTTAATAACTCCTTGTCTCTGATATCTCCGAATAGAGGTCACCAATTTTTACGATCTTTTCCAATCGATACGCCTAACCCCGAGAAAGAAGAGTGAATGATTACAGCTAATTATGATTGATCTTCTTATTACTCAGATACTTAAAAAAGCACATAATAAATTATTCAATTAAAAAAATAACCATGATTTTACAGAGGTTCCACGCCCAGATTTAGTTTTTATCATAGTGATAAATTTATGGGATTTTTGTCAAAATTGACGTAGTATTGAAACAAAATAGGCCGTAATTTTCGAAATAATACAAAAATATTCGAAAAGACAAAAACAGTGCTAGAATAATTATAGGAGAGAGACGATCAAGATTGTTCAAAAATAAAAAAATCGTTGACTGTCGCGATTGTTGTGAGGCTGTCTGCCTCAACCTCTGGCCTCCTTGAAGTTGGCTAGTTTATCCAACGACTTCCGGCTAGCTCTCAACTAAAACCCGCTCTTCCTTTCGGCCTCTCAATGTTACTGTTGGGGGTTGTGCGGTATCTATATATACATATGTTCATTGAGTCTATGTTCTGAAACCCATGGACCACGTTGGCCACTAGCTTCTTGTTACAACTTTGGCCATCTTCTCTCATTATGCAGGGGTAAGGGGCGGAGAAAAGATAGGGTAGGATAAACTAAGGAAGCGGAAAGGGGGACACTGCTTTGGATGTAGCAGAATATGTCTCCGAGATTCACAGTGCACTCGGAACTTGACCAAGTTTTCACTCAAAACAACCATTTGACGATCTTAAGAACGGTTGATGCTCAGTATCATATATTTATATCGCCTATACACACACACATATATACGTATGTGTGTATGTATTTAATATATTTTGTAAATAGAATACGTGGTGCCGATGTTCAGAAAGTTCCATATATTCTAAGCATCTTTCATGCCATTGTTACATCTTGAAAGCTTCGTGATTATCGTAGTATTACATATCTCGTTTCATTTCAATATAGTACTGTATTAAAGTTATGTAGACGTAACTGTACAAAGTTGCCTTGGATAATACTCCTCCTCCATTATTCCCATTATATAATGGCTAGCGTTCCTGGTACACAATTGTCGTCATTGTATAAGATGAACAAGGTTTTTTAGTGAGGAATATTATTGTGTCGACATTTACCAGATTTGTACGTAAATCGTCAGTTTTTTTGACGTCAGGGCTTTCGGAATACTCTCCCCTTCTAAAGGGCTTCGTTGAAAAATCTTCAGATTCTTTTCATTTTATTTAAACCTATAACTATATATGTATATATTTGCGTCTCGCTCTCTGGTACAGATATACGAAAGAGCTTTACGAAAATATCGAATTCCAGATTTGAAATTTAAATTCCTTACTCTCGCTGATATATTCTCGAGTTCTCTTTGCCAAGAATTTCTAGCACACTCTTTTTTGCTCTAACTGTACACACACATGAAAACACACACCCAGTTATATACACACACGCATACATTTTTACTATTTTTTTTTTCATGTGGATTGTTTTTTTTGTTGCAGACAACTGCGGGACGGTATGACGTGCATAAAAAAATATACACTCACGTGTATGGTGGGCGAGCAGAGAGAAAATTTCAACTCGCTGTACAAAGGAGTCAATATGGCGATAATGGAACTATGTCAAGACAGTCCATACCAAGATCGTGAGTTGAAGACTTCATATTAATCATTATTTCGATTGTTTGTTTGTAGTGATCTTATTATATTCGAGAATTGACAGCGATGGGTGCGCGGTTGGTGTGTGGCTTTGGCGATCTCACAAATTAAGCAGCCTCGGGCGAGGCCAATACTTGGTTGGGTGACCGCTTAGCCATGCACTGACTCGCGCATCAATCGCTGAGCGGGAGGCAGTTTTTTTGAGTTTCCGACCGAGATTCAGTAAAAATATAGCCGTCTGTATCGGGTTTTCTACAGTTTCCCTTGGCCCTCGTGCAAATGCGGTACAGTAGTGCATTAGGAAAGAGGACAATACTCTTGGTATGTCTCACAGACACAAGGAAATTAGTGAAATAGAGGAAAAGTGGGATTAAAAGTGATGGAATGGGGCCGTAAAAACCCGCAAGAGTATACGCAGAAACAATAAAAAAATTAAAAATATATTCAAGTACTTAACAATTCGACGTATTATTTTTGGGCGCTTCCTCAAATTATATAATTATACAATTAGATGTATCACGCAAAACGAACGTGGGAATGAACGAATAATTGATCGCTGAATTCGGAACTTTCGTCCAGCACCTAACAATACAGGGGTCAAACTTGTTGAAAACGTCGATATTCCTCAGGCTGATCGCTTTATTCCGGTAATCTTGAGAGTGCCGAATGTATTATTAAAGCGGCGAGACCTTTCGGTAGCACTTTCCAGTGTATAAAGCTCAATTGCAGCATGTGTTGAAAGTACAGAAAAAATATAACGATCGTAACGATTTATTGTGGATCGTCTTTGCTTTTAATTGGTTTTTTCATGTGTCCATGTTATATATTTTTTCACATTTCGAAAAGTAAAAAAAAATGTTCACTTCTTTTCTAATTTGGCGAATTTACAAGATAATTGGGAGCACGGAGACAACGAAAGAATTATTGGCGATCATTTTTGACGAGAGAAAGGGCGGGGGAGATTCATATGCTAATTGATATTTCTGTTTAATCTCGCTAAAATATCCTCGCTGTTTAAATTCAATGAAAAGCATTAAAGCTAATTACTCAACATTCTACAAATAGAAAACAATTTTTTTATCACTATAAAAATTTGTACTTATATTGAACCATTATTTCGAAGCTACCACCCTACCTAAGTAGGGGAGACCGGGGATAGTTGACTATAGGAGGTTGACTAATTCACAATAACATTGAAACAGTTGAACGTAAATACGGGCTTGTTTGTTATTACATTCATTGCAATCTGTCGCTCATTGACGTGTCTCGAAACATCGAAGCGACGCGGCATTGAAAAGCAGAAAAAGGTTTTCTAAAATTCCGGTATCAAACGAAATTTTGTTATTGGTCTTTACTATCGAGGTGGAAAAATAGTTAGTGTCCTCACTATTTCAACTCGTGTGCTCTTTTTAACTCTCGACTGTCCGCACGGGTAAAAGCCGGGAGTTATGCGTTTGACCTCGATCAGCTGATTTTCTGAATAAAACTCGACTGAATAAAGCTGATGTTTATTTTTAGACAAAAACAAAAAACTGTGTTCAAAATTTCAAAATTTACCATAGTAGTTTTTTTTTTCGAACAGTAGCAGGGCGATTTTAGTACTCGCGCACAAGCACTCGAAAATTAACAATGTACCAAAGCAAGTTCTGGAACACGCGTACAAATGCTCGAAATCTTGCGATGTCCCACTGTAATTTTTCCCCGCAGACACAGTAGTAATTGTGATAACTTTAGAATCCATGCATAAATGAATGTAGAATGATAAAAAATGTACAGTGTTACATTGTAGAATGTAATCCATCACGGTATTAATAACTGCGACATACGGTGCCTTTGGAAGACGGAATAAATTTTATAAAGTTCCCTGTAAAAATTCGTTTTTACAATTTTTATAATCTACTCCGAGCAAAGTTTTTAGGTAAAACTCCACAAAAGTGATGAGATAGTAATACCCGATCGCAATGGTACCATTGCAATTTTCGAAGAAATTCTCTTATACCGTTCATGTTATATAAATAACTTTCTTGATGCGCAATAATAGCATAGAGTGAGGTACGCATATATAGTTATACAATTATAATAATAACATAATAATCGTGATACGAGGTCTCCTCAGGATAATCCGATAATTACGGAATGTGTGTCGCTATTTTCAATAAAATAGAAAATCTCTCGGGAATGTGGTCCATGCTCGTTTTGCTCTACATATGATATTATAAAATTATTCTAGAGATAAACAATAA
Source organism: Rhimphoctona megacephalus (assembly GCA_963989365.1). Lineage (NCBI taxonomy): Eukaryota > Metazoa > Arthropoda > Insecta > Hymenoptera > Ichneumonidae > Rhimphoctona > Rhimphoctona megacephalus. Next base: position 26,403,697 of record OZ022414.1, on the reverse strand, counting down.
ATATTGTATTACCTCGGTATGATGGACGCCTGTCAAACAACGTGTTGTTAGTAAAAGATTGTTGCGTTGCCATTAAATAATTAGGCCGTCAACGTATCGATCCAAATCTCGATGGTAAACTCACATTGAATTATTTGAGGGATAAAAATATTATGTTATTTTAGTAACATTGATTATTATACCATCAGTATCAGTGTTGATTTATTATTATAAAATCTTTTTTGACAAGTAAATCAAATACTGCCATTTCAATTCCTACGCTTATTGTTTGTTCGTACAATTGTTATTAACATAATATTGTTACAATAAACGTAAGCAAATTTTATAGAGATTAAATTTTGTTGGAAGAAAAACATTTTTCCTAATGTTCTATAAAATTCTTCCCTTCCCCCTCTTTGCCCATCCCCTCCCCCCCCTCTCAAAAATAAAATTTTGCGGCTTTGATTGAACGCGTGATAATCTATGTAAGATTATAAAATTTCATTCCAAAATTCTGATCCGCTTTCCGATTCGTTAAGATTTTTCATTTCGTGATGTGGTTATCCAGGCGATTTTCCGATGTGGCAATTTTTCGAGTTTTGCAACTGACTGAATTTGTGATTTTTTTCTTTATCTCTGGATTCACAATGCGATAACCCAGAAACTATATATAAATATGTAGCCTTATGTATGGTTCTTTTACTCCGAATTAGCAATTAGTTTAGCACGGTAAAGCGTACACACGCAATGAATTCGATTCATGTGGGTTAAACAAGCATGAAACTTTGAGGTCCACAAATATTATAACGATGTTTAAATATTAAATTTCGCTATGATAATCTATAGTAAAGCGTTTCTTTCGAAGCTATAGCATTAAAGTGACAACATTGAATCATTAAACAGCCGTCCAAAATGATATTGAAGGTAACATCATTCGAGTACAATCCAATTGATTTTTGAATATTATATAAGAGAAAAAAATCCATCAAAGTTTTTCATTCGATTCAATTATGTCAACTTTACTACTATATTAAAAAACTGAGCTATTACCAGTTAAGCAATTATGGACAGCTTTATAATCGTTAAAAAAAGGGTTAATGAAGTTTTATCCAATTTATTCTGATTATTACAAACGATTTAATATCGCTAAAATGAAAGTGGATTTAATGATTTTTGTTGCAGAGTTTCTCAAGCACGCTCCTTGCATGCAAAAAGTTCAGACCGAATACGAAATCTGTTCAAAGAGGTACGTGCAAGCGGCTTTCGCCATTGAGAAGAGAAATCAGACAAGCGCAAGGACGAACGAGTCGCTTAAAGGAATTTGCTGGTAAGCAGTCATTTTTGGGTGTAATTTTTATTTTTGATGAGTATCGAAGTGAAAGAAAACGTTATTAGACATTTCTAAGTTCTCGATTTTTTCCAATAAGTTTTTCTACATTTTTATAGAACCACACGTACATTTTTTATCATTTTTATACAATGTTTTCCATATTTAAAACAATTCAACCCGTTTAGACAGAATGACGAACTTTCTCGACGCTACCGTTTTATATCGTAAAGCGAATTTATCCTTGACGTAACGACAATTTCGTTACACAAAGTCACTTTAAACCCTTTTGAACGCCCTACTTATACGTGCTTAATTAGCATGATCCATTGAAAACTACAATAAATATTCACGCCGACCAAAGACGGCATTGTCCAGTCAGTCTATTAAAGAGGCATCTGCGCATTAAAATTTTTGCCTTCAATTAAATTTCATTATTATAGACGTAATGAACATTGATCTGCCTTAACTCGCCGAGTCTAGAGCGGAAATCGTTGAGCGTATATTATTAGCATTGATCGTATTCAAGTTTAAAACGCATTTTAGAATTTTCCTAATCTGACCTTAAAGTAGCACGATGAAAAGTTAAGTTGTCTGCAGAATTAAACGAAAAAATTGGCACTTAAAAAAGGTAGCAGGTGTTCGTAAAATTTCAAAATATTTTACGGTTTAAAACCCGAGATATTTTCGGTATATTTAAAAAAATAAACAATATAGGATCACAAGTTTACTTTTTTGGTCATCCAGCTTAGGACACCTTTTGCTATATGTAGCGTTGGTACCTCGGAAATGGTCTTCAGGACATCTCTTTTTTTTATTGGCTCTGAATTATTTTTTGCAAAAATGTACCAGAGCTCCCCATATATATATATATATATATATATATATATATATATATATATATATATATATATATATATAAGTCATATCCATCCCTTTCCTTCCGCACGCCCAATCTCGCACAGTCCGTATCGCCTATCCACCGGACCAAAAAGCCCCTTTCCCCCTCTCTTTCTCCCTCGCCCTTACGGTCCACCTCCGTCTATTCCCCGTTCGGCCAGAACGAGAGTTCAAAAGCTGCAGTAGACCGTGGCACAGATAGGCTAATGACGTTACGTTCCCGACTAGAATCGACCGACGCGAATTTTCCGTCTCCGTCTCTCTTTTATGCCATTCTCTTCGTCCATTTTGTTCGCCGGATTTAGCGCTCACTGAGAAACGAGAATACGATGGATAGATTCAATCCAACCGAATAAAAAGGCGTACTACCCATTATTTCACGTGCTAAATTCCATTGTTTGCGACCGTTATGTTGCAAGCAAGATGTATGAATTAAAGTGTATATATACATATAGGGATATTGTACACGTATTTGTACGGGGCTATCATTAAAATTCCCCGCAAAAGGGCGAACTACCCGATAAATGGTATTGGCAAAGATAATACCCATCCATATCTCTCTTTTGCTCTCTTGGTCTCCCCCCAATTTTCTCGGATTACTCGATATGACTCTCAGTCATTCTGAGCCTGGGAAAAAAAGAGGAGATTGATTGATGAATTTTTTTCATCGATATTTCAATTTTAGGGCTATATATTAACTTATCTTCTCCACACTGAGAAAAGAGTTTAGTTGAATTTAATAAGACTTCGTAAAATACATTGAATGTAATATGTGGTGCATTTAAAGAAGCTTTCAGTTTTACGAATCATTTATTTTATTACACTAAAAAAAGATATGTATCGGACCAACTAAATATATTTGATGGTTTTGGATTTTTTGTTGAATCAACGCAAGATATTTTTGATCTGATAAAATAAATAATTGGTATAACTGAATATTACATTCGACGCATTTCACGAAGCCATTTAGTTGAATCAACTAATCTCTTTTCTCAGCGCCCGATACGAATATGCCGAAAAGTTACTGCGATTAGTAACTTTTTGAAGAAAACAATTTTTCGATATTTAAAAAATTTTTATTATTTGAAAGTAAATGAATTTTGTTTACGTTTGGTAGACTGTTATAGCGTACTTATGTTCAAAGGTTTTGTGACTTGTGAGAGTAGTTAAGACTTTTTAAATATTGCTTACTCATAAAAATTCAAAAATATTGAAACAATGTTTTCCACGGATAATTAGAAACAAAGAATTTCATGGATAACAAAAAATTATTTAAGTTAGAGCTGCATTCAAGTTATTCAATAATAACATCACTAGAGCACTGCTTAGCCGTGGAGGAATTTGATGCGCATAGACTCATGCAGACGCTTTATGCAACTAAATTAACTTCAAGTGCCGCATGAATTCTACGCACGTAGACGCATTATATGTAACAATAAAAAGATCTGAAAGCGTTATTAAGTGTGTACTTCTGATGAGATAGCCCTGTAACGTCTAAAGGCATCTGAAAGACAAAGAAAAAGCTCCGTGAATAGTGAAATAGCGAAATATCTAAAGTTCCTGTTGCCTCAGCGCCAATAGGGCTAATTTTCAAAAACTAACGTTGTCTTTATTTGAAAGAAGAAATCGCAATCCATCATTTTTGAAACATTTATGTTGCAGTGCTTTTCAAGAATACCTCGACTGTTCTCACCATACCGTGCTACGAAAATGCGGCAAAGAAACTGCTGAGTTCACTAAAGACTTCCTCGGCAAAATGTCCAATTCTCTCATGAAGGTGAGTTCCCCAAATTTGAATAATTATGCCTAAAAAATCATTTTGCACTTTCCGTCATTTATCACTACAACCTTCACATGAAAATGATGAATTATTCTCAGTAAAAATTGTTTTATTAATGAGCAAGCGTCTATGAATATTTGAGGTTCTTTACACAATCTTTCCGCAATTGTGAATGAATCAAATTCATATTCTAATAAAGAATTCAGCATATTATAACTAGAGTATTAAAAGCACTATAATTTTTTTATTAATTTTTTTTAACAGGTTTACTTTAAAATATTTATAGAAATAAAAAAGAAAAAAATACGTAAGACAGAGCAAAGCTCTTTCGCATCTCTTGATGAGAAATTTTTACATCCCTGTCAGTTTTATACCTGATTCAGGGTAATCCTGTAAAAATATAGAAAAACCTTTGAAGTTTTATTATGACGGATTTATTCTACAAAATGACGGAAGTTTGCAATCAAATTCGAAATTGCAAATTTTACATGGCTATGACCATAAAAAAAAAATTTAGAAATGTCATACAATTTCTCAATATCTCTGAAATTGGAGGAAATAAAAGTCTACTGCTCTCATCACGGAGAATATCTACTGCATTTTATTGGAAGCAGAATGAGACATCACAAAATTTGGTCTGTTCACCGTTGAAATCTAATTACGAAAAGAAAATTGGAATTGGGTTTCCAAGAAAAAATTGTAAAGTTGGCTTATTTGAAAAGCCAAAAATCCAGTTTTGTAATTGCGGGCGACATATTTTTTTAAAGATTTCTATTGATTAATTATTCAGATAAATAGTGACTCTTTTAATTCTGATTTGGTTGGAGTCGATTGTAATGCATACATGTTAGATGCATAGTTTTTTTTTTCATTGAATATTTATTTCAAAATCTTCCCTGAAGTTCATGCAGATTTTACCTACTTTATTCTGAATTTGACTACACTTAGAGCAACCATTTTTCTACTTAAGATTTCGTTGAATAAATGAAACTGGATCTATATTAAAAAAATATTTTTCTTAAACAAACTTTTCATAATATTTCAGAATTATTTTTATAAAAGAAATATTTACTGATTTTTCTTTTACTTTTAATTTGCCATAGATGCACTGTGAGCCTTACACCCACGGGGAATGTGACCTTGGTTCGGGAAGCGAAAGCGTGAGGGTCCAGACAATACTCGTACCATTGGCCCTCGTGTATCTTGCTAGATACTTCACGTAAAAAAAATTTGGGGCTCGATCATGTCGATCGAACACAAAATATATGTATATATCTATGCATACACATATACTTATAGAAAGAGATGAAGAAAAAAGTGTTCACCGGATGCGCTTAAAATGCCAGGCAACTAGGTGGTCACCGGAAGCGCAACAGTGCCTTTTCCTTTTTCCGTCTTTGTCGAGTGTGACGAGATCAACGCCCGGAGCATTAATCTCACATTTTAGGTATTTTGTTTTCTCCAAATCACGAACGCCAAATTACGTAAGAATCTTCGAGCGGAGACGATATATCACTTCACGAAAAACAAAATGAAATTCTTGAGAAGATGAATGAAAATAATCGAGCCAACAGCATTGAAGTCGTGGGAATCGATTTCACGTTAATTTTTTTCCGGACTAACTTAATGCACATAATACGTGGTCGTAGTGCAAAAATTGTTTTTATCCAAGGAATACATCGGCGAGGAAAAAGTGAGGTGAGAAGAAAAAATGTTGATTTGAGACAATCGGTTTTTAGAAAAAAAAAACAAAACAAAAAAATTTGTTTTTTTTTATCAATTCAATAATTTCGCCAAAGCTCGAAGTATATGGATACTTGAAAGTAGATAGGAATCTCTCACGAGGCTGTGGAGTAGTTTCGAGATATAAAAAAAACTATAACACGACTGAATAATTTGTTTTTTGTTCTTTTTTTCTTTTGTTGTTCTTCATCGAATCATCCATGATAATAGCGTTGAGGAAGAAGAAACTATCCACTATTTATATCCACATCCTCTACCTCTGTACAGCATCCCATTCCACTGTACAAAATTCTTTATATATTTTTCTTCGCAACGATCATTATTAATATCGGTTTCCACTCGTCTGACTCTCTATCGTGTACAGAAGAATAAATGTATGAATTAGCGTCGTGGATGAATTTACGAAAGAACGAATCATTATTTTAAGTATTTTATTCTCGTTATCTCGCTAATCGGCTGTGAGTTCGTTCACACATCAAGTTTTTTTTTAATCAATTTGTCAGAGTGAAATAAATTGTGTGAGAAACAGAGTGAGAGAGAGAGAGAAAGAGAGAGAGACGAACATAAATTCATTAGCTGATTGCATTGTATATAAAAATTATAATCATCAATCTAATATTATTATGATTATTGAGAAAAATATATAATTTAACGTTAGTTAGTGAGAGAAAATCACGGTTTGAAAGAAAACAACAAGGCGTTTCTATAGTTTATTAAAATGTCAATCCATTAAATGAACGTTAAGATTGCTTTTCGTGTAGATTTCCATTCACAAGTTTGTTACGAAAAAAAAACTTCTAATACTTCGCTACGCGACAACAATGTTATTAAAAGTTTGGCGTACGCAAAAATTTTTCAAAAAATGAAAAAATGATAGAAACATCTAAAGGTTAAAAAAATTATCAACAAATCGGTTTTGTACACATTCATTAACTAACCGTTGACGAGATTCGAAGAAATAAGTAAAAATGAAAAACAAAGTATTTTTTTAACTAATTTAATAATTAATTTTTCCACTATAAGTAATATTATTATTATTATTATTATTATTATTATTATTATTATTATTATTATTATTATTATCATCCCGCCGTTTAGGACGGCCGTTATTATCATCATCATTATTATTAGAAATTCAAGCTCACAAGCATTTTAATGGCAGTTGATTTTTATCAGATTTTTATTCGACCGCAAAGTATTTGAAAATTTCGCAAAATCTCTTGGCTGGAAATTTATGCTTTAAGCACCGTCGAAAAACCAGTATATTCAACATGTATACAACCTGCGAGGGGAAAAACTATATATGTATATATTTATATATACTGTAGTTACGTTTTTACGTGGTCTCGAAAAATGTTCGTGACGAGCATTTATTACTTCACCATGCGCAAATAAAAGTAAAGTATTATTATGTACCGAAAGGAAAAAATCGTCTATACCTTTAATTCGTATTAACACTATAGTATCCCCGCTGGCCGAAGAACGATAAAAAGAATGAAAATAATTCACGGTATTATATCTACAGGGTATTCCACAACAGGCGGTCAATACCTTAGGGTTAAAGGTTGAATTTGACAACGAGAGGTCAATGTATTAATAAGTGATTCGTTAGCAAGAAATTTGATTAGAAAAAATGACATTAAACATTTCGAATTTATCTCGGGTTTTCAACCTAAATTTACCTTATTGACCATGGTGTTGAAATACCCCACATTTTCCGCATCTCTTGTGAAGTTTTTTCAAATCATGCTGAATGTTGTTGAAAAAAAAGTTTAAGAAAAACAATTTTGGTATGGTGATTCCATAATAATAATAATAATAAAAATATAATAATTCAATAGGAAATTTATTACTTCATTTGTGTTGATTAATAAATAATAGTACGTACAGAAAGACTTTTTAAAAATGGCATATTAATACACTGCTACGAATACCAAAAATGCATTTCTTGAGCTTACATTTTTTTTACATATCGAGCATCATTTGAAATATCTCTAATGAGATTCGTAGGATATATGCAGAAATACATACATACACACACACACACACACACGCGCGCGCACACACACACACACATACACACACGCGCGCGCGCGCACACACACACACACACACACATATATAAATATATATATGGGGCATTGCACGCCAAATCGGCCACTTTTGAAATTCGCATTTTTTATTGTGTTAATTCTTTTTTCTCTAATAAAGCTCATTGAAAGAAACTCGTCTAATTTTTTTTCAAATTTTTATCTTAACAGGTTTATCGGAAACGAATTTTTGAAAAATTCTCCGATTTTTTTCTTCAAATATATCAATAGCTCTCTCAAAAATACAGTAAACCGAATGGATGATGGGTCAATATTTTAGTTTTAAAACATACTTTCATTTAAAAACACGCAGAAAATTATCAAAACATTACATGAATCAATTTTTACAATTGTAAGCATGAAATGTTTTTTCCCACAGAGTTAGCCGCCTTCGATTTTGCTGTTAATATTTTACAAAAAGGTATTCTTTTTTTGAAGAATTTTAAGCCTAATGTGATCATGGGGAAATCGTCCGTTGTATATTTTTATAATTAAAATATAGATTTTTTTTACAATCAATTATCTATAACTCCCTGAAAAACCGAATGGATGAGGGGTCAAAATTTTAGTTTCAAAACGTACTTTCATACGAGAATATGTAGGAATTCATCAAAATATTACCTACAATAATTGTTCGAATTCTAAGCGAGAACTGTTTTTTCCACAGTGTTAAGCCCCTTCGATTTTGCTCTTGAATTTTTATCAAAAACTATCATTTTTTTATGACTTTTAAGCCTAGTTTGATGATCGGGAAATTATTCGTTGTATTTTTTATAATTAAATTGTGAATTTTTTTTACTATTAATCATGCCCAAATCCCTGAAAAATCGTAAAAATTGAATGGATAAGGGGGTCAAATTTTTCGTTTTGACAGATGCGTTCGTTTAAAAATATGTCAACAATTATTTAAAGATTGCATAAATCAATTTTTTAATTGTAAGCATGAAATGTTTTTTCTCGTAGTGTTAGACCCTTTTGATTTTACTGTTAAATTTTCATAGGAAACTATTATTCATATTCAGACTAGCATGATCATGGGGAAATATTAGTCTAATCAACAATAAAAATCTTTAATAAAATTAACAATTTAAAAAATAAAACGAGTTATTTTTTCACGTTCGTACTTAGTTTAAAATTCATTAAATGAATAATGCTTCCGTACAAACATTAAAGAAACAAATTAATTAATTAGTACAAGCGCTATAAAAAAACGTTATTTTATCTTAGAATTGGAAAAACTAGGTGATGTAAACTTTGAATAATTTTTCACATATTTTTAAATAAAAGTACATTTCAGAACAGAAATTTTAACTCCCTAGGCGATTCGCTTTGTTCGATTTTTCAAGGAGTTATAGATAATTGATTGTTAAAAAAATCTATATTTTAATTATAAAAATAAAAAATATACAACGGACGATTTCCCCATGATCACATTAGGTTTAAAATTCCTCAAAAAAGAGCTTTTTATAAAAAATGAACAGCAAAATCGAAGGGGGCTAACTCTGTGGGAAAAAACATTTCATGTTTACAATTGTAAAAATTGATTCATGTAATGTTTTGATAATTTTCTGCATACTTTTAAATGAAAGTACGTTTTAAAACTAAAATTTTGACCCCTCATCTATTCGGTTTACTGCATTTTTGAGAGAATTATTGATATTTGAAGAAAAAAATCGAAAAATTTTTCAAAAATTCATTTCTGATGAACGTGTTGAGATAAAATTAAAAAAAAATCAAACGAGTTCCTTTCAATGAGCTCTATTAGAGAAAGAGATCAAAACAATAAAAAATGCGAATTTCAAAAGTGATCGATATGGCGTGGAATGGCCCATATATATATTGAATTATTTTTTCTTTGAACATCCACCTTCAGAGTGAGTGCGATCAGAAAATAAAAAATGGATAATCGTGGCATGCTTCATGTACAATTCCTCTAAAGCAAAGCAACGAAACTTCCCCGTGGAAACGAAAAATGAACAAGAATTATATTCAATAATATATTTCTCAAATGAAACTTTTAGTGTATAATTTAGCGTATATTTATAAATATATTGGAGTTATAAAATGGTCTGAAAAAAAAATCTGATATATATATTTTATGTACGTTGTATGTACTTCATTTCCTTGGGGAGTCGAACGTAACGAGGAGCAGAGAATTTAATTGTGCAACGAATTTTGTTAGGAGAATGTGATGGATGAAAATTCGTCAGTATTTTGTGTGTAAATGTTTGAATTTGTGAGAAGACAAAAATATGAGAAAAAAAAAACTAATAAAAAACGAAATATTTATTTGTACAATAATAGTTAATGAGCCATTGTAAATACATCATGAAAAAGATACGCAAAACCAGAGTTCGAACTTTGTGAAAATGGAAAAAAATGGAAGGAACTCTCGCTGTTTCGTGTAAAATGTAAAAAAAAGAGAAAACAAAATAAAAAATAATTGCCAACATTATATTTCTCAGGCCGTAGCAATTTATGTAAAACACCAATTACAAGTTTCAAAAGTCGGGTTAGTACTCGGTCCTTGCTGTATAGAGATCGCGGCAGCTGTCATGTCTTTGTTTTTTTTTTTTTCATTCAAAAATGTACTTGTTTCGATTCGCTGCCCCGAATTTTTAATTCATTCAAAACAATTCATAATAAAACCATTATTTTCATTTATATGTGAAATATGTATATTTTTTCATTAGTTATCCGTTATGATTCAAGATTGGTCCTGAAAATCGGCTTTGGAGAGATTACGGACACTGTTTGATATTTGTCCTTGGAAACAGAGCTCTTGGTAAAGTGGGTCGAAAATCGAGGAAGTTGTTCACTAGGTATTTCAAGCTTCAAACTCAAGTTTCAAACTTGTCGTCATTAGGTGATTGAAATACAGTAGAATCCCGTTATAAGCCTACCTCCTATCAATCTTTTCCTCTCGTTCATGCTCGATTCAGCCTCTCCCATTCTAATGCGTTTCCCGAATTGACGGCGCACTACTTCTTTTAAGCCTCGAGAAAATGTTGAATTTATCTTTATTTTTTAACTATTATTTGCAATTAGTATGAATGTTCAAGGGGTTGGTCTACTGTGGCGATCCGAAAATCAACGTTAAATAAACAAATTAATTTTAAAGGAATAAGTGAGATGATTGAAAAAACGTTTTGACATTTATTTAGATGTATATTAACAAAGTTGTGTCCCAAATTTCATAAAAAAATATTAATATTTAAAGACGTTATACATAGTCTCGTGAAGGACCTTTGAAATTGGGGGCTCAACGGTGTACTCGATTTTGACCAGCCGGTGGATCAAAAATTAAAAAAAAATAAGTTTTTTTTTCAAAATATACAATATTGGCTAAGACTTGACCGAGCTTTTTTATCGTGTCTCAATCATCAAAAAAAAGTTCTTGAATTTGTTTTTCGATTTTTCGAGGAAAAATAACGTCATTATTATTAACCCGTCAGTAGGCGCGCTATGAGACTTTTTCTCACACTTATATTAAAGCGATGATTACTCGAAAATTTCAAATGGCATAAACATTTGAAATTTTTTCTATCTTCACCAAATTTAATCTTCTGTATGATGGAAGGTAAAAAAAAATTTTGAATTTTTGTTTTTGAATTTTTTAAAATTATTATTGGGTTGGCAACTAAGTTCTGACTCACTTCAGATACACAGATATATTTATAATTTTGTTCTTTATTTAAACATAGCAATCTACAATATAATCACCAGCCGTGTCTATGACTTGCGTCCATCTAATGGGAAAGGACTGAATGCCACGCTCCCAAAACTTAGCGAGTTGCTGCTCGAAAAATTCCGAGATTGCGTTTTCGACATGGTCGAAGTCTCTGAAGCGTTGATCACGCAGGAAAGTTTTAAGGCCTCGGAACCGGTGATAATCCGAAGGTGCCAAGTCCGGGGAATACGACGGGTGTGGAACCGTGGTCCAACCAAACTCTTCCAGTAGCTGATGGGTGATTGAAGCAATGTGGGGCCGAGCGTTGTCGTGCAATAAGTGCACCTTTGTCACTCTTCTCCTATTTGTTCGCATTGCAGCAGCCAATTTGCGAAGCTGCTCGACATATTCGTTGGCCGTCACCGTCTGTTGTCCAGGGAGTAGTTCGTAATATATCATTCCGCGTGCATCCCACCAGCAACACAGCAAAACCTTTCGTCCGTGGGTCTCTGGTTTGGGCTGAGCTGGCGGTTCTATTTCGCGCGACAGCCAATAGGCCTTCCGTTCATTGTTTTCGTAGAAGATGTAACTCTCGTCTCCAGTCACTGAACTGCCAAAAAATTCCTTGCGTTTCGGCTGCAGGAGCAACGACTGGCAGATGGACACTCGGGCAGCCCGATTGGCATCGCTCAACTGATGAGGTATCCATCTCGCCAGCACTCGCCGATAGCCGAGTGTATGCAGCCGATTCTCAATCGCTGTATGACTATAGCCGAGTGCCTGCGCCAATTCCCGAGTGGTAGCATTTGGGTGCTTCTTCAGCTCTTTTGATATGGCGTCGTCTTCCAATTCAATACGTCGACCGGAGCGCTCTCGATCTTCCAGGCTCGTATTTCCGGAAGCGAAGCGACGGAACCAGCGGCTCACTGTCGATTGTGTTACGGTAGCCTCTCCGAAAGCAACGTTGATATTGGTGGTTGCCTGCCTCGTACTGCTGCCATGCCGAAACTCGTAATATATAACACCTCGAATAGCGTGCTCATCCATGTCGAGAATTAGACTCCCGCAGACGTCCGCAGCCGGGCTTTTATACCCACCGTGCGAAAGCTTCTAGAACATTCTAGCAGTTGCCAGTTATGGAAACTTTCTAGAATGTTCTAGAATAAAAATGGGAGATTAAAAAAAAGTGAGTCAAGACTTAGTTGCCAACCCAATATTTTTTGGTTTTTAGTGTCAATTATCATTGTATATATGGTTTTTTAAAAATATAAATGTTTAATAGCCACAATCACTGTAGCGAAATTGTTATCAAGTTCCTATTTATCAAATTAAGTATTTGAAGCTATACATGTGAGAAAATCTCTCATCGCGCGTCCAATGTTTAAAGTGTACGTAGCGCGCCTGCTGACGGGGGAACTAACCCTCGCTGGTCACACGTCAGCACAGTTACGTGCTGATCACATGGGGTTATAGTGAACCCAACCATCTTTAAATGGTTACTGTACTAAAACTATGAGTCCAATTAGGATTTAAAAAATATGGCTTTTACATTACACATTCTTAAACGCGGAACAACCATATTAACGTATGAAAGTTAGTAATAAAATGGTTAAAAAAATCTTGAACCTATTAATTAGGAAAAAAATGGACTTTTCCACTAAAAAAAACATAATATACCAATAGAATGCTGTGATGGAAAGTCATTGCGAGTGAGTTGTCCCTGTAACGTCGGGCTGCAAATTAGTTATCAGAAATACGTTATTGAATACCTCACTGACAAAGTCATATAAAGAGAGGAAGAGAGAAAAAAGGATGGACAATGACAGAGACGCACTAGATCAAAAGACATTACAAAATAGTATGCAGAGTGGATACGGTTGAGAGCCATACCTAGCTAAAATAATCATGTCTTCTCTCTTTTTTTCTCTTGGCCTCCCTCTCTCTTTATATGGTTCGACAAAGCTCTGCTTTACTGCTTATGATAAGTTCTCCTTAAGTACCATAACTGTGTTAATCTCTTCACTTTGTTCACCATTTATATGTCCCAGCTTGGATGACGCAGTACACCGCCCATGCCTGCAAATACTAATTAATGAATTATTGGCTTTACCGCACGTGCAGCAGATTACATCTTTCGCCCTGAAATCCATTAATCTATTACTTTAACTTATCAATTTAACTCTCGTTTGTGCGATACAAATTTATAAGATCCTCTTGCTTGATCAATTGGTTTTCATTGAACTGGTTTTCAATGGTCTCTTGAAATTTTCATAATACCGTGTTCGTATGGATCATGTACTTTTGATATCTCAGGAAGTTCCAGAAACATACGTAAACTACAAAACGAATCCATATTGGATAAGTTATCGAATGGGAAAACAGAGCACGGCATGTATTCTTTACTGTATGTTAAAATTGAATTCTCAATTAAGTAATTTATTTACAAATGCAACCGGAAATAATGTGGTTAAATATTTAGGATCTCTCTCGAGACCATAGAAGAATTATGTAATTAAAGTAAGTTAATCTAATTTTGTACACAATTTTAATTTCCAGATAGAGGTTTATATATGAGGCATATGATGCAAGCAAAAAATGGGCCCATGATCGAACCAGCGTTAAAAATCGTGTAATTGGTCATATTATTTTAGAGAATTTTTTCAAAAAATAAAAAATGGCAATCATCTTTTAAAAAAATAGTTTTCACTTCAAACGCGAAAATTGTCATTTATTGATATCTCGATTAGTTTAAAAATTACCAGCCTTAGAACGTTTCCAGATATTCCAGAATCTAAATTTTTCGTAAAATTGTATCTCTAGGAAGATGTGAGATAAAAATTAAAAAAAATAGTGTGGATATTCCTTTTATGAAATACTATTTTACAAAAAATGTTCACTAAAATTGAAAATGGGCAGGGTAATGGCCTCGCTAAATGGCGTGGAATACCTTATATACACTGAGAAAAGAAATTTGTTGTTTCAACAAAATCTTTGTTGAATCAACAAATTGTGGCGAACAAAATGAAATTTGTTAGTTGAACAGAAAATTTTGTTGATTCAACAATATTTTCGTCGTAGTGAGCAATATTTATTTGAGCCAGCAAATTAAGTGGTTGAATTAACCAAATTTTTGTTGAGTTAACGAATTTCGTTTTGTTCGCCACAATTTGTTGATTCAACAAAAATTTTGTTGAATCAACAAATTTCTTTTCTCAGTGTATATTTATCAATATCTAATTCATTATATACCCTGATTAGATATTAGCAATGATTATTGCGGTGTCCTTGTTGTACAACATTGGAGAAACAATTGTATATTCTTACGCTTACTTGCAGATTTGCTAAATGCGGCATGGTCTGAAATGGATTTCGTAGGCTTATATCTTGACATGCATGACAAAAGGCAAAAGTAAATAAATCTGTTATCATACTCTCGTAAATCGATCTCTATTCGTTCTTTTAGTCGTAATGATATATATTTATATATATATATATATATATATATATATATATATATATATATATATATATGTTTAATCTTTGCCTATATGTAGAAATTCTCGCTTCAGAGAGTTCCTTTCCCCATGGCATGACTCGAGCAAAATCCTTTTCGTGGAGACCCAAGAGAAGTCTCGGTGGAATTTCGTCGTTGGCTAATGAAAATTAATAGCCCACGTTCATCGCCATGCCCGCTGTTTCGTAAATGAAATCTAGTTGTAACAGGCATTTTCGTTGCAACAACGTCGCGCCCACATCGTCGGACCTATACGGCGTATATGATTTAATACGTTGAAACCTTTCGGTATACACAACCGCAAAATCCCTCTTCATCCGTAACCAACACACCAAAAGCGTCTTCAATGTGGCATATCACCGCTCACTGAACTGTACGACGACGCTGAGGTTTGTACCAGGTACGTGTGATATTACGGCTTTCGCCCTTCTCTCACACTGTTTCTTCGTCCAGTAGTCGTAAAATACAGCCAAGCGAAAACGAGAAGTCGATGACGTATGAATATTGGCAACAGCCCTGAATTCATGCTTTTTATCTATAAAAGCTCCAGTAGTCACTGCGCAATGGTAAATTTCTATCGTAATCCAACAATTTATCGCAAAACTTTGGAGTAGCAAAACCCCTAGGGAATTCTGTATGGCGTATAGTACCTAAACGGTATTGTACTCATTCTCAATCACATTTCTTTGCAAGCAGTTAATGCACAATGACCCGTAAACTGTATGTGCATCGATTACGCATTAAGAGCCCGTAAGACACATGTGGATCTGTAATTAAAATAAATTGAAAAGTATTATGTGCAAATATTAGTTCGCCCATCGTGAAATGGTAATAAATCATCATGTGTGCTCTTTTAATTTGTTGATATGTATGTGTATGTAAGCTGAGGGAGTACATTTCTCCATTCAATGCATTCATTAATCAAACTATGCTTTATAATTATATTTAAGGCATGAAAACTGAGGCCATAAAAAAAGTCAGTATTAATCTACATTTCATTAAGGAGGATCGAGCGTTTCATGAGTGGTGCATAGGTAGGTAGAGTAAGCCTATTTTTCGACCTGTTGTACTTTAAAGATTTTAGTATTTCAATTATTATCTTACTATATTGGTACGATTAAGAAATGTATTTGTTAGAAGTTACAATTTACGAATTAAACTGATACAGTCATATGAGACTGACTAACCTGCTACTCATGCATTATTATACCAGCGTCAAAATTCGTGACAGTAACCCGAAATGATTTACACTTGAACAAATTTTGTCATCGTACAATTTAGATGTGATTTTTTGTAATTGCTTAAGGTCCTTAAGAAAAATGAGTACTCAATTCAGAGACACATCACAAGTAACCTTTGTCAATTTCCTCGTGAGTGATAAATGGAATGTTATTAGTTAGTACATAATATTAAGGGTTAAATATGTGTAGCCGTAAACGTGACTTTGAGACAGGAGTTGATACAGCAATAATTAATTATGTGTCAATCTGCTCCTGTGACCAAACTATTCCAGTATACTGTATTGCGTATCTATTGGACATCAATATAATTAATACAGTATGCCTATTTGTCCGCATTACACTGAAGAGAAATTACGCTGAAATTACAGGTTGGCATCGAGTTAACGCGAACATACATGAACATTGGTTACTAATTGTTTTCCTACATTAGTGCGTAACAAACTCTCAACACAAATGGAAAGGTCATTAATTTAATCACATCTTAAATGCTGTACGTCATCAGCATATTTTTATAGGCTAAAAGTAACTTTTTGAAAATATTGATTATATGCTCAAGACGCTAAAAATTTCGCTGAGAAACAGTTTGAATTGTAAAGCAGATCTTTATTATAAGTGTGTTCTAGCATTATTATTTTTTTCGGTTCACAAAATTTTGTACTAGAAGGATATTCTGCGGAAACTTGATACAACTATTGAAAAATAAGCGACATTGAATATATATCGAACTGACACACAAAAAATGGATAAAAATAAGGGATGAAACCGGTGCAATTGTAGGGCGAAAAGGAAATGTTTATATATCATATATCTCGTTTTAATTTCTCGTCCTTCATTCACTTGCTTAAAGCGTTGTGTTAGTATTATAGTTCACGATAAATAATGAGGTCAGGGTTCAAGGATTAGGGGCTTGCGGGATGATAAGAAGTCAAAAATGTTATGACGTTGGCTCAGTAACGTTGAAGCCCGGGTGTTTTTTAGATACTGAACAGTTCCATCGTATATAGCATTCGACAAATGAAGTGACATGAGAGTAAAGGAGATGAAGCTCTTGGTTGCCATAGTCGTCGTCACGAGGAATAGAATAATAGTGCAGCAAGGCACGATGAACGTCTTAAGATATTATATGGAAACGAAAGCTCGAGTGACGAAGAAATAAAATGTTAGAGAGCGTACAAGAAAGAGAAGGAGATGATAAAAAATCCTGAAGAAATGAAGTGTACGAAAAGAGAAACTGAGCTTGAAGAAATCAGCAGAGCGTATTTTACTGCATTCACATTGAGTCCACGAGAAAATAGAGGAAAATGAATCTCCATTGATCTTCCATATACTATTTTGATGTTATATATCATTTGCATCAATATGTAAATGATTTCATCCCATTATATTCTTTACCACGCGTATTTCCCTGAATAATTTCATTCTAACCCTTTGATGAATATACCCCTCTTTGTAGGAGGCTTGTCTAATACGTGCGACAGAACAACATTTATTTACGAATGTTTGAAGGGCCAAAAAATAACAAAACTTATTTAATTATTAAGTTTTAAATGAACAGAACGGATAGTAACAATAAAACAACTTTAGAATTTCATGTCTTGGAAGCTTATTATGAATGTTGACATCCAATCACGAAAACATTTGACGTGTATGGCGACCTGGTCGAATTGTCAACATCTTTTTTTAGAAATTGAAAGGAGTGCGCCATTCTTCAGGCACACAGCAGGGTTGTAAATAATAAATTACTTTTTTTAATGCATTAACATTTTCCTTAACAATTAAATTTTTATTTTTAATTGGAAAAATTTCCATTAACCATTAAAGTCCATTTTTAATGGAAATGATTTCTATTAACCATTAAATTTATATTTTTAATGAAAATAATTTCCATTAATTATTAATCGTTAAATTTTTTTGTTAATGGAAATAATTGCCATTGACTATTAACCATTGAATTTTTATTTTTAATGGTTGTAACCGAGCGTTACTTGCGCTCCAGTAGCGGTAGCGGTTTTGGTCATTAGTCCAGTCGACACACGATATAACCACGAATTCAGAATATATAAAAAAAACAAATGCAGCCCTAGAATCCTGGCGCTCCATTCACCCCTTACCCAACTTCGTATTGTTTAAAGAATGCCATGAACTAACACACACAACAATAACAATACAAAATAAAACAAACTCTTGTCTAATGAAATATCATTATAATAAGGGATGGGTTATTATTAGGGAGGGCTGTAATCATCTCGAACGAGGCTCTTTATATAATTACGATCGAACTTCACTTAGGTAAGTTCGTTTGATCGATTAATTATATTTCAAGTCTCGTTCTCAAGATTACATTGTAGATGTTTAGATCTTTTGACAATTTTATTGTTGTGTGCGTACTTTTTTTTAATTTAATATCATAAACAGCATACCGATATGACAATTCAACACACAAAACATCTATATTCTGTTGGAGGACCGCTGCTGCAAACTCGCTTCTACAACTCATAATTGGTCTATTATAAAACTTGACAAAAACTCGAGAGTCCTTAGATCAACCTGCCATATTTTTAATCGCAGAGATATATATTCCCTTCAAGAAAGCTGCTGAAGTGGATGCGTTCCATGTGCTATGCGCTATAAACTCCGAACTTATACCGTTTTTATTTACACTGATTTTATCCAACGGCTTTTTGTTTGAGGAACTGCTGCCCTATATGGCTTTCTTGAAGTGATCAAAAGCTTCTGGCATTCACCTCTCAATGTTTTCGTAACTTCAATATATCTATCCATGGTTCTCGCTATGCATAACTGTGGCTTATCATGAAAATACAGAAGCAACAATAAAAGTTGACATGACCCAGGTCGCGACCTTTTAATAATATCTGGAATTTTTATTTCATATCCAGTAGTGTAACGGAAAATGTTCTGAAGCAATATGAACGAAAACGTTTAGACTCTATGAGCTGTTCCCAATGCCAGTAAAATCACTAAACGCTCCGATAATTCCTGTATATTCAACATATCCAACGGGTATAATTTCATCAGATAATCCAACACAGGCTTCACATCCCAAATCTTATCGTATTTTGGTTTAACTGAATTAAGACGAAATATGCCTTTGAAAAAACAACTAATGTTCGCATTTTCAGAAATATTATGAACAGAAATCAACGAAATTGCTGCACGAGTTGGATTTAGCGTCTCATATGATGCTCCCGTATTGAACTTTTCTTGTAAAAACTCAAGAATCGAATTGACATTTGCGCTAAAAAGATCCACTTCTTTTTTCGAAAAAAATTGTAACCATGACTTCAATGGTCCACTGTATTGCTTCCATGTGCTTTCCGATAATGAACATAGAAAAACGTCGATTACAGGATCCGAAAATTTCTTCCTCCTGTATGCCTCCCGCACAATTTCCCGGCAATGATTCCTAATGGACTCTCCAATGGATGGCGAAGTAACTTACAAGGTGATATTAACAGACCTTTAGCAGGCTCCAACACAATCGGATCTTCTATCAATAATTCTATAAATATAGGAAACTATGGCTATGATGGCCAATTTGGTACAATTAATATTCCTTTTGCACGATCTGAAATTATTTTCCCGAGAGTTTTCAATATTAATGCAAAAGGAGGAAATGCATAAAAATAATATACCTCCCAATTTATCGTGAAAGCATCAATGGCCATTGTTTCGAGATCTCTGCACCATGAACAAAACTACTCATATTTAGTATTAATCCTTGTAGCAAATAAATCTATGCCTGGCTAACCAAATGATGAAATTATTAAATCATCAATTGAAGTCGACAACTCCCACTCAGTGTCGTTATTTTGAATTCGAGATTCCTTATCGGCTTCGACGTTATCCTTCGATACTATATATGATGCAAACACCCAAATTCTTCTAAATTCGCACGATAACCAAATTTCTGTAGCGATCTTATTCAAATCCGAGTACTGCACACCTCCCATACGATTCACATACGCAATGGCCGTAGTATTGTCAACTCTCAACAATATCTCGAAACTTCTTAAGTCTTTAGCGAAATATTTCAATGCCAACGAAACTGCAAAAAGTTCCAAATGTAATTATCTTTCTTCCTCTGACCAGAATCCATGCGTGCCTTCATATTACAATACGCCCCCTAACCTATTGCATCAGAATAAATTTCCTTCACAAAATTGTAACTCCTTATCGGATATACTGAGACACGAATATTCATTTGCCACCATTCAAAATCATCTTGTAAATATTTTGGTAAACATACTTGAGCATCGTAGTTTCCATCACTAATAAGGAGAGCCAAATATTGTTCTCTTTCAAAATTTTTGGTATAAACCCAACCATACTCAACTGCTCGACAACAATCAACAAGCTTCCCAATCAAATGTGCAAACTCGCAAATCATACACATTTTGACACCTTTAAATCTTTTAATTAAACTCTCTACCTTATTCCTTTATACCTGATGTAATTCTAGAGTCATTAAACTCGAATTAATTTCAAATCCTAGAAATCTGCAAGTTTTACTCTGAACGAAGTTGCTCTTTTTATAATTTATCAAAAACCAAGAAATCAAACAAACTCAATGTCTTTTCAACATTTTTTTAAACACGCCCTTGCATCTACTCCTATGCATAATATGTCGTCCAGATATACTGTTGACAGAAATCCTTTTGCTCTCAACTCGTTAAATATTGGTTTAAGAATTTTCGTAAAAATAAATGACGCCGTACATAACCCGAATGGAAGACATGCAAACTCATACAAGCAATTATTGAAACTAAAACGTACATATTTTCAACTTTCCCTGTGAATCCGAACGAGAAAATAAGCGTCTTGCAAATCGATATTACACATGTAATTTCCTCGAGCAATCAGTTTAGTCGCCGTCCGTAGATCCTTCATTTTGAAGTGCCTCGTTGCTATAAAACTGTTGAGCTTTTTTAGATTTAAAACAAATCTTAACGAACCGTCCGATTTAGGTACAAGAAAATATGATGAAACAAATTGTCCTGGAGCAAATTCGCATTCTTTGACAGCTCCTAAGTTCATTAACCTGAGTATTGCCTCACTCATTGCCTACTCATTATCTCAGAAATTTATTGAAGGAACAAATGTTTGAATTGGTGGTCTATCGACCTGAATTTTATAACCTTCGATGCAATTTAACACAAACCGGTCACTGGTTATCATCTTCCAATTCTTGATATATTTACTGAGGCGACCTGCAGTGTTCATTACCTCTAACGCCTGAACTCACGATTCTCCGCACGAAGACGACTCTGACCCCGACGACGATCCATGTATTGTCTCGGTGGTGTCGACTTGCGCTGAAACTTGACGTAATTTTGGGAATTCCTTTGATTGCTGTTTCCCTGAAATCCTCCCCGTTTGGATTGCGCAGGAGAGCATTTCCAGTTTCCCGCATTTCCAGAACGAAGATTCGATTTTTGAACAGACTGTTGTGGCTTAAGTTCTGAACCCACTTTTTCGATTGATTTTGCAGATTTAATTTTTCCCGCCAAGTTTTTTCCGAACAAAAACATATTAGTTTTTATTCCGTCCAAAATTCCCTTTATTTTTTATCGAGTGACGGAACTATGAACGCTTTTCTGGATATTGTATCGAGTCGGTGCGCACTCGCAAAAAGTCTATCAGCATCAGCTAAATACCCTAACAGTTGGTATCGATCAATGCCCTCATCTTTTTGATTTAATAACAGTGTAATTGCAGTGCCTAAAGCCGTCATGGCGGACCCATAAATATTTTGGGCATTTGCAAGATACTTATCTCGTTTTACAGCAGTTTCAAAGAGCGATGCCGCTACCTTCGGGTTCAACTTCGGAGCTTGCAATGGACAATTGCCAACAAGATTATATTTTGCAAGAATCTCAGCTTGCTCGCCTTTATCTAAACCCATGGATATCCACTGTTCCCAGTTAGCCGCAAGACTAGGATGCAAGTGTAATTCGGTTGCCTTTGCACTAAGCTCAACTCCAAGAATACGCAACGTTTCTTCACCAAAATCTTGTACATGCAGATCTGTTGTTTTATTATTACTTTCATTTTGACATCAACTTTTCGATCTTCTTTTGATTCCCTTTTTCTTTTATCTGGTTTGGATTTTCTCGTGATCTTTGTCAAATATTTGGAAAAAAAAAATACAAACAAAAACTCTGACGTGCGTGGTCACCGTACACGAAAAACATTATGAAGTTGGGTAAGGGGTGAATGGAGCGCCAGGATTCTAGGGCTGCATTTGTTTTTTTGTATACTCTGAATTCGTGATTACATCGTGTGGAAGTAGCGGTACTACAATGTAATCTCGGAAACGAGGCTTGATCAAGAGACTCGGTAGAGTCTCGGGACAAGTACATTGACAGCCCTGTCGTCTGCTGGCCCGAGCTCGCCAAGACTATACTTTCTCTGAATAAAACGATTTATAATATA
Source organism: Rhimphoctona megacephalus (assembly GCA_963989365.1). Taxonomy (NCBI): domain Eukaryota; kingdom Metazoa; phylum Arthropoda; class Insecta; order Hymenoptera; family Ichneumonidae; genus Rhimphoctona; species Rhimphoctona megacephalus. Next base: position 26,381,000 of record OZ022414.1, on the reverse strand, counting down.
TACTTAAGATAATTTATAGACACTCCTGCATTTAAATTCAAGTAAAACAATAGTTATTGGAGTAACTACCGGAAAATATTGATTTTCATGCGCATATTTGAAATCGTAAGAAAAAATACGTGGAGTTACAAAAAAAATCTTTCTACGACAATTTATAAGAGAGTTATGGAAATTGTTAACTACGCCGCGCGAGGATAGCCGCGGGGCGAGAGGTAGGTGCCCCCATCATGCCGCCCGGTCGCACCGACGACGCCGTTCGCTATTCCGTGCGCGGGCGGTCGAATTCAATCATGATCTGCAATGAAACGAAGGCTCCAAAGGGTTCGTATCATATTGAATGCTATGCCTAAGAGTGTTCAGAATGCTTACGAACTTGAATTACGTGAAGATGTTGATTATAACAATAATAAATCGAAGAAAAGTATAAATAACTGTATTTCGGCTTGTAATGAAGATATTGAGACTTTTTTTTCTAAATTACGCGTCTCGTACAGACGCATAAGAATCTCGAAAAATATTTCAAGTAGCGCCACAATGTAAAGGGTTATTTCTATTTGTTTATAAGCTCAAAATTTATATCCCTAAAAAACGGGGTTTGTCCCCGAAATTATTTTTTTGGATTGAATCCTGAATGTAAATGCTGAAAAGAACCACTCTAATTTTTTTCTACTCTGTGAGCCTTCGTCGGGAGATGATATAGGGAAACGCCGGATTTACGCAAATCGGTTATTATTTCTAAACTATATAACATACATAGATGAATGAAATTTACACATATCTCTCTTGGGGATAGATTCTTCTAGGTGATGTATGAGTTTCAGACTAGTACGTTGATAAATAACCGATAGTATGTACAATGGACAAGAAAAAAAATCATTATTCAATTGCTATTTACCACTAAACTAACCAATGTTACGTGTTTTTTTGTATAGGACCACTTTTATAGATGACATTATGGTGCACAACTTTTGTAGGGAGCATTTTTTGATAAATCCCATTCAAAAAAAAAAAATCACTAATATTGAAAGATTTTTCATTAGTGGTTAATAGGTTTTAATGTATTTGACTATTAATGCTTTCATATTTTTAATTTATTTAATGACTTTTTGTGAAGTCTAGTATTAATTTTTGATGAGGTTTGAATTGGCATCTTTTGTGAGATTATGATTTGATTGGTAAATTTTTGTGAAGCTCTCACAAAAAACTCACAAAAAGATAACTTTTTGTGAGTTTCTAATTTATTGAGAAAATTTTTGTTGGGTTTTCTTATAATTTTTTGAGAGATTTGATATGAATGAGAAAATTTTTGCAAGGTTGGTTTTTCTGGAGGTAATCTCTTTTATAACTTTTTGTGAGGGTTTTGTGTTGAGAAGACAATTTTTTACCGGAACTACTATTTGGGGGGAGTATATGTACTTGTCTCAACTTTTTTTACAGCTTTTATGCTGTTTTATTTGCGGTTCAATACAGTAGAACATTAGCGTTTAGCGGCTATAGACAACACACTAGAGAGCTTGGTAGAAAGTTTAAACTTAGTGCAGTTGAGGTCAGTGATATAAATATGAAAAACCGAGGGGGTTCACGAAGGAAAGTTGAAATAATACTATATAAATCAATTATGAAATGTATGACAAAGTCTCGGAGCTATAATACGACATCATAAATTCATAATTTTTGGAGCTACAATTCGATTCAAATGAAAATAACTAATTCACATATTATAATTATATCATTGAATGATGATTTTTTTTACAGATTATATATAACCTGTTTATGAATTATTAATAGAGTTGTTAAAATTTGTGACTGCATCATTCGATGGGATCGATCGTTGTTTCAAAAATAATATATATAATAACAAGCCGATAGCGATGGGTGCACGGTCGGTGTATGGGTTCAGCGATATCCCTAATTGAGCAGTCTTGGGCAAGGTCAATACTTGATTGTGTGACTGATTAGCCATGCACCAGCTCGCGCATCAATCGCTGAGCAGGAGGCAGTTTTTATGAATTTTTAATGATGCTAACCAGCTGAAATTCAATAAAAATATAGCCGCCTCTATCGGCCGGGTTTTCCACAAATTCCCCTTGGCCTTCGCGCAAATGCAATACAGTAGTGCATTAGGAAAGAGTGGCTGTGGGCAATATTCTGAGAGATCTCACAGGAGGTGGTACAGGAACAGTGACGTGGGGAAAAAAATTAGTTCAAAGTGATGGGATGGGTTCGTAAAATCCCGCAATGGTATATGCAGGAACAATAAGAAATGAAAATATAAAAATAAATAATATATATAATACCAGTAAATTAAAATTCAACATTGATTGGAATAAAAAGATTGAACAAGTGTTAAGATGGTAAAGTCAATTTGCCATGAAATCAAATCTCTGCCCATAGTGTACATACTTATTATTACTATGTATTGATATTTCCAAAGAAATTTGTTGTCCCCATTTAATCGCGAAAAATGCATTAGAATGTAACGGCTCATTTAAACGAAGTAATGAAATCTTTGAGCGAGGTCAACGACAGAAGCTATAAATTGCTATAACTTTATCGATAGAAACTATGTGAAATGTAAACTTAGAGTTCAAAAATAACAGAAGTAGAGGTAAAAGCGAGGCCTAACGAACTCAGCGCTAAGCTCTGTGAAAGCTCAAGTTACAAAGTGACATGCATAATAAAAAAAAACTTTCTTCATACGAGTGCGAATTATTCCCTTTATTGCGTTCAATGTTCATTCTTTCTCGTATAATGATCTGGAATTTTATGAATGTTGGCTGTAAAGAAAAACTTTCTTGACAAAAACTTTCAGGCACAATAATAGTATCTCGGTATGTCATGTGAAATTTAGAACGATTCAAGTAAACTAGACGCTTCCGAGATTTGCAATGCAATCAAGAGACGCGTGTAAATAATATATTTAGTCGATTAGTAGACATTTATTTTGATTTGGTGTACATCGTACAAAAACCGATAAACCGGACAAGTAAAATCTTGAAATCACTTGAAATAAGATTAACTTATTAGAAAACATCAATGTTTTAATTGGATAGCATGTGATTCTATGCTCTCTCCAAATAGATATTTTTAAATTAATTTCATTTAAGGATGATCGATCATCAGGTCGAATCCAAGATTCTGACTTGAAATTTTCATATGACGTAGATGAACATTTTAAGCGGCTATTGGCAAAATTTGGGCTAGATTGACCATCTGGTTATTTCGCAATAAAATTGCAAAGTCAAGCATTTTGTGGCACCGAATACACGTCGTATATGGAACAAAATCGACCGGAAGTGCCGTGAACACGGTTTTTCTCTCAAAATCCAAGATTAGTCGATAAAAAACCTGGATTCTGATAAATGAGACAATAAGAATTTGGCAAAAAATAGAAAAATCATACCTCATCAGGTTTTTTACACAGTAATATTACAAAAAAGTTTCAATTTCCGGTTGAAAATGGTGAGAACGACGAAGTAGTATTCAAAAGCGTGGCAACGTCGCAATTAATACATGATGCCGCCGGCGGCCATAACCTAGCTTTACTTCGAAATTGATTTAAATATCAGCCGCCTCAAAATGTCAACAAAACTGTAAATATCAAATAAATGACTAATAACAAAAGCATGTTCCGAAAAGTCTTTTGTTCCATAGTTCGAATAGACTTTAAACCGTGCTCGATTATTATTTTCTGTACTCTCAGCCATGAAGACACGAGCACATTCCACGAAAGAGTCACAAACACCAATACAGGATATTACAATCGCGACGTTGCCAAGTTTGGCTGCTTACAATTCTAATATTGAGAATACTATATAGAGTCGTCGACTATATAATCTAATATGGACAATACTACAGAGTCGTTGACGATCTAATTTTTTTAGTTTTCCCGAATTATTGTGCTATAAAATACTCATGTATCAGTAATTATGTTTCTTAAAATCGATAATACGAATATTCAACATCAGTTAACGTAAATCGGAATCGCTGTGTGTAAAATGAATTTGGGCTCCTTTTTGACTCCGAAGTCATAGTCGATCATCCTTAAGGAAGTTCTGCTCATACTTTCACGGACGTGCGGGGCGCCGGGGGTCCCTATGCTCATACACAGGCTAGTCGCACTGTTACCAACCTGATTTTTCTATCTTTCTCTCTCACTCTTTCTTCTTTCTATCTCTCTTTTATATTCTGTGAAGTTGCCGCTCCAAAAGCTTTTGCGGCCATATCCCAAGGAATTCGACTAATTTTCATAAGTTAATGCGTTATATCTCGTGACATGCGTGGTAAATCAGGTCCATTTTTTTCTATGTCACTGTAATATATAAGTCTGTATTTGATCCAATTTTCAATGAGCCACCACCTTTTTAACTATATGATATTAAATCATTTCTCACGTCAAAACAGTACATGCTATAAGGCTCTGTGCAATTTGGAGGTAAATTTACGATTTTTTATCTCAGAAAGTAAGTGGTCAATCTTGTTTGAATTTTGCAGGTACACGCGGAATATGTTTCCGAAAGTACTATTAAAATTTCAAAGACCTGCCATCTTTTTGAGATTCGAGCAGAACTCCCTTAATTGATTCAATTATTTCAACTGATCGAATCTACACGGAGAGAATTTTATACGAAAAATGATTATGTTAACATTGCGGTGTAGTACCATGTCCATCGTTGTGATGAAATTTACTATGTTTTTCTATTCAAAACATAGTCAATTTTGTTTAGAAGTGGCGACATGGTTCTACACCGCAATGTGAACATAGTAATTTTTCGCGTGAAATTCTCTCCGTGTACCGTGATGTTGATATATTAGTGTGTCTAAATCAGATTCAATTATATGTATGTCTAGAATAAAAAAGATTTGAATAATCTCCACTACATCTTTGACGATAGATTACAAAATTCAAATAAGTATATACGAAAAAATAGGAACTCCCACGATATAAAAAAACCTCATATTGCACTTGAGATCATCGGACTAAAGTTTTTGTACGAGGACGAGAAGAAAAAACGTGCTTAAGCCCGAGAATTAGTGATATCCCTTGGGTTCACGTCGAGATATCGTTGATGAGAAAAAAAATATAATAAAATCCCTCCAAAAGGTATTATTATTAAGTTCGCTGAGAGCTGTTTCACTTCGGTGTTTCATAGGAGCAATGTATCAGCATGCATCGAGTACAGGAATAATATGCATATAGCACTTATGTAAGCAAAATTCTGCATGAAATTCTAATTCGAGAAAACGCCCTATTTGCATCGTTAAAGGATCGAAAGTAGACAAAATAACGAGGAGAAATTTAGTTAGTTTTCACGGTCTCTAGATGTAAATATCTTTTATATCCGCCGAGCCCGAGTTTAGAACATACCAGTTTTCCTAGGCGATTTTGTGAAAAAACTAATTTTTCCTACCTGTTTTTTAGAACACACTAGTTTAGTTTTTCCAGGATCCAATTACATCGCGCGTTAAGGGGTCTACCCTAATTAGACGGGCAAAAAAAATACTATTTTCACGAATTTTTTTGACCGGTATAAATTATAAATATGGATATAAAAAGCGTTAGGCCTAAAAAATATACTCTTAAAATACACAAAAAAAATATTTTCATATTTATTTCACTCAGTTTTTGTACACAAAAATGGGGGAGAAGACAGGTTCAAAAAAAAAGATGGGTGTGCGCCGTTGATGAAATCTCTGGAATGGATGATCTGGGGGGGGGGGGGGGAAATGGTTTTAGATTTATTAGGTAAATGGCTATAGGGCATATCATACGATTTTTGATTTTTTCAAAAATGACAAAACGGCGGCCATTTTTTCAAAAACTACGAAAAATCACGTTTTTTTCATCGTTTTTTGAAAAAAAAAATAGTTATACTCAAAATTTCAAAATTCGTATGATATGCGCTATAGCTATAGTCATAAAGAACATGTGGTAAAATTTTGGTGAGGGTCAGTTGAATAGTTTCGGAGATTTTATCAACAAGCCGTCCAAAAACGTCATTTCGAGAAAAACGCGTTTAAAGTTTTCTTTAACGAAAAATCGTGAAAAAATCTTACTTACGTCTAATCAGCGATGCCTGCACCATACATTATGCCTTCAGTTTCTTCATAGTGCCCATTCTCATCCAAAATAACCTGCCTTGGTTTCGTTCTGGCTTCCTTAGAGGCATCGCTGCTGCGGCGGTTCGCAACTTGTATACGTGTTCTGTCACGGTCAGCGACGAACTGCACGGCGGTCGGGCCGATTTTGACGCCCATTACTTCCAAGATTTTTAATACTGGCTATAATCTCTTGTTAAAAATACAAGAAGCTGTTCGACACGCTATTTCAACAATTTTTTTTCCGCTAAATATGTGTTTGGGAGCCATTGACCAGACGCAGTTGTTGAAAGATTCGTTATTATTCTGCGTGTTTCGGCCGAGGCATCTTTCAAGTAGTTCTTGTGTTGTCAAATCATCGTAGATCGGTTTTAAAACTTCTTGAACATCTTTAGCGAGAGCAGGAGGATGTTTGAACTTATGAACAGAATTATTTTTTACAGCTTTCTTGTATTTACACCAGGATTCAGAACAGTACGAATGCTGTGGATTGCTGTCAGTTGAAATCTTATGATAAAATCCTGCCCAGATCTCCTTGCGCATTTCTTCTACGGAATCGGAATGTCTTTGAATTGCTAAACCATAGTTTTTTGACAGTTCTTTCATTAATTTGATCGTTAAATCCTGAGTTTTTACAACCGGAACTTTTTTAACGACGGTTTTTTTCTTTTTCGCGACAACTGTTCGTGCTGCACTTTTTTCGCTGGGGTTTTTTTCTCGTCCTTCTTTGCAGCTTTTCGTGCCTGTGTAAGAATTTTTTTAGCTTCACTAGCACGCTTGAAAATTCTTTTTGCAACGTGTAAGACGCACTCTAACTTTTTTGCGATAAAATCTTCGCCATATGGTTGTGTATTCAGCAGGATTTTGAAAGATCTCGTGTCAAAAGTACCCTCAAAAGTACACGTAGACTGCTAGGATCATCATAAAATTTTAGTATGATACTTTTAAATATGTATACTTTCGAAAAATGCAATAAAAAAAAATCGATTTTTTGAAAATTCTAATTAGGGTAGACCCCTTAAATTACCGCATGAGCCGAAGGCTTATGATGCATATTCGCACGAGTACGAGTGCGAATATGCATTATAAATCGAGGAGAATGTGGCATACGCGCGATTTAATTCGTTGTTTTCCGCACTTGTTACATACAATATTTTTTGTGATACCTGTCTCGAAAGTTCGATTTGAGATTGAAAAAGTAATTGTAATTATGTTCAGTTCGTCAATCCGTACGGTAAAGTAAGACAAAAAGACGAATCGTTGAGAAATAAGCTACTTTCCGCACGCTATGGGCTATGTGCAACTGCCCTCGTGGCGCCATCAGACGGCCATGTTTGAAAACGGCTGCCTTTTTCTTTGTACAGTGCCTTACAGTGTAAATAATATATTATTTAATAGCCCAGTGAATTATTGGTAATTGATGAGTAATTGATGAGTGAATCCTTTTTATATATGCAAGGTAAGTTCCCGTTATTTTTTAATGTCAATTGTAATTAGGCGTTAGTTAAGCCAGATTGTTGCAAATTTAAATTATAAGATAATGTGCAGCCTAACTTTCCTTTTTCCTCATACGTCGAGTTTGACACTCTGATTTAACGCGCTTTTTGGTTATAGCATGTACTAGTTGAGCTGCGATTGCGATCGCTCGCCTGCATGCCAGAATTTTTCCGGAAACAAAATACTCGTATAAAAATGTTAACTCTGTTAAAATATTAGCTCCTTGATGTCAATAATAATATTTTTTACCGCGATTACACGTGATTTTTACAGAAATGGGGACTGAGCCGTGTTTAAACATATGAGACAGGCTGCAACCGTTTTCTCATTTCGCCACCGCGAGCGTAACAGTCAACAAATGCTTGGCCCCGTCCACACATACATAGCCCATAGACCCAGAATGGTCAAATATGACAATTCTGTTAAACTAATTGAAAATTACTTGGTTTGCGTCCGGTAAATTTTTCCTCTTTTATCGTAACTTTTTAAACTACAGTTGCATGGTATTTTGGTTCTACTTGGCCTTATCTTTCTCATTTTAAATCTTCTGACTATATCTTTGCTTATATTCCTCTCTCTACAAAGCGCAAGGTAGCTATAATTTACTTGATCAAACTCGGTTTGTTGCAAGATTTCTTAATTTTTTCTACATGTAATTTAGTTTAAACAGTTTTAGTTGCAAGATACTGTAATTTCATCTTAATTCATTGTCAAAAAAGGATTTTTATACTTAAATATTCAAATGTCATTATCCCAGAACAAAATCGCTCCGGCTACTAATAACCGAGAAGACCTCGATTACTACCATTGGATCAATTTGACTCGAACTAAAACCGCAACTGCTACTGGAACCCGAGAAAACCTCAATTTCTACTTTTGGGTCAATTTGACCCAGACTAAAACTGCTATTGCCACTGGTGGTTACCAGTAGTAATAGTAAAAGCCGCGGTCTTCTCGATTGAGAAGACCGAGGTTTTTATTATTGGGTCATTTTGACCTAGAATAAATTCACTCCTGCTACTAGTAACCGAGGAAAACCTCGCTTACTACCATTAGGTCATTTTGATCGAGACCGAAACCGCTCCCCCCATTTGTAACCGAGAAAACCTCGGTTACTACATTGGGTCATTTTGACCCAGAATAAAACCACTACTGCTACTATTAATCGAGAAAACCTCAATTACTACCATTGGGTCATTTTGACCCAAGCCAAAACTTCTCCCGTTATCAGTAATCGAGTAAACTTCAGTTACTACCATTAAATAGAAATTAAATGGAAATTATTTCCATTAACCATTGAATTTAATTTTTAATGCATCGAATCTAATTTTTAATGAAAATAATTTCCATTAAAAATTAAATTCAATGGTTGATGGTAATTTTTTCCATTAACCATTGAATGGATAATTAGGAAAAAATTTCCGTCCAATTTGCATTCCTCAAGTAATTAAAGATATATTTTCTTCTAATTTTTTTTTTATTTTTCAAATAATAAGAAAAAAAAATTCTCTAATTTTTTTTTATCTGCGTATTTAGGAAATGATTATTTTCTAATTTTTTTTTCGAATAATTAGAAAAGTATTTTCCAATAATTTTTTATTTTTCAACTAATTAGAAAAATATGTTTTTCTATTTTTTTATTTTTGGTTAATAAAACATATTTTATCGAATATTTGTAATTTTTCAAGTAATTAGTAATATTTTTTTTCTATTCTTCGGGTAATTAGAAATAATTTTTCTGCAATTTGTAATTTTTCGGGTAATTAGAAATCATTTTTCTACAATTTGTAATTTTTCGTGTAATTTGAAATATATTTAAAATTTTGTTTGTTGTTCTTTTAATTTGTAATTTGCACGTGAGGATTATCCATTTATTGAGTAATTAACAATATTTTCCCAAAAAATTATCAATTTTTCGGATCATGGATATTTTTCAAAAAAATAATAGTAATTTTTTGAAAAATTAGTAATAATACCGAAAAATGATCTTAAAAATAATATTTTTTCTGATCTCTGATACACATTTACAATTAGTAATTATAGTACTCATTTTAGAATTGTTAGTCAGATCCAATAAGTTAAAGATTTTTTATCCATTACTTTCCTAGAAGAAATAATAGAAATTCTAAAATTTTCATTTCTTTCATTCATAAATTCTAACATAATTAATAATTTTTGTTATTTGGGAGAGCGGTTGGTCCGGTGGATAAGGGCTCGGACTCGCACGCCGCGGGTCCCGGGTTCGAATCCCGCCCAAAACACCAATGAAAATTTGAAGATTTTTTCAAGTGTTTCTGCTGCAATCCCGGGTGGTTCGGATTCCACCTTCATAAATCCATGGCCAAACAACTCTCTGTGATGCATGAGCGGTCGGTGTACGGTTGGTGGCCTCCCTTGGACGGTTCTCATCGTGCGGATGGTGGCTCTCTAGCCGTGCACTGGCTGGCTCATTGCTTCACAGCTGAGGAGGTGCCTGCCCGAGCGCCTCTGGTGGCCGTACTTGAGCGTGCTCGTATTGCCACCCGTGGAGATTAGTCGGGCACCGGCTGTATCGGCAAGGTTTTCTGCAGTTTCCCTTCGTCCTCGGTAAATGCGATACAGTGTGGGACTAATTTACAGCCGCACGTGTGGGAGAATGGAGGGAAGAGTAGAGGAATAGTTGGAAAGAGTGGGGAAGCTAAGAGGGAAGGACCCTGGGCCGTGGAAGTAACAATCGCGGGGGCGATTGGTTACAAAAACCCAAAGTTTTAATTTTTGTTATTTCTTCTAGGAAAGTAGTGGAAAAAAATTCTAAAAAACAAATAATAGAAATTCTCACATAATTCATAATTTCTATTATTTTTTTTTAGGAAAGTAATGGAATGAAAATTCTTTAATTTATTGGATCTGACTAAAAATTGTAAAATAAGTACTATAATTACTAATTGTATACACGTGTACTATAATTAATACTTACCAGTATTACTAGTGATAAACAAAGTTAATAAAAAACATTAGCAAAAAAAATTTCGACGAAAATTGGAAACAACCATTTGATCACAATCAAACTAGGTTTAAAAACTATGCAATTGGTTATATTTTTGATTAAAATATGATTCATAAAAAAAACTTCAAATTTCTATAAAAAAAACGTAATTTATTCAACAAAATATAAAAGGAAAAATGGGCCCACGGTCGGACTAGCGTTAAAAATCGTATAATTGGTCATACTATTTTAGAGATTTTTTGAAAAAAATTAAAAATGACAATCGTCTTCTAAAAAAATAGTTTTTACTTCAGATGCAGAAAAAACGTTGACAGCAATGATTGATCATTTTTTTCCTTTTTTTCATAAAAGTATGAGCCAAAATGAAAAAAAAAATCAATATATTAACATTTGTCGATATGTCGATTAGTTGGGTGGGGGTTCATATGAAGAATAACCAAATTGTAGAACGGTTAATATTTCGAAATTTTAGTATTCATAACATTCGATTAACGAAAAATAATAAATTCGAAGTTTATATTTTCGATAGTATATTAAGTTGAATGCGTATTTCATGTAATATTTTTTTCTTTGATCGCGCATTTATTCGAAAATATATATTCAGACTGTCTATACTTCAAATGCAGATAATATAGATTGTCCTAATGTAAAAAGTTTATATTTTCTAAATTCGAAACGGAGAGCAATTATTTTATTGAGAGACCAAAATATATAGTGTGAATAATTCGAAAGTGAATTTTTCGAATGACTAAAATTTAGAAGTACAGAATAGCGAACGTTATGAAGCACGAAGAATATGACAAGCAATACTTTACAGCCCAGAGGCTCTCGCTATTTCGACCGTTCGACTTTCTGGTGTTTCGCTATTTTGACCACTTTAATATTTTGTCTTTCGTTAAAATATATTTGAAATTGTGAATATTCATAATATTGCCGATTTCAGTATTTGACGACTCGAATGCGTAATAGTCGAACTTTTGTAAAATCGCTATTCCAGCCTTCGTCATTTGGGCTACTGTTATATTTTGTTTTTGACGTAAATGTACTTCGAACTCTTTAATTTCTCATTTTTTTATTTCCAGCATAAAGGTTATAGTGGACTTAATCTGTCTACATACTACTATTCTTCAATTTAAAAAATCGCAGTTTTAGCCGTTCGAAGTTTTAATCATTCGAAAATCTTACCCCCACCCGATTAGTTTAAGAGTTATCGGCGTTAGAACGTTTCCGAATTTTCTAAAAACTGGATTTTTCGAAAAATTTCAACTCTTGAAAAATGTGAGATAAAAATCTAAAAATTGGTGTGAATATTTCGTCCATAGGGTACTATTTTATAAAAAAAATTCAGGAAAATTAAAAATGGTCCAGGTTATAGCCGCTCGAAATATCGTGGAATGTCTCATATATACATGTGCATATATGTGCGCATTTTTGTATGCATGCAAGAAAAGACAAATGAACAGGGCGTGACGTCGAGATACAAGGGATGAAACGGAACAGGTTGGTACTAGTTAAAATTGCCGGAGGGTTGCCTTCTACAAACGACTCGTGTGTACCTAGCCTGAGATATTTGTGTAGGTTAACACAACCAGCCAAGCTTGAAATCTTTTTTACCTTTCTTTTTTCTACAGGATTACGAGTCAGATATCCAGAAGGGACGAGAATGCGTACTAAAACCTCGAATGTGTGATAAAGGTTGAAAAAATGAGGAAAAAAGCTTGAAGCGTGAAAGAATCGTAGTATTAGAGCTCTCTTATCCGCGCCGTTTCTCTCTCTCTCACACTCCCTCTCTCTATCCCAGTCTTGCTCTAATCTCCATACCATACCAGATATATACAGAGCGACCCAGAATTCAAGCCCTAGGTTTGCGCAATCAAAAGAAACATTCTAAAGGAAAAAGTTCCTACAATGCATGAGATTTTAATTAATAAGTGACAGCCAATCCAGTGCACCATGCGGACAAACGTCAAACAGGGTAAGGAAATCTGAGGGGAAAAGTTCCCCTCTTTTTAGGGTTCCGTACGTCCAAATGAAAAAAAACGGAACCCTTATAGGATCACTCGTGTGTCTGTCTGTCTGTCCATCTGTCATAGCCAATTTGCTCCGAATCTACTGGACCGATTAAGTTGAAATTTGGTACACGTATAAATTTCTGTAACCCAAACACGGACGTGTAACGTAAATAAATGAATTTTGAATATGGGTGTCATTTTTGGGGGGAAAATTAGAAAATTAAAAAAAAAAAGTTTTGCAAACTGTACCGTATGACATATCAAATGAAAGGGTTTGTTGTAAGGGTCTCAGATATATTTTTTTTATAATTTTAAAATAAATAGTTTTAAAGTTATTTAAGAAAATAGATGAAAATTGACCATTCCCCCCCTCCTCTTATCTCCGAAACTACTCAGCCCAAAATTTTGAAAAAAATACAGAAAATAGTTCTTTACTTATAGATTACAAGGAAACCTATAAGAAGATTATGGTCTTAAAATTTTTAATTACCACAAACAAATTTGGGTCAGATTAAAAAAAACATAGTAGATAACATATTCATCGTACGGAACCCTCTCGACGCGAGTTCAACTCGCACTTGTCCGCTTTTTTTTTATATTTACCTAACGCACCGTTCACGACAGATTAGTTAAACAATGACAATTAATCCTATATTGTGAGAGAAATTGTGAACCAAGGCAGACACGTCTTCATCGTTTCTATTTATTGAACAAGCTTAAGCATAATTGTTTTATATACTCTTGCCACACCTACTCACTGTTATAGAGTCATTGAATTGCCCACCACCCTTTGATAGCTGTTTCACAAAGCTGAAATAAAATTGGTAAAAAGCACCTTTGCTACGAAATGTGACAGTATAACAATGGTCGAAAGCTTGGCCACCACTTTTGAGACACCCTACACATATATTTATATAAGGCTGAGTGATATATGTTCTTAAGCAGTGCACAAACTTTTTCACGGTTATGATTCTGAAACACACTTGTACTCTATTTGTACGTTTTTTTTTGTATTCCGCCGAGTCGTGCGCGATACTATATAAATGGTGAGTAAGCCCTCTACGGTCGCTTGATCTCTTGTGCTAGATGGAAATTTGGAGGAACAAAGACCTTTTTCTCCCTTTGGCGATCCAACGTATATCTAAACGTGGTAATTATTTATGCTTTCCTGGAATAAAAACCGGTCAAGCATGGGCCGGACTTCGTGAAAAAAGAGTAGCAATTAACCGGGTCCGAGAAAATGTATAATATTTATTAATGATGACACTATTGATTGGATCGGAAACTTGGTAGTTTGATTGATACACATGACCAAATGCCGTTCTTGTCACATCCAATAGATATTGGTAAATCCTCGAGTCTTTATAACATTCAAAATTATCATGTTAACCAAAAATACACATATGGTTAAATAAATGAAAATGGTATTAAATAATAATAATATTTGAATTAAAAAAACTAAATGCATTCATAAATACTACAATTATTCGTAATAAAGTATTAAAATACTGCTGCCAATCCAATGTTCATTCGTTATTTTTCAATACCTCAGGCTCTGTCGAGTCTTTTTGACTACTGGTTCATAGCCGAAAACTTTAAAAACGAAATTTAACCATAAATGAGTTGAAAACTGAGAAACGTATTACTGTCGGTTTCTGTGCAACAGGCAATGGTGGATGGACATCTATCGCATTTCACATAGATTGTTTCGGACTTTAAAGCAATCGTTTCAGGGCATTGAAAAACCTAGAAAACAGCCAGAAAATTGAATTTGAAAAAGTTCGTTTCAGTTACCGTGTGTTAGTAGTGTATGCGGTACATTTTCGAAATTCCAATAGCTCGATCGTGGAAACGTTTAAAATTACCGGTCTAGAATCAGTAGTATCGAAATTATTTAATTTTACGTAATTGCCGATGTTTCTATCATTTTTAAGACTTTTAAGATTTTTAGTGATTAGTTTTTTTTTAATTTCATTTGTCAACGTTATTATCATATTTCGAACATTCTTGAGATTTCATAAAAGTTCAGTTGACTATAAAAATCGGAAAAATGACCAAAAATGGAAAATGTCAATGTAGGCATCAGTTTTTTCCATTACACGGAAAAATTAGAAAAAAAAAATCAGGATGAACACTTCATGTGAAACGCTTCATCTATGTTTTTCAATTGTCGCTAACAAACTTCATAGTTATAGGTAATTCTTTCTATTCTCAATCACCCGAACGAATAAATGCTTTGGTCGTTTCGACTTCATTTCTATTTCGAATTGCTCTGTTTCTCTCTCCCTTTCTCTCGTCCTTTGTTTCCCTTCAAGTTTATTTCAACTTTTTCTTCTTTTCCGTCTTCGGCAAGCAGCCGTTATCCAACTCACCGATAGAAATTGACAGTCGTTTAAGCAAATCGCTGCCGGCTCACGATTTCAATTAAATTACCTTTCAATCGATATTAGAACTTTCAACCTCGAAAGCCATCCACTGTACTTCTCTGTCTCTCTCTGTCTTTTTTTTTTGTTTTTGCTATAATGCAGTCTATTTTCTAGTTATATTCTTTACTTCGAACCTATTTTCTGTCTACCTCCGGTTTCACTTATTTGCTGAAGTTACCTGAATCAACCTAAGTATATGTGCTGCGCGCTCTGGTGTAGAGTCGCCGCAGTAATTATAATACAAAAAACGGTAATAAGAAAAATCCTAAAAGTGGTTTATCAATATTTGTCAGGTTCTAATTGCACTGAACGCTATTTGATGAACGGGTATATAACTAAAAAAAACTCCGTTGAAAGAGGTAAAATTTTTCAAACCCAACTCCCTTCTTCAAGGAATCAAATTAAAGATAATTGGCTTTTTTTAATCTTATTTTAGTAATTCGTGATGATTTTCAGCCTACTTTCTATATTTAGGAATTAGTCCGCATTTCCAAATTATTAAAAAAATGTCGCTCTTATCTCATAATTCTTCAAGGGAGATAGGGCTGTTTCTTTTCGTTTCGCTAACTCGATAAAATATTCTGAAAAAAATGAAAATTGAATAGAAAAGGTCCCTTTACGATCGAGCTTTAAAAAACTTATCGCCTTTCAGTGACCACACGTTTTTATTATTTAGAAAAACAGTCTCCATTTGGAAGAATGTTTTTGATTAATAAACATCGAAAACATATCAGTAAATGGAAATAATAACATTAAATGAAGGAATGGGTGGTATTTTGGAATTTCACTGTATTTTTTAAAGATTTTACTCACAAATATGCTGTCTTGTAATATAATATCTTGACAACCGAAATTATATTGTAATGTAGATAATACTACTGAAAAATGAATAAGGCATTGCCAAAAAGCGTTTGAACTCTAAGGATTTATACTAAACCAGGGAATGTTTGTAAAGCATCTAAAAAAAACGAATTCTTTTTCAGATTTTCTGGTTCGTTTCTCGGCGTATAAGCTCTTAACGAGTATGGGCTGAAAGCACGTATATACCAACCATGCTCGAAGACTTCCCAAGGGAATTGGTATGTGGGGAACATCAAGAAGAAGAACGAACACGTTTCAGTCGGGGGAGAAGGAGGAGTAGTCGCACGCGAGAGACAAGACGAGAGGCGAAAAAAGAAGAGAAAGAGAAAAAATGGTAAAAGAAATTGAAGGGAACGAGAGGCGACTGGCCTATGCGAAGATCTATCTGTTTGGCTCTAAGCTTTACCACGAATTCAACAGCTACGTCACAGTGGATAAACAAGTGGTAACAAGCTACGTGCTCTCATTTCTTCTCTAACTATGTAGTGGCTATACGCGATGATCTTTTTTTTATTTTCTCGATCTCTTTTTCTTCGATGTGTACTCATCCGAGTGCATACGTCAACCCAATTCTTCCTTCCGTAAAAAAGCTATGCTGGATAAATTCGATTAAATTTTTAAATGATAGAAAAAAGCATTTTCTCCTCGTTTCAAATGATTTCGATATTAGTGAAGCATAAGGTACAACATCCTAATAACTAGTAACAGCGAAGAGAAATTATAGGGATGTCTTCTTCTGTCTTATTGTAATTCGAATAATTTTAATTATGAAGAAGCATATACGCTTCTTCTATGAAACATTTTCCTCAGTTAATGACTATACGGTTCGATAACGAAAAAACAATTTTCCGCGAAAAATTTAAAAAGACCACGGGGATTTTCTAATTACGAGTAAACAGAAGTAGACAACGGTCAGTAAAATCAATAAACGTAGAATATTTTCTTGGATACCCTGTTTTGCCCCAGTCATCCCTATATTTATATTATTGAAAAAAATGGAATTAATACCTTCGAAGTTTTTGGACTATTGAACGATTTAAAAAAAAAGAGTTTGAGCCCACAGGCCGGGTTTGTTCCCACTAAACTGTTATCAAATTAAACTGTTTTTTTAATGTAATCTATCGATATCAATGAAAGTAAATTTTAATCTGAGTAAATTCAACCATCTCAAGTTTCGCATATCTAAAAATTTTCCAAAATATATGAACTTGTATGAGCATTGTTAGTGAAGCAATAACGAATTCTCCAAGGTACGTTCCCCACAGAGTTTTTCCATCTTCATTTCCACAGGGTACCTTGCACATGGACCAAGAGTCAAATTTTCATTGAATTTCACGTCTCTTCCTTTACCTTCCCTAAGGGCATCAAAGAGATCTGCGTATGGGTACGTCCATGGAATCCCAAGGGACATTTACCTCAGAAGCGTCAAACGAGTATACGAGTCTGACGATACGTGTTATTTGCGCAGCCTCTCTATAAAGTTAAGGTATCATTACTATCTATAGTGATAACTTTTGCAGATATACACGTATATATATGCTTTATCTGCATGTAGACTTCCTTTTTATTTAGATATTTGTATTAGATCTTCATATAGTATTTTATGCTGTATAAATAGATATGTCCATTCTTTATTTACATATGTATATGGCACGCAATCGATCTGGCTTTTTCTTTCTTTAAACAAATCTCATCGATTTTCATGACGCCATACTAACGAAACGGCTATGAATGTAGCTCGGAAAACCTACGGGAAGAGCTGCATTTCGAAATAATATATAGAATCCCTCGGTATTTTGCGTGGTTTAGAGTCTACTTTTTTATTCCATCAAAATTTGTTTACATTACACCAAAAAGCCAACAGTATTTTCCAATCATTTCCCTTTACATTTCTCAATTATGTTTTCCACAGTGTAGCATGAGGCTCTCGCCCCGAGCATATATGTACATATTTATGTGTAAGTATGTGTGAATCGCGTAATTCATAATTATAATATAAATCAGATAATTTCCACTTCCTTAGAATTCATCTCGCCGAAAATTTGATCAAATTATCCTCCGCCTTAACACTCATTATTCGACCGATGTACAGGCGACAAGTATCTTGCCTTTTCTTATTTGCGAAAACAAATAATTTTTTTTTAAGTTTAATTTTAAATTAAAAAATCAGGTACACCAGATTTTTCGAGCCCTTGACAGGTACACTATCCAAAAATACAACGGAAGATTCCAGCAATGATTGTGGTGCTCCTAATTATCGTTTTTTCTTTTAAATTACAGCTCTGATTCTAGTTTTCGAAAAAACCCTTTCGAACGCAATATTGTTTCGAAACTTATGTGCATAAACCACAATGACGATTCAAATAACGCATCGATTCTCTTTTGCCTCAATGAAAAGAGATGAATAGACACACTGTATATAAGTATTGCCAATAAAAAATTTTGATAGTCATTGTAATGGTTCATGAGCTTTTTTACGACTTGAGCCGATTTTAAAATGTATGTTTAATAAGAAATTATTTACGAAGTGATGTTTTTGAACGTCTCCCATAATAACATCCGGCGAGTTGTGAGTGTGCCCGAAATTTGGTAATTGCGATAAAAACATCATACCGAAGCGTCATATATGGTCGTAAAGGTCTTCATACGGTTTCGTTATCGAATTAAATACCCTGATTTATTTGAATTGCACAATTCAATAAGTTGTCATTAATAAGGATAAGTTTGTAATGAAAATTTTTCAAACAGGGTTTATAGGTTTTCAAGTTTTTTTCTTTATTATGATCGAAAAACAGACCCATATTCGCATCAACTTCTCTTTGCTCGTATGTGCATAGATGAAGTATATTTGTAGTGAAACTTATACTCTTGTAAAAGCATCGATCTTCTTCAGGAAATGAGACCAGCTCTCGTGATACTGCTGGTCCCCAATGGGAGTTTTCTATCGTCAATTCACGACGTGAATACACATGCACATACAGTGCTCGACTTCATTTTGCTGTGCAACGAGAAAAACACTGGGAGAAATCCTCATAGGACTGATAATGGTCCCAAGTAATTAATCCACCGTTTCGATAAAACTCCGAGGAATAACCAAAAAGATAATTAGTATCTGTTGATGTCTAGATATGTAATAACTAGTGTCGAATGAATCGCATATTAATTTTATAATTGATATTTAGAGGAAGACAGAAAGAGAGAGTAAATAAAAGCGAATTTGATAATAAATCTCGAACTGAAACCTTTCTCAAAATCATTTTTTTCTCCCAGACATCCTGATCTTTGGTAAGAAATAAGTGTATCCATAAAAATTTCCCTATATTTTGCGATTTCTTTTTAATATTTGACATCGAATCGAAGCCGCGCATCTTGATTAACTTCAATACTTTTGATCACTAAAGGAGAAATTCACCAAATGTCAAAAAAAAGTTTGGAAATAATGGCCCAAAAGAATATTGAGAGAATAAAATAGAAATTGGAAAACATGGATAAATATAGATGATCTTCTGTATATAAACGCGACTTTTATCGTCGAATGTGAAATTCCAATAAAGGGCTTGCGATTCTCAATCTCTTTCCCCCTCTCTTTCAATGTACCTTTCCTATCCGTCTATATTTTTTTGTGTATCTATGCACTTCCTTTTGTACTGAAAGTTTGCAACGTCCCATCGTTTATGGTGCTTTCGTTGAGCTGTTACGGGTTCGCAAACCCAATATTTGAACACTTTAACTCGTGTATAACTCCCCCCCGACCTACTCATATTGTTTAGTAGCCATAGAATCCATACTACGTTCTCTATAAATCGAAAATTATATGATGGTTGAAATACTCGATCCTAACATAAAGGGTGAGTCTTTAAAACCATATAACTAATTGAAAAGCGAAATTATTTGATAGAACCAATAGAAGTTACTTCAAATATTTATTATACAATATAATTACAGATAATAACATACACCATATTTTCAATATTGCAGACAATTTTGAATTCGCATTTATAAAACCTCTGAATTTCAAATTACATTTATTATTCCGAATGTGCTGCATTTCCTCTATTTTATTAACTTCGGGCATTCTGCAAAGTTCGAACATTACAGATATTTCAAGAAATAAATATGTGTTTCAATATGTTGTGCAATGATTTCCAATATACAAGATTCTTCAAGTTTTTCGACGTTCACGCTTCCCTGTCTATAGGTTTAATATTAAACATCGAACTTATAAGCAGAGGTTGAGGTAAGCTCCACATTAAAAGCTGTGAATTATTAGAAATTTACGATAATGAACCAAGAATAAAAATTTAGAGGAGCGTAAACAGAATGGTTCTAATATTGTTAACTGCATCAAAAACTATTTAATTTTGCGTAAACATCAAAATAAAATTATGAGAAACCGACAAAATTGTTGTTAGCCGCCTTTCATACTGAATGAACTATGGAATTTGAATTTAACCGTAAAATTATAAACGCTGATTTGAAACTTATGACTGCTGGTTGTGACATTTTATAATGGATATGTTTAGCATTAGTTGAATTCTTTACAATTTTCAGTTGTAGATTGTTGTCGTTTACATAAATTAAATTATTTGTCACGCGATTATGGATATATATATATATTAGGATGATTCAAAAAAAGCGACTTTTTTTTTCTCAAAGTAGCAAATGATTGTGTTAATACTTCATGAAAAAGTAATTCTGCCAAAATTTGGGCCTTCTAAAAAATTGTTTAGAGGTCGCGCTAACAACTTAAAATTTTTTTTTTTCAATTTTAGTGAAAAATTATGATATAAAAATATCGATTTTTTGGTGTCGCAATAAAAATAGTTAACAGAGTTGATTTTCGCAAAATTTGAGCTTCGTAGAAAAAATTTTAGAGGTCACCCCAGCAGCTTTTCTAAATTTATTTTTTTAATTTCTCGTAAACATCTTGATATAAAAAAATAATTCTCTTTGTTTCGCAGATTAATATGTTAGCTTTTCGTGGGAAAATACTTCTGCCAAAATATGAATCTTCTAAAAAAATGTTTAGAGATGCCTCCAATGACATTCAGATATTTTTTTTACAATTTCGGGTACAAATCGAGATATTAAAAAGTGAATTTTTGTGTATCGAAGTTTATATGCTAGGATTTCATGAAAAACTAATTCTCCCAAATTTTCAGCCTAATGAAAAAATTATTAGAGGCCACACCCAGCGATTATCGTTTTTTTCTAAAAAAACGTGACCTCTAAAAAATTTTTTAGAAGGCCCAAATTTTGGCAGAATTAATTTTTCATGAAGTATTAACGTAATCACTTATGACTTTGAGAAAAAAAAGTGAGAATTTTAACGTTGAGTTTAGCCGAATTTAGAAAGAAAAATCATAATCGCTGGGTGTGGCCTCTAATAATTTTTTTATTAGGCTGAAAATTTGGGAGAATTAGTTTTTCATGAAATCCTAGCATATAAACTTCGATACACAAAAATTTACTTTTTAATATCTCGATATTTACCCGAAATTGTAAAAAAAAATATCTGAATGTCATTGAAGGCATCTCTAAACATTTTTTTAGAAGATTCAAATTTTGGCAGAATTACTTTCCCACGAAAAGCTAATATATTAATCTGCGATACAAAGAGAATTATTTTTTTATATCAAGATGTTTACGAGAAATTAAAAAAATAAATTTAGAAAAGCTGCTGGGGCGACCTCTAAAATTTTTTCTACGAAGCTCAAATTTTGCAGGAATCAACTCTGTACTGAGTGCTAACTATTTTTGTTGCGACACCAAAAAATCGATATTTTTATATCATAATTTGCACTAAAATTGAAAAAAGAAAAGTTTTAAGTTGTTGGCGCGACCTCTAAAAAATTTTTTAGAAGGCCCAAATTTTGGCAGAATTACTTTTTCATGAAGTATTAACACAATCATTTGCGACTTTGAGAGAAAAAAAGTCGATTTTTTTTTAATCACCCTTATATATATATAAGCAAGCATTTAATACATGCAATCATCTAATACATTTTCATAACATAAAAACACCTTAAATAGTCATAATTTTTCATCTTCATCGGGGTTCATGAAACCCGAAGTAATCGGATTTTTAATCCAGGAGGGACAGTTTAATCGATTCACCCCATATATGGAAATCGAAATGGAACAAATGAAAGGTCATCTTTAAAGCGCTTCACACAATGAAGTGAGATGGGTTACGGCCTTTTTGTTTTGTATAAAAGTTGTTACATGTACATTGTGCGTTATACCCGATATGAACCGATATATTGTTATATACCAGACGCATACATCTACCATATCTTCAAGATATGATGTATTTATATTATGGCGGATATAAATGCACTTGTACCTTGTTCACGAGATTTCTTTTTATTGGATTGTCCTGAATGGGAATAGCAACCCTCCCAACACTTCGACGATAGAACGGTACCCTAGTTTTCCGTTTAAGGGCTACGGATAGAGAATGAAAAAGGTCGCTTTCTATTGTCATTCCAATATCTTGAAGAAACGATTTCGCTATTTTATACCTTAGCGACGGGGCTTCTGTCAATTCATTTCAGTCACCCTATATCACGATGTCAATTTTCCTCGACAGAATGCCAGCACATAAAAAGCTTGTACCATTTATTTTACAGACAAAATTGGTCTGTAAAACTACAATTAATAATACAAGTCTTTTAGCAATGTCATGCTCATGCTCCCAGAATGCAAAAGCTTGAAAAAATAACTGCACTTAAAATAAATTATCACAGAAAGGATTATCGAATTTCTTTGCTATCGTTACATGATTAATTTTAAGTAAGTATACTACTGAGCTAATTTGTATGACTGATTCAATGGATCAACGATTTCATACCCGAATTTATTTGATTACATGACAAAAAAATGTCTGCCCAATCTTCATCTGAAAATGTCCCAATGTTCAATCTGAAAAGCGTTGTACACAGACGGTATTAAAGAAAGATTATTCAAGATTCGTGAACGAGAGAGTTCAAAATTCAAGAGACACAAAATGGACAACCAAGTGACAGAAAACGCATAGAATTCCGTTGATTTCAAAATTCGTAGAACGAAAGATGTTTATTTCATTCGCAGAAATGGTTTGTCGCGAAGCTCAGTTTTTTTAGCGAAACGGTGTAAAGAAAAAAATGGTGTAAAGAGGCGGAAAAAGAAAGAGCGAAATTGACAATATGTGAAAAATATATGCCGGAATGGAAAAAAGATTGAAAAGGGGGAATTTGTAGTAACAGGTTTTTTGTAGTTTCAGAAAGCACCTCCATCTCCTCGTTCTCTGTCAAACTGCAATTGTAGAGAGAAAGAAAGAAAGAGAGAGAGAGAGAGAGAGAGAGAGAGAGAAATAAAGAAAAGACATTGAGAATATAGGAATACATAGCAGGAGAGACAGGAAAAAAAACTACAAAAACTCCAATCCGTGTAGTACGCTCTGTCTGACCCGTAACGGACTGCTCTACTGAGCATCCGTTTTAGCGACAAAGCCTCTCTCCGCGTGCCGAAAGCTCTCTGGCTTCTGGCAGGTCCGTCTGTCTCCAAACCTTCGCTGTCCCGTCTTCTCCGTTACCTCTTGTCTCTCCAACCACGCCGTAATGAACCTTTTCGTCCTCCCAGCAGTTACCAGACGGAGGAAGAGAGAGAGAAACAAAAAACTATTATATGTGTATGCACAATACGATGAGGTCATGCAAATATATACCCAGACACGTTGGTATCAGTATGGGCGTACAGACAGAGGAAGCGAGACAGAGTGAATCTCTAGCCTGCTACCCTTCATTTCCACGCAAACTTTTCACCTTCTGCATCTCTCATATTACTGTTCTTACATATATATCAACCAAATTATGTATATATATATTGTGAATAAAACACAGTTCGAGAATTCTTTATACTCGTATGGACTAACAGAGATAGTTATGATCATTTTAATGTACAGTTAATTAATGTGAACAATTAAAATTTTAATTTAAAGTCAGTATTTAATCTTCACTTTTTTGTTTGATTTTAGATTTTGATTTTTTATTAAATTTTTTTAGATGATTGCATTGGACAATTTAACACCCACTGTTTTCTCATTAGTCTCGTAATTGTTACTGTTTTTTTTATTCGGATTTTCGAAGGGAGAACAATTCGAGATGGAATGTTGTGAAGGAGTTTTATATTGATCATATTTTGTTCTTTTATGGAATTTGTTAATTGAGTGAACTTTGAAGTCACTGAATTTGAAAAGAATATGAGGAGCAAAATACGGAAATCGATCGTAACATTGGGTCAGCATTGACCCACGTTACGAATATCTTCAATAATAAATTTCTACGAAAAGCTGACGTAGAAAAGTGATTTAAAGATAGTCATTTTCGAAACAGACTTAAGTCAAAAATTGAACAACAGGACAACTCTATTCATTATTTCTATATTCTGAATAACTTCATGGTTAATTAAACTCTATTCATAAATAACTTTATCCTTAAATATTTCTATGCTAATTTGTCTCTACTCCTAGACATCTCTATTCTTATATATCTCTATTCGGAAATATAGTCGAAGACATCTCTATGTGTGTTAACAAAAATTAATAATTAATATTGTAATTGTATATTGAACATAATATAGTGCAGCTGGGTTTTAAACTTATTATTTATTTTTTGTATTGGTATTGGGCTTTAAACTTAATTCCCGCTGTTTTATATGAGATGGGGTAACTAGTATTACTTTCATAGAAGTAACACTAAAACTATGCTGTGTTGAAGTATTGGACATAACCTGCAATGTTCAGTATTCGAGAGTGAATTCACTTGTACACAATACCTTTTTTACGATATCGAAAATGTCAGGTTTTGAACGAACGAAACAGCATATGCGGGAAACTTTGCTTTTTCCTTTAATTTAAGAAAAAGTGCTGCTGAAAGTCATCGCTTATATGGGTACACTGCCAGGTGAACCAGATCCATCAACACCAAAACGCAATATTCATGCTCAAAAGGTGATGCTGTGTGTTTGGTGGGATCAAGAAGGTAGGGTGTACCACGAGTTGTTGAAACCGGGTGAAACGATCACAGCTATTCGCTATAAACAACAATTAATGAATCTAAACCAAGAATTGAGAAAAAAGCGGCCTGAGTACGCCAAACGTCGTAACAAAAACTAATTTTGCTCGATGACAATGCTCGGCCACATATCGCAGAAACCGTAAAAAAAGTATATAAAGGACATGAACTGGGAAGTTTTACCTTACCCGTCGTATTCACCGGACATAGTACCGTCTGATTATCATTTGTTTCGAGCGATTCAAAATGATTTGTCATCACATAACAGCATTTCAAATCTTTTGAAGATATCAAAAAATGGATCGATGAATGGATCGCCTCAAAAAGCAACGATTTCTATTGGAGTGGAATCCATTTATTGCGTGAAAGATGGGAAAAGGTCGTAGCTTCTGAAGGACAATACTTCCAATAAAAAAATAGAATGTACCGTAAACTATAAATAAATTTTTTTTACTGAAAAACAGCGGGAATTAAATTTAAACCCCAATAATTATTGTTAACTCGCATAGAGATAAGACGCATAGAGAATAGTAATAGCTTGGAATAGAGATGTCTGTGACCATATTTACAAATAGAGATATATGAGAATAAGAATAGAGATGTCTCGGATAAGATATATTTATGAATACAAATGTTTAAGCAATAAAGATAATTTGGCATAGAGATATCTAAGAATAGAGATTTTTACCTTAGAGTTATTTAAGAATAAAGAAATAAAGAATAGAGTTGTCCTACTGCCCAAAAATTTGTTAAATATTCGAAAATTTATTTATTAATTATCATAAAGAAGCAAAAAATCGCTCTGCTTGTAATTCGAAATAAAAGTACATTTTTTCATATTTTGGTGAAAAAAATAGCACAAGTAACGAAGAAAGACGAATATTTTTTTATCTCATTTCTCTTCCAGGTTTTCTACCATATATTGTTAAAGTTTTTGAAGCATACCTTGCCACAAAAAAGACACACACGCATAGAACAGAGTGTACTTTTTCCTTTTTTTAGCTACGTGCAATGAGATTTTTCTCTTCTTACGAGGGGGAGTTTCCTCTTCCTCTTGTCATGGATGGATCAGGGATGAGAGTACGCGAGAACACGTAATCCCTGAAGACTGTTGTGTGACAGCAATCGAGCAGGAGAGTCTACGGGAACACTTCCACGGTTTTTTCTCCTTCCACGCAAGCGCGTTGAACGGGTGTGCTACAACGAGGACGACTTTGCCGCAAATGTACTTTCGAAACGATAAAGTGCGACTATACTCATGGTAGAATTTTCGCGTTTTTTTCCTCCCGACCATTTTTCTCGTCTATGCTGGCCTCGACTTTCTTATTATAGCCTGAACCTCTTCACCTGCCTCAATATACAGTGTGAGAAGAGAGAAGAAAAGAGTAAAGAGCGAGATAGAAAGAGACGTCATTCTGCAGCAAGATTGAGGAAGAAAAATAAGAGACGAGAACACGAGTTGTGAACGACAAGAGAGAATATGTATACATATGTATATAGATAGTGAAGGGCAGCTTGGAGAGGGAAATGGAAAAAGTTTAGCAGTTTTTTTGAGGGCGAATAGAAGGAACGATCAGATTAACCCAAAACACACTCGGAAGTAAAAAAAAAAGAATAAAAGTAGGGTGATAGACGAATCAACCTTTTTGAGGCCAAATGGATATTTCTCGTTGTAAAAAGTACGAAAAGAGCACTAAGCAAGAAAGTCAGTGACTATGAAAACTCAGTAACATAAAAAAGTATATGAAACAAAACTTTTAGATACAAATGACGTACTTTATTTATAAATTGTATATAGTAACGCACTGAATGATATCGATGTTGCTACGTCCGTTAGAAAATTTGAGTTGGGACTTTTTATTACGTCAATTAAAAAATGTATGAAACTCACTACTTAATTTTGAATCAATTTATATATAAAGCGTCTATCGTATCGAGCGAGGGGTTATCAGAAAACAGATATGTAAAATCGAATCGTCTTAGTATAAGCTTATTTCTGCTGAGCTTAAAATTTGGCATTATTTTTACAAGTGGCAAATATTCCCAAGTGTATTTCGCATTTAATCCATTATTTTAAGGTAGTTTCCCCACAGGATCGTTGAATTAAGAAATGGTTGAAATTTGGCATACGTGTTATTTAATACGTTATTCAAAAATCTGTGCATTTTTAACAAGTTTTACCATCCCGAACCCCAGATATTTATACTTGAAGTTGGCTCGATTAACACGTAACATATGGGCCATGCATGGGCAAACTACGTTATTAATTCTATCGTCAGGACTAAAATCAAGACGTTGATGAAAAACGAGGAGGAGCAAGAGCAGGATGTCACGAATATTGTGAAAAAATATCAAGATGATTTACCATCTAGTTAAAAAGATATAACCTCGAGAAGTACTATGGTTTTGGCCTTATACGACATATTCTACAAACAAACGAGCGTGAGTGCGAGAGATGTTACCGTTTTTGAGTATTGGAGCATAGCCCGGACAGTTCCGGCAAAAAGTTTACTCGCAATGTCAGATCAAAAACACTTATAGAATAAATGTTATGACAGTAGATGATATCTGTTGTATTATTTATTGGTACCGAGTCAATATTGTGTGTTTTTTAAATTTATTTACTACGAATTATCAACCCTTTGCACACATATGTAACGCACATACGGTATGTAACTTTTGGTTGAGGTTGTGGCAGGGGAACTACCTTAATCCAAAACATACGTAAGAGTAATGAAAATAGTTTTTTTATTTGAAATGTCTTTCATTTAGAGAATAATATAAATATTGTAGAACACACTTTGCTTTATATTGTTGCCACAGTAGAATGTAAGTTAAAAATATATTATTGAAATCATTATCTTCGTTTTATATTTCGTGTCTCTAATTCTTTGTGATTACAAAATAATGACCCGTCTGAAGATTTTCGAGATTCATGTGAAGGGAGCCGATGTTCCAATCTTTTTTCAAATACGAAATTATTCAACGTCTCTAAATACTTTTTTTTTTTATAAAACTTCTTTTACGAAAAATTATAAACCATATCAAACAGATCAAATATACAATAAAAAATCATACTAGGGCAATTCAAAAGGTATTAAACGAAATTCCTAATGTACAGCGATAACTAAGAGAATAAAATAACTTTAGAATAATCATTTCAATATAATCTTACAAATGAATTCACGTAATATTTGTTTTTTCAGCATTAAATAAATAAATTAAAGAATGAAAGTACTTCATTGCAGCGTATAAATTCACACATGCACTTAACTCCGTCTCTTTCCTTGGGGACGAGGGAAAACATCGATAGGTTTACGCCGGACGAATTGTCGAGTTATAGACAAGTATACGCGCGCGCGTGTGTGTGTGTTTGTCTTTGTCGATGTACGTGAAAAGTTAATTCGCTTGTACGGCAAAGACAAGGGTAGGAAAACCATGAACGAGAATAAAGATAGTCGAGCGTCGATCGT
Source organism: Rhimphoctona megacephalus (assembly GCA_963989365.1). NCBI lineage: Eukaryota > Metazoa > Arthropoda > Insecta > Hymenoptera > Ichneumonidae > Rhimphoctona > Rhimphoctona megacephalus. Next base: position 26,352,590 of record OZ022414.1, on the reverse strand, counting down.
GAAGATTTACGACCGCAAAATTACTTCAGAGAGATCGTTCAGTGGTTCTCATATTATAGAGCCTCCATTTTTTTCTACGATATTCCACCAGTACTAAAAATTACATCCAAGCAACGAACTTTTCTTATTCGATCGGTCGCCGTTTTGTTTAGATGATTTTACGAGAAACATATGTATCTCCAATCTCTGTATATACATAAAGAGGCCCATACGAGAAAGCCTCTTAAATTGTCAATGTGCTTTCTGAATTAAGAGCGAACAGATCATCAAACGATTTTCATACTTCGATGCTTCATCGCAATATTAATTTTCCCTATATTTTTCCACTCTCTCACTTCCTTCTCTTTTTCTTTTAATACATTTTAAGAAACGCGTTGATTTGTGATCACAGCGTATATTCGCTGTGAATTTGTATGCCCAATTACAATGAATGAACATGACAAAGGGGTTCTACAGAATTGGTTGCGGGAAAATGTCAGGTCTTAAAAAAGAACATAAGCCCTAGGGGATACATACGGGAACATCATTTATTAAAATTTTTACAGCCGTCAGACTATTATTAATAAAAATTTCGAGAATACAAATGCGAGATTTTGTATGTCAAAAGTTATTACAGATTTGCAGTCCACAGAGTTTTGTCCTCGCCTCTTTTTGCTTCCCGAATATCATTTTTAAAGAACAAAAAAGTGGAATAATATTTCAAGTTTAATAGCATCAGTAGATTTGTTCCTTTTAATGACTACATATTTTTTTTACGTCCGATCGATAACCTAGCGTTGAAAAGAAAGTTCACGACAAATTTGCACTTCAACAATTTTATATTGCGAGCAGAATTTGTTTTAAGTTCTGTCCTATTTGGCTCGTAATTTTCCGAAGGTGCAGTAAACCATCCATCATTTACTCAATTTATCTGGTCCAAAGAAGTAGCAAAAAAACTCAAGAGTTTGAGAAAGATTTATAAAGAACTAGGTGTACCGGGCACGTGTCAATTTATCTGGGAACTTGTGATACACGCAAAAGCTCAATTTACCGAACAGTTCTAGGAAATTTGGTGCACTTTCACCACGAGCATCGTGTCTGAGAAATTTACGATTCTGAATACATAAGTTTAGGTTAACAAAAAGAACAACAATACACTCTAACTACCCAAAAGCTGGATTGAACTTTTTTCCGTAGAACTTTGCCCATTTTTAGTGATGAATTATTTTTGGAATAAATTATTTTATTACAACAATAACGATTGCATCACTAAATAAATTCCTCTCATTTTTTAATACGCTGTTCAAGGAATTTCGTTCGAATATTCGAATGTCAAGTTGATATCTAGAGACACGACAGCGTCTTGATGCCAAGTATTAAAAAGATAGTTTTTATAATATAATATAAATATATAAATCTATATACTCGAGATTAGACAATTTTTTCCATTACTTTCAAACTTGAAGTTGACATCACGCGAAGACTGTTCGACTTTTCGAAAAAATGAAACTTTTCCAAACTAATCTATTGAATGCGCTTCCAATGATATAATTATTTTTTTTCTGCGAACTCCGGAAGTACTTAAACTTGTAATACGATCCGAATTGTTTCCCGAACATATTTCAGAAAATTTTCTTCCACAATATATATATGTCTACTTTCCGACCTCAGCGGCCCCTTCCATCGCTTTCTCCCTCTACCTGTTATATATTCAAATAAGTTATACAATGAAAGAAATATAGTATTGAAACCCGGTACAAGGGGCGCGAAGGCCCCCGCGGGGTTCGGGGGGCGGAGCCCCCCGAGAGGACATAATTGGAATGTTTAAACAATTTTTTATTTTGTGAAAAAACCAAAAACAATTAAATGTAATAGGAATGAAAAAACGTATCCTTTTTTTATGATAGTCAACTATACTGAACCGTACTTTCTTGTTCACCGGCTTAGGTACATCTTCCAGCACCATTGCTACTCCCAAATAATAGACATAATATATATATCTAGAGACGCGGCAGCGTCTTGACGCCAAGTATTAAAAAGAAAGGCAAGACGTGCAGTGTATTTTTACTCGAGATTGATTATGTATAGGCATGTTTATAGAACCGAAGTAACACCAACCAGAATGAAGAAATCTGGGAACCACTGAAGTTCCAATTATCCACTGTTCGCTCATAGCGTTTAAGTCTACGAAAGAGAAAATCTAAAACATATGAAAGTGAAAGTTTCGGTCGTCTCGTATATTCCGTTTCCTCTCGTATCCCCAGTTTCCCCTGATATCCACCACCAACACTTCCTATTCTCATTCCTTGCTCCGTCACCTCGAATGATTCCCTGAAACGGCGCGCCATTTTCAAGGAACACTAGCAAAGAGTGAAGTAGGTTTGAGCAGGGTTGGGCAAATTGGCGCTGCGAGTAATTTCCTACGTATAATACGTATAAAACGTATTATACGCATGAAACCTAATGTATCATACATATGATATATGTAAACAAAGCAGGATTTTAACCTAACAGTTTGATTTTTACTTTGATGACTTCGTTGATTATTACTTTTCAATGACGTATACACGAAAATAAGGTAAGTAAAGAAAATATATATCTTACGCTATATAACTATCCAAATATTAGATATTGCATTAGATATTGATTATTCATTTTCATTTCTCCAGATTAAATAATGAATGAATCCGCTACGGGAATTAGATACGGCTCAAAAAAAATGTTGTTCCATCATATCGCACATCATTGAAGATATATGTTGACATTCGGAGCTAAGGGAACAAAAATGTTCACTCAAAGCAATAAATTTGTGTAGCTCTTCCTCGAATGAAGTGGCAGACGAGGAAGATAAAATTCTAACCGCGCGTTCTGGTATGTTAAATATATTTTCGCTCAGAATTTCATCAAAGATACATTTGTTTTTCGAATAATTCGTGAACATATCTTTAAGTGAAACGATGGATACCTCATCGTCTGCTACTTCAATTTCGACACTCCCACGATTTATAACCTCTTCTTTCAATCGAGGGGTTTGAAAAGCTATTAATACGCTTCAGACTACTGAGATAAACTGAATATTTTTAAATGAGTTTGTCATTTTCATAACAATTGTTGTTTGGCATTTGCAAATCCAAAGATCACGACAGTCGTAGTTCAAAGAAATAGATAAGTCTTCGGTTGCAATAACTGTATAAATGTTCACTTTGCATTTCTCCTTTGATATTTACACCGCATCGTTAATAATGTTCGTTATGCCAATTTCATTCTTCGGAATTGATCAAATTTTAAGATAGAAATTCCCTTGAGGTGTTTTGTGAACGATTCCAATAACGTTTTTCGAATCCACAACTCATCAATTTCGAGACCATTAATATTCCATTTGATTGTTGAAATGTTGAAGAATCTATCGTCTCTTCTATGGTACATAGAATTCAAGAAATTGTTGTTATCTTCCTTTGTAGATGGAACTTCATAGGCTGGTCTTAACGATGTCATCAAATTTTTGAAATGTGTGGAATCCAAAACTTCATGTGGAATATGGCATCCACACAAAAACTTAATCAGCTTCGTATCAATTGTCATTTTTTTTGCTGAAGACATTTGATCGAAGAATGCATCGACCCTTTTTCTTTTTTTGTGCAACGGAGCTTTTTCATTCCGATCGCTGTCATTCGTATCAATAATCTGTACAATTATTTGAAATGTTTCTATCATTCAGAAAAATATGCAATGCGATGATGTTATCATAGATTAACACTTTTTAGTACTTATTACAGATTCAATACGTCTAGGTGGAATTTTATTTTCCTTTTCCTCAAGACGATTGGAAACAGCATCTTCAGCGACTTCGTTCTCTTCAATTAGCGGTCCTTGATACAATTTTCTATAATAAAGAATTGAACAAAACTACCCAACACCACCAATCACCACCTAACAATCCGTACTCTTAAAGTAAGATACTAACAAACACATGTAATGTTTAGCCCCTAACCAAACCAAAAGTTATGTTGCCAAATGTTTCTTACTTACCTATGATCTTTTAGTCTACTTTCAGCAGAGTGTCGGATCGTTTTCCTGCATACTTGACAAAGAGCGAAAAGCTTTTTGTTTTCATAATTTTTTTTTAAATTTCTTTCGATTCAATATTTGTGCGAAGCTCTACCCCCTCAATTCATAATTTGCGAACCGGCAAGAACTACTGAGTTGTCAGTGGACTATTTTATTTTTCGAAAACATTTGTCGATTGATTTGCACTACGCAGGCGCACAGCACACACTACGGTAGATAGTGGCGCCATCATACTCACTTATTATACATTGATGAAACCTCGGATGTATTATATGGAGTTTTATCCATATATTATACGTATGTATAAAACATCATGTATAATACGTGCCCAACCCTGGATTTGAGTTCTCTAACGCACCTTTAAATCTCACGAGGGAAAACACAAGATAGACAAGGACTAAAATTACCCAGTTTGGTCCATGTCTCTGCAACGTCTGTCGTTAGCACACAAGCCTTCTTCTATTGACTCCTTTAGTTCGTCAAAGACTCCACGCATATACTCATTTCTCAACCTTCCCTTTTCCTTGCTGTAACGAGTCTTTTGGTACAGAGGAATTTTCTTATGCAACATAGCACAGCAACACATCACTTCTCAACGCATCCTCAGTGGAAATGTAAGTTTGAACTAAAAACAAAAGACCAGAGAGGTCCGTTCAACGTCTATCCCTCGTCCCGTTTCCTACACTCCTTATACCTCTATTTCATCTACAATCCGGCGGAGAACCCAGGTGTTAGTAAATTTATCGTCACTGGGCTAACACCTAACACCTAGTGAGAATTTTAGCTCCAGTGGGTAACCACCGACGTTCACCCAACTTTCGGTACTGCAAATTTACGCTTCGCACGGTATCTTTTCTCCTTAATTTCTACTCTTCTACGTAAGATTAGAAGTCTTTTATCACATCGGTTGCGATTGATTAGTTGGAAATCGGACTTTGATTACTGACTCACGAGATGAAGGCAGATTTTTGTAAATTGATTGTGTCATTATTGAAACATTACGAATTTTTGTGATCAAGAGGCAGAGCCCGTTTTGGACAAATAACAATGTGAATAATTTAATTTTATAAAAACGCTTTTGGAAATAGAATTATAAATCGAATAGAGGGGATACAGGGAGCAAAATGGGATACCTCGAAAATTAGTCGTAACATTTTTTTCTGTTTTTTTTTCAATTTTTTCATTTTTGTATTATCTCAAAACCAAAAACACATTTTTCCCCAAAATTTCTTCATTTTTTATATTTTTTTTAAAATAAAAAAAAATTATTTTCAAAAAAATCTTTTTCTTCCCAAATTTCTTCATTTTTTATATTATGTCAAAAACAAAAATGATTCTTGTCTTTTTACCAGACAAAAGTTTATTTTAAGGTCAGAATTTTTAAAAAATATATTTTTTATTTATTTCAAATTCATATTAATTATTGTAAATTACTATTAATATATATATTGTAATTAACATAGTTGCAATGCGTAGTCAATCTTGGATATAACTTGTATAATATCCGAATAATATTCGTTATATCTTATAAGGAATGTAAAAACTTATCAAGTAAGGGAAAAAAGGACGAATACAAAGTTGAGCGTTTCAGAAACTACGTTTCACACATTGCATATACCTTTCATCTCTATATCTCCAAAACTCAACGGTTAAAACCCTGGTTTTTTTTACAAAGTTCGTCTCTGCAATTAAAAATTTTCGAAAAAAAATTGATATAAAAGTTTCAGTTATTATGGGAAATGTGAAATTTTCAAATGCTTTTCGTAAGAATGGCAAACGCATGTAAAACTGCGAAATTGTCAATAGAAAATATATACAATGATGCCCAAAAGTTTCAGTTATTATGGGAAATATGAAATTTTCAAATGCTTTTCGTAAGAATGGCAAACACATATAAAACTGCGACATTGTCGATAGAAAACATATGATGCCCAAAAATAAAATACCTCTGAAATTTTCGAAAAAAATAAGTCTTTTTTGAAGGGCTGAATCTCGGCAAACAACCCAACAAACACAGTTTCAGTACATTTACGGAAATTCATTGTATCGCCCCAACAAACACAGTGTTAATACACTGACGGAAATTTTATGTACCGCGTGTCATATCTAGAGTCGCGGTAACGAGTCGAGACAAGTACATTTACATATACTATATTATCGAAGACGAGTCGCCAACGAGACTCTTTACAGCAAGCAACGTGGTTTCAAACGGTTTTCGAAAATTTCCGAAAATTGTTTCCGCGATATTTAATTATTTACAGCATTTTGAAAGATGTTGCGGGTTCACGTATTTTTCATTCTTTTTGTCTTTCAATTGTGACTATTTAGAACTCTGTAGCCTAACGCATATTGGAAATATTAATATTTCATTTTTTCGAAGCATCAAAAAAAGGTGGCGTTTTTCGTACACATTTTTGATTCTCAATTCACAGTCGCTGTCTAGTGATACTAACTAATATAACTAATAACATTCTGATGATATGTGAGACTATGTTCGTTGATGTGACAGCTGAACTCATACAGTTTTGACTTTTCATTTAGAGTGACGGTAGTGAGGTTGAAAAAATAAGGTTACAAAGGTCGCGGATCTAAAAGTTGACGGATATTTTTTTCAGTCTTGATTTATGGTTAGAGTCACGGTCGTGACTCTTCGTTACAGATAAAGAGTAACAGTGCGACAATTAATAAGTGTTTTTGATATTGAGGATATGGATCAGCCGCGTGAGTGCGAGAGAGACAGCTGCAAATTTCGAAGTGGACATTTTGGGTGGGGTTTAATATGTAGAATAACCAAATTGTAGAACGGTTAATATTTCGAAATTTTAGTATTCATAACATTCGATTAACGAAAAATAAGAAATTCGAAGTTTATATTTTCGATAGTATATTAAGTTGAATGCGTATTTGATGTAATATTTTTTATTTGATCGCGCATTTATTCGAAAATATATATTCAGACTGTCTATACTTCAAATGCAGATAATATAGATTGTCCTAATGTAAGAAGTTTATATTTTCTAAATTCGAAATGGAGAGCAATTCTTTTATTGAGGGACCAAAATATATAGTATGAATAATTCGAAAGTGAATTTTTCGAATGACTAAAAATTAGAAGTACAGAATAGCGAATGTTGTGAAGCACGAAGAATGACAAGCAATAATTTACAGCCCAGAGGCTCTTGCTATTTCGACCGTTCGACATTCTGGTGTTTCGCTATTTTGACCACATTAATATTTTGTCTTTCGTTAAAATATATTTAAAATTGTGAATATTCATAATATTGCCGATTTCAGTATTTGACGACTCGAATGCGTAATAGTCGAACTTTTCTAAAATCGCTATTCCAGCCTTCGTCATTTGGGCTACTGTTATATTTTCTTTTTGACGTAAATGTACTTCGAACTCTTTAATTTTTCATTTTTTTTATTTCCAGCATAAAGGCTATAGTAGAATTAATCTGTCTTACTATTCTTCAATTTAAAAATTCGCAGTTTTAGCCGTTCGAAGTTTTAATCATTCGAAAATCTTACTCCCACAGGACATTTTTCAACACCGTTCGTTCGATCGTAATACAGAACTTTCAGCCGACTTTTGCCTTTTTTCTCCGTGGGCTCTAACTTTTTTATTCTAATCGGACGAGTGCTGAGGAAAAATTTTATTTTCGAAGATCCGAAGCGGACGGGGTGACTGATCCACCATCCACTCCCTAAATTTGAATAAAATTTTGAACTATGCCCAAATAAATGGAGTGATCTTCAAAGTAAGTTATAACATTTTTTAAATAATTTTTTTAACTATTTTTTTTTTAATTCGAAATTAAAAAAAAATTAGTTTTTATTTGGTCGTGGTTCTTTTATGCATCGCATCTTTTCAGAACTACTGTATGTTTTAAGTAATCTAATAATTCTATAAGGATAAAAGATTAATTATAAGGTTTGAAATTAATTGAACACTTTTTAGAAAATTATTTCACAATTCATTTTTGGTCCCGACACAGTAGCTCAAAATTCATTTTTAGTCACCATACAGTAGCTCAAAACTCCATCATATATCCGTTTTTAGCCAAAATTAAGAAAAATGACGCTTGAGCGACCTTTAAAATTTTTATTGAAGATCCAATTCTAGAGAGAATCACTTTTTCATAAAATATTATCATATTTCGCTGCAACATGGAAAAAAATGTTGAGTTTTTTGCATCACCCGGATCATACACAATGGAAATGTTTAATTGACAAGCTGTGATTTCCGAGCAAAAAGTCAACAAATCCACACAAAAAAATAGCATAAATATTGTAAAAAAAGTTGAGACAAGTACGTGTACTCCCTCCAAGTAGGAGTTCCGGTAAAAAATTGCCTTCTGAACATAAAACCCTCACAAAAAGTTATGAAAGAGATTACCTTCAAAAAATACCAACCTTGAAAAAATTCTCTGATTTACATCAAATGTCCCAAAAAATTATAAGAGAGCCGCACAAAAATGTACCAATCAAATCATAATCTCACAAAAGATGCCAATTCAAACCTAATCAAAAATTAATACTAGACTTCACAAAAAGTCATTAAATAAATAAAAACTATAAAAGCATTAACAGTCAAATACATTAAAACCTATTAACCTCTAATAAAAAATCTTTCAATTAATTGAAAGTACAGTTATTCTATAGTACAGTTGTTCTACACAACAATAATAAGAATTAAAAATATGTATGAAAAAAAATTGTAAACGAAAAAACTTTGATTGAAAAAAAAATTTCAGCCGAAGTACTTGACGAGTTCGTGATTATGAGTGAAGGTACATTATGCGCACTAAGCAAAAATCTCTCCAAGTACTTCGGCCAACATTTTTTTTCAATCAAATTTTTTTCGTTTGCAATTTTTTTTGTATTGGAATTTTTTCCGTACTTATTTTTAATTCTTATTATTGTTGTGTAAAATAACTGTACTATAGAATAACTATATTTTCAATTAATTAAAAGATTTTTTATTAGAGGTTAATAGGTTATAATGTATTTGACTATTAATGCTTTTATAGTTTTAATTTATTTAATGACCTTTTGCGAAGTCGACTATTAATTTTTAATCAGGTTTGAATTGACATCTTTTGTGACATTATGATTTGATTGGTAAATTTTTGTCAGGCTCTCTTATAACTTTTTGTGAATTTCTATTTAGTGAGAAAATTTTTGTGGGGTTCTCCTATAATTTTTTGGGAGATTTGATATGAATGAGAGAATTTTTGCAAAGTTGGTTTTTTCTGGAGGTAATCTCTTTTATAACTTTTTGTGGAGATTTTGTGTTGAGAAGGCAATTTTTTATCGGAACTATTATTTGGGGGGAGTACTCGTTCCAACTTTTTTTACAGCATTTATGCTGTTTTTTTTCGCTTAGATATAACATTGATATCACATACTCCGTAAATGAAACAGTATTTTTTCTCAAATTTGTCATCCTTTTACCAAAACACAGTTATGAAAAAGCTACGAGTAAAAATCGTGTAACATACTCCGTTCAAAGATGTAACTGTTATGAAATTTGTAATGCTTATGTATAGTATTTGTAACAATGAAATCAGTGTGATTCCAAGATTACATGTTTTTTACATACCCGACACATCATGAACTGGAAACGTAATTTTGTATTTTTTATGTACATCTTTCATAACCAAAGGTATGAGAACAGAAGCCCTTTGTTTTACTGCATCCATAAAAAAAACCAAAAAATATTTTTTAAACATTTTTCTTCGATTTAGGATTCAGGTTTTCATCATAGATTATTATATTCGTTGTTCCCACTATTGCTAACATTAATTTTTGCGGAAAAAATTTCCTACTTGAACGGGGATTTGAACCGATCTACCTACCTCATTATTCCTAACCTAACGAGCACGCACGCTACCTACTGCACTATCGTCCTCTTGACAATTTTTATTTCACTAATGTGCATGAACATCACTGTAAATCCTGTATGTAATATATATGTATTTTTAATAATATATAGATTTACTATGAATTCATTAACAGCGCAAGAATCGATTATGTCTCATGTTTCGTTCTCGAGATCACTATGTAGTACCGTTATGGTGCGCTATCTATTACCACATATTTCAGATAATAAAACAAAAAAAAAGACGAGGTTGACATGGTAACCCTGTCGAAACAACCTTTTTCACTTCATAACGATTTTTGTGCGGTATGATACTACATGTGTTCTTTTTGATCCAAAGAATTATTGAAACGAAATAATAATGAGCAAACATCGATGTGATGTGCCTGAAAAAATGGAAATGCTCAAAAACAAAATGCGGAAATATCAAAAACTGCTAGAAGATATAACATCAATGAGTCAGAATGCTGATGATCGTAATATTTCTGAAGGTAATCACTGATTTATGTGAATTTATCGGGCAATTCTCTGGATTGTACCTTTTGGCAAAATCAAATTTTTTGTTCTTATTTTAATCACGGGAATTCATGCGATGACCGTCGATTTTCGGCGGCTTGATGATTATAAGCAAAAAAGTCCGTACCATTGGTGACTAGATTAAAAAAAAAAAAAACAAAAACAAAGCAAAGCTTTCATTGATTTACAACGTTTTCAGAGAATTGTTGGGCGTAGAAAAGCGTCTTCAAAAGGATCCTATGTTCAAGTTTCATCCAGAGCTTGTAACCTGTTGGAACGATGTTATAAGCGCAGGCATGGAGTCAGAAACGAAGAAAAGCTTCGAGGTAATATATGCAAACAAAGGGAATTGTTCATTAAAAGTCCCAGAACTAAACCCTGAACTCCTTCCTCTGCTGCATAAGACAGCCAAAAACAGGGATAAATATTTATCGACAAATCAAGATTTTTGTGGTCTAGGTTTAGTCGCTTTGGGAAAATCGATTCGTGCCATCTTCAATGATAAGATGGAACCAATCGATAAGGATACGTTGCTCGAGTGGCTTTGTAATGCCAGCAGTATGTTTTGTGACGAGATGTACCGGTTGACAAAAACTAGGAAACATCAGGTCTACCAGCATGTAGACGAAAAAAGGAAATCTATCCTCGAAGATTCTACCATGGACAATTTCCTGTTTGGTGAGGAATTGGGGAAGAGAATAAAAACAGCTTCAGCAACCGAAAAGGTGGGTCTAACGTTGAAGACCCCTGGTGGAAAAAAAATTGCAACGAAAGGACGTCAATCTTTAAACTGGAAAAGCTCGTCTCCATTTCGAAATGGCCAACATCAGACGAGCTACAAACAAAGGCCAATGTCAAGGTTCGCACTATCGAACCATTCATTTCAAACGCGGGTACTGCCCAAAATACAGAAGCGATAGAATATCCAGTCCAATACGTCTAATAATTAGAGGTAAATCCAATTGCCAGACGTCTGAGTCGTTTCAAACAAGCTTGGTCCCGAATCACTTCTGATAAATTTGTATTATCTACAATTTCGGGTTATAAGATACCGTTTTCATCTACTCCTGTTCAAGCCATTGAGCCTCGAGAATACTTACCATCAAATGTTGATAAACTAGCGATGCAGGAATCGATAAATAATATCTTAAATTTGGGCGTGATTGAAAAATGTACAGAGGTTCAGGGACAATTTCCTTCCAGTTTCTTCCTCGTTCCTAAAAGTAACGGTAAGATGCAGTTTATTTTAAATCTTAAAAAACTGAATATGTTCATAGAAACAAAGCATTTCAAGATGGAGGACATTAGAACTGTTTTAAAAATTGTGTCTGAGGGTTACTTTATGGCCAGTTTAGATATGCAGGATGCATATTTTACGATTCCTATACATTGGAGTCATCGTAAATTTTTGAGGTTCAGATGGGATGGTCAACTATATCAATTCGTATGTTTACCATTTGGATTAAGTACAGCCCCTTAGGTATTTACTAAAGTTCTCAAACCAGTAATTGGTTTTTTAAGAAGCCAAGGATGGATGTCAGTTATTTATCTGGACGATATTTTGATAGTAGCGGAGTCACGGGAGCGTTGTGAGAAAAATGTTAATGTTTCAACATTTCTTCTAAAATCATTGGGCTTTGTGATAAACATTAGCAAAAGCAAATTTAAACCGTCATGTTCGTACCAATCTTTGGGATTTATTTTGGATTCGATTTCAATGACTTTAGAGCTTATGAAAAAAAGAGAAAAAACATTTTTGATTTGATTATAAAATTCAAGGAGACAGTGACCTGTTCAATTAAGGAATTTGCGCGATTTGTTGGATGTATAACTGCAGCATGTCCGGCAGTTAATTATGGCTGGTTTCACTCGAAAGCATTCAAACGGGTGAGATATTTGGCTTTGGTAAAATCTAAGAATGACTATGACGCCATTATGCGGCTGCCTCTGTCATTAGCAAAGGAATTCGAATGGTGGCGGGAACATGTCATGTTCATAAAAAATCCAATCCGTCAATCTATATATAGTTTGACGATCTTCTCGGATGCCTCTCGATCGGGTTGGGGAGCATATTCCAAGGGCAATGTTGCTTATGGACAATGATCTTCTGAGGAAAAATCGCTTCATATTAATTGTTTTGAATTATTAGCAGTGTTTAACGGGCTTAAATCTTTCGCAACGGAGTTGTCATAATGTGAAATTCTTTTTAAAATTGATAATTCAACGGCTATCGCGTATGTAAATAAAATGGGGGGTACAAAATTCCAAAATCTTAGTAATTTGGCTTACGACATTTGGTCGTAGTGCGAAAAACGATAGATTTGGATATTTGCAACTTATATTCCGTCTAAGGAAAACACAAACGCCGATATGACATCAAGGGTTGATAATGTGGGCACTGAATGGCAATTAGCTCCGTGGGCATTTGAAGAGATCTTAAATTGTTTTGGCGAACTTGAAATAGATCTGTTTGCATCCAGAGAAAATACTAAATGCAAATATTTTTGTTCTTCGCATAACGATTCAGAAGCTTTTTGTATAGATGCTTTTACACTCGAATGGGGTTCACTTAATTTTTTCACGTTTCCTCCATTTTCTCTTATATTAAAAACTCTCAGAAAAATTCAAATGGACCAAGCTTGTGGGGTGGTGGTGGTTCCTGATTGGTGTGCACAATCCTGATATCCTCTTTGGTTGTCATTATTGGATTCAACACCAATTGTGTTTCAACCTTCAAATGACCTGCTCCTTGCCTTCAACAGGAAGCAACAACACCTTTTAGCCAACAAACTGACTCTGTTGGCCGGGAGGTTATCCGGCAAGCATTCAAGAGACGCAATATCGAGGATAACACAATAGAAATACTTTTAAGTTCGGTAACCGAGGGGACAATGAAACAATATTGTAAACCAATAATAGATTGGACATCTATCTGTACATATGAAAGATACAATTTTTTCAAACCAGAAGAGTCTACAGTATTAAGATGGTTTAATGATAAATTCAATAAAGGCGCGTCTTACGGAATGTTGAATATGTATAGATCAGCACTATCATTGTTGTGCGGTGATCGCATAGGAAAAAACCCTATAATTGCACGATTGTTAAGAGGAGTCGCAAAGAAGAAACCGAGTAAACCTAAATACGATCGAATTTACAGTTTAGATCCTGTAATACAAAAGATCGAAAAAATGGTACCTTTGGAGAAGTTAAATCTTCAAGATCTGACAACTAAACTGACGGTCCTGTTAGCCTTGGTTACTGCTCATCGAAAACGAACCTTAATTGCAATCAGAAGAAGTAACATCAGAAAGGTAAATGATGGTTACGAAATTGAAATACCAGATCAAATAAAAAATTCCAGACCGGGTTGTTATCAGTCCTTGTTAATGTTACCTAGGTTTCAGAAAAAACCTGGTCTCTGTGTCGCCTCAGTTTTGGAAAGATATCTGGAAATTACGACTCCATTAATAAAAAAACACAGATTATGTGTTTATAACAACGAAAAAACCTCACAACAAAGCATCAAAAGATACATTAAGGTAGATTGGTGAATTCCGGCCATCCAAGATGAAGAGCTGACAATTTTTGTAGTTACGCACATTAATAGGGGACGAATTGATATTTGCAACTTGAACGCTATTTACAATCTAGTTTGGTGGTAATTAATTCGTAAACATCAACTATTTCCAGACACTTATCCCTACGAGCATAGAAAAATCGTATGCATGTCAAGACTTATTGAATTTTTACATTCAGTATTTCCAAGATTTCGTAATAAAAGATTGATCACTGTATTCCGCGAATATTCCTGAATATAAAAATGCTTGGGTTTTTGGACGTTACCATTAAAAATCGACTGAAAAATAAAAAAGTATGCGTTGTATAATTATTGAGATTTCCACAGGAATGACACGGGAAAGAGCGCTTAGCAACTCTGTATTCGGCGTCTGCTAGCACATGCCTTCAGACCTGACAGTTTGCCAATTTGACTGTCTTTTTCTTTCCTGTTCTCGAATATTTTTACCGTATTTGATAAACATCGATGGAATTAACGGTGATAGGTAAACTGGCAAAATCTTTGCCGTTGCGTAATTTCTTTGCGTAAATACACTATGTAGGTTGTAAACAAAATTTACGATTTCGGCAGACGACAGTAACGGTCATGACGCGTTTTACAATCCACTACGCTCGTCAAATCGTCAAATCGTCAAATGACAACTATTAAACATTTTTTCAACAATAAAATTATATAAAAATACATCCATTCGCTGCTGGTTATATTTCGAAAATAATAAAATCATCACTTTAAAGTCAGTTTTGCATTTTCAAACTTTGATCTACAATAGATATTGCAAAGATCACGTAGCCGTCATCGATCTGCCTTAAGTAAGTGGATTAGATGTTTTATGGTCAACGGCGGTATTAGTCACGAGTTCGCTCCACGTAGCATCAGACACGCAGCTACTTCTTCAGCTCCGGCCAAAGGCGTTGATATTAATATTATTAAAAGACTAGCCGGATGGTGCAAGACGTCCAAAGTATTTGAGGTTTTTTACAATAAACCAATCATTAGTCATAAGAGGGTATTTGCCAAGGCAATATTGTCTTAGTTACTGTTTAAGTTACTGTTATACTTTAGCAAACAATAAAGTTTGTTCATAATACAATTTGTTTATTTATAGAGCTAGCTGTAAACATTTTACGTAGTGATCTCGAGAACGAAACATGAGATATAATTGATCGATCGAGCGAACCCGTCGAAGGCGGGCGAAGCTCGACCATAATTATGTCGATTATTTCGTTCGAAGCGATCACGCCAACCCACCCCAACAATCGAAACAAGAAAAATTCCTGTGATTTCTTCGTGGATTAATAATGAATTGAACTGAATGAAGTGAAAAAGGTTGTTTAGACAGGGTCAACCTCGTCTTTTTTGTTTTATTATCTGAAATATGTGGTAATAGATAGCGCACCATAACGGTACTACATAGTGATCTCTTCGAACGAAACAATCTACATAATTATGGTCGGACTCGCTCAATCGATCAATTAATGGTTATATAATTTTCTTAAATTTAAAAAAATTTTATATATTTTATTTTATAAAGTTATGAGATTGGAAAGCTTTCAGAATCATTGCACTACGACCACACTATACTACACTATACTACACTCTGTCTGTATACTGGACTTTATTGAAGGGAGTCCGGATTTCATTTATCAATGTGACATCTACATAACATAAAAATTTCGTTAGGCGTATACGAGGTATTTATAAATGACCAAAATTTGTAAAAATATTAGCTCGGTAACATTTAAGGAAAATTGAGAGTCTCACTATACTGTGGGATCGAAAACATATACTTATAATTAATAAGAGTTTGACAATTTTTTTTTTATTCAATTTTTTTTCGAATCTAATTTTTAATCAAATTTTCATCAATCAAAATTAAAAAATAAATTGAAATAAAAATTTTTGATTTCAATTGATTGAGAAGATTTTGTCAATTATAAAACCTGTATATGTTTTCGCATATCTTAGTTATGTAAGAATGACACATATCCTATAAAAAAGGTCTGTCAATAGGAGATTTTGTAAATATTCATGTAACAAATTGTATGTATCTGCTACGTTTTTTATTCTATTTGATAGTAATATGATGACTGTTCTATATTTGTTACCGGACCGTCTCATCATAGTTTTACGAGTCTCGAATGTATGAAAATATCTCGTACTAATGTGACGAGATTTTTACGCATTAAAATCTTGTAACATTCATGTGACAAAAGCTACGTATTTGTTACGTTTTCTATCATACTGGATGGTAATATCACAATGTTTCATAATTGTTACCACGCCGTTTCGTAACAGTTTTACACGCCATATTGCATGTAAATTTTTCGTACTCCTGTTACGAAATTTTTACGTATTTATTACATATTTGTGATGTCAGTAATTTTCCTTATTATCTTCATCACATAGACGGAGGTAGCATAGAGAACTGCTTGACTACATAACATTTACATCTTTTAGTGATGTATATAGTTAACACATATCGATGGGACGTATGAACTCCATTGCATTTATGATTATAAGGGAAAATTTACATCTCTGAGAACAAGTACATGACATATTTGTTACATTTTTGGTTACGTAAAGTTTTCGAAAATGATCTCAACTGTGTTTGCTGGGAATGGTCGTAGAATTTTGTCCAAAAAGCATTTCGAAGATGGACTCTTCTCATTTTCGAATTCACATTTGTGAAATTTCTAATTTTCGAAAATAGGAGTTATTTTCCACTACGAAGTGTCAAAAACAAAAACGAATATTTTTTCATCGACTTTGGGAATGTTATGGAAGTTTGGCGTACACAATATTATTTTCAATAAATCTGTTCTGTGACGTATAGTAAACCGTATCTTCAGTTCTGAATCGTTTTTGGAAGTTACAGTAGGACCATTATTGACTTCATTATTCGTAATCAAAGTAAATAATGTAATTTTTACTATGACCGTCTGCAACGGAGGTACCAATGGTCATGCAAAGAGCTTGAGGGTAATTTTGAAAAGTTGATAATAACCTGTTTGACGATCTTTAACGCCTCATTCGATAAAAAAATGTTTCATAATGTGATTGCTTTTCAAGAAACTCTAAAAAGTGGCATATTTGCAACTTTTTATAAAACCTCATGGTACGCTATGAAAAAAGACACAAAACCATTGAAATCGTGGCATTTTTTTAAGTTTAGAGTGTTCTTAAAAATACCAAGACCCGAGACCCTCCGATTTTTTTTACTAAGGCCCTCAATGATCACATGCGGCACTACAATAAAATCAGTCAAAAATTACCTGCTTTATGTGCGAAAATTTTTTCGGTTGAAAATTATGGTTGAATAGCCTCTACAGTTCGACTTAACCTTTTTTTATATAAAACAACAGAAACAAATTGGAAATTTTCAAAAACACAAAATCATTTCTTTCTATATTTTTTTCGAATGATTTTTTTTATTCCCAAAGTGTTTCTATTGTTTTTCGAAAAATAAGATTCGTTTGTCGTCATCTACGTTAATGACAAGAGTGATTAATTATGCAATTCAATTATTGTCAAAGTCTACGTTTTCCACACAATGTGAACAAAAACAATTAAAAAATAATAATGTAAGCTAATTACCAAAATGCTATAAATAAAGAAAAATTATGTGGAACAAATTCTTTTACAGATTTGTGAAGGGTAACCTACTTTGCCCGAAATTTTTTTTTTAGAAAATTACAAAAAAACTGAGCATATTTCGTGATTGTGAGGGAAAAGAAATAGAGGAAGTTAGTTAAACTTAAAAAAAAATACAATTTTTCCTTAGGTGTCCCGTTTTGGCCCGGTCTCCCCTAATTATAATCACAATCTAAAGTAATTTAATGTAAATTAAATTATCAAATATCAAATTTCAATATCAAATTATCTGAATGTGATTCTTTCGAAGTAATCTAACCAGCATTATCACGAAAATTTTGTTCCTATGAAAATTTGTTCAAGCGGAAATCCGTATTCCTCAGGACGATTTTTCTTCTTGTCTTCCGAATCGATATAGATCGATTTATTTCCTATGCATCCCTCATAAACGAGGATTCAACTAACTAGGCACGAAATTTCGCCAAATATAGAATAAGATTAAAACGATGACACGAGCAGAAAAGAATATAAGAGTAGATGAGTACAAGCATAAAATCTGTGTGGTATATGCGAAGAAGGAAGGAGTTGTTTGATGCTTGTGCCATGTTGGTTCTCGAAGAGGTAGAATAGCTAGAATGGTATTAGAATTCTTGAGTCGTAGGTCCTCGTCCTGATCCGTCGCATTCCCTTTACCACATGGTCAATCTATATATGTGTACCAAAACTCGTGACGACTTTTCACTCCGCAGTATCAGGTCCTTCCCTAAGATTTCGTCGTCCCTAACAATTTCGTGGCTTCTCGTCCCGCGATCGTCTAGCACGTAGTACAAACCCTCGATCAAGCCATACTGCATCTTATGTATACACACACATATCTCGATTTCTTGAACTCATAGGGTCGTATACAGTTGGTTTGAGCATGGGATTGGCGCCACTTCGAACTTGAGCTGATGACATATATCTTAAGCTCAACGACACGCTTCTCTGTTCCTTAGTAAACATATGTGCACATATGTTGGTAGGTATACATATAGATTGTAATGCCGGGAATTCCCTACAGAAATCGTACGTGTCTCCCTAGGAATGGCAAGATGGGTGCTCAACGAGACTCGGGGGAAGTGAAAGAGAGAGAGAGAGCGAGAGAGAGAGAGAGAGAGAGAGAACACGTGAAGCGGAACATATCCGATCGTTCGTTGGCTCTCTCGCACGTGTGATTCCACAATATCCCCTCCTCTCTCGTAGAAATCCTGGAGCAAACTACATGCAAAAAGCTCTGTTACGCTGAATACTTATTGGTTGGTTTTATTATTTCTCTTGTTTTTCAATCAAGCGAAAGCGTTTCCCGGGAGCTTCGGAAATATCGTAATTATCGGGCTACTCTGATTAATCAGGATCTCCGGAAAATCTCACCAACCTTCTGAGACCAATTATCATAACCGTGATTCCGTCAATCGTGAATCATACGTTGGTCGAACACAGGCAAACAAAAAGTAGGTAATATATAACATATATATTTTATAAGCATTTCATTCAAGTAGGCTGATAGACTTTCAACGCATTTATCATAATGCAGAGATGGTGCGTAATTGATACTGAGCTTGAATTTTCAATTTGGGTTAAATTCCACTAATATATTATCAACCGACTGAGCTCACTGGCGAATCAACGCAGTGACCGGTTGACCTCAATTATCGATTATGCTCCCTCCCTTTCTATTACTATTTCTACATCTCTCTCTTCTCTCTCTCTCTCTCTCTCTCTCTCTCTCTCTCTCTCTCTCTTTCTCTCTCTCTCTCTCTCCCTCTATCTCTCTTTGCATGTGTCTCAACACGAGCATTGCTCAGTTTCATGAAGAGGATGTTCCGTGTTTCGGGCTGTAGGACTATGTATATTGTGCTCGGGTAGGTTCATGGAGTGTGTAGGGAGACTCGAAGCTTTAAGGGGTTAGGGAAACCAACAGTGAACCCACTGTCACTTCTCGACAAGTGCTTAACATCCCGAGGGTCCCCTATGTGCATTTATGTGTTTATATATATATATATGCGCGCGCGCGTGTGTGTATGCTGTGAGGATAGGGTTTGGGTTGTTTTAGGATCTAGATAGTACGAGAGATTCGAAGATATGTATATCCCGTCAGAGATCGACACGAGACGAAGCGGCAAATCAGACATACATGTAGAATTATACGTACATTGCTGGAACGTCAGAACGCCATCAAGTCCATTCTTGGACACAAACGTGTTACGTCCGTATAATTTAAAACCATCTATGTGCTATATACATTTTATAGGTTTAGGTAGGCTCCCTATGGTTACTGGCGAACTAGAAACGTCGCCTTGTTTCCGGTGACGGAACGGGATGGTAGACGCAAGTAGAGAGAGAGAGAGAGAGAGAGAGAGAGAGAGAGAGAGAGAGAGAGAGAGAGAGAGAGAGAGAGAGAGAGAGCTGACGTTGTAATTTCACACCGCGTGCGCCCTACAAGCTCCATTATATGTCGTTCGAATGTGTCTATATACATCGCGGAACACATCCTATGCAAACCTCATTCTCTCTTTCTCTCTTATTCGCCTGCTTGAGTCGTTGAATTGAGTCGTCAAGCTTCGAGACCCGTCGTTATCCAGATTTGCCATGACATTTAGCAATACAATTACAACGAACATCGAAATCGCCAAGAAATCTCATCTTATGAAGTTTTCTAAGCAACAACAGTCATGAGATCAATATGACCTATAATTGAAAAAATCTGGTAGATGTAAATGCTAATTAACAAATTAATTAATAAAATTAATAAAATGTAAAAAAAAAAAGATAGTAGATGCAATGGAACGATAATAAAATTCAAAAGTTCGGAAACATCGATAGTATTACGGAAACAGAAAGAGAAAAGTAGACAGAGAGAGAGAGAGAGGGAGAGAGAGAGAGAGAGAGAGAGAGAGAGAGAGAGAGAGAGAGAGAGAGAGAGAGAGAGAGAGAGAGAGAGAGAGAGACAGACAGAGAGCAAAAAACAGCAGAGATAGTAACCGCACAATCTCTTTTTATGAATGCCATATAATCGTATCAGAGAGTTTGTTGTTCGGTGGACACTGGCGGATGTAAAGTCTTGATAAAAATATCACGCAAATGGTGTTGTTATTTGGAAGCACTGGAAACAGCCATTTACGATAAATTCATAAGGGCCTCTCCCCTAGGCAGAGGTACTGTGAGTGTGGAATCATGTCCAGTTCGCGGTTAAACGATATTAAGCTCTCCCACCCAGTATAACCTTTCTATCCCTCTCTCTCCCTAGCTCAGTCTGTCCAACTCTCTCGCTCTCTTCCTCAAATGAAAACTAGGAACTTTGCCTGTTAACGATCTCACAGCCACCAATGTGCAACTCGTTATCGCAAAGAAAAATAGACGCAAGTCTGGAAAAAAATAAAAAAAAGGAAACAAATGTGTGCGCATTCAGGATTCTGCTGATCTGATACTAGCAATTTTTTGTTAAAAAAGAAATTCCGACCAATTGTGAAAGGTAGAAGAGTGAGGGTTCAAATTATCTCTAACCGATCGAAACACATTTGTCATCATAATGGAATTTTTCTTTATAGTCAACTTCAATTGTCATAATTTAATAAAAAAACTTTAGAAATTTGTGGATAATTACCATGTTCATAATTAACGCTAACAATTTTATTGTAATTGCCAGAATACGTACCCGAAATATTTTTCCGCACTCGCATCGAAAATATCACCACCAATGTTATAAGTCATGAAATTTTGAAGATTTCGAATGCTTGTGCATGAAGTAATTTCGTCTAAGGAATATCCATCTCGAAATGATTCGCTCGAGGAAACTGAATCAACTTTGCTCTCGAAAGATGGAGTTTCGTTTTGATGAAAAATCTGACTATAATCGTGTACCGCGAAAGGTCCTTCACGAGTCGGAGGTTCACAGTCGTTAAAATAGCTCGTTGAAACATAGAATATCACATCTTGAAAACTGAAAACTATGTATTAAGTTTTCATAACGTGCTTTTATAAAATCTTGAAAATTGCATATTTGAAATTAAGAAACAAATAACGACGCTGAATAAGTAAAGTTATTCTGTTATTATATTTTTTCAAAATATTTTCTTCTTCTTTTCAAAAAAGCTTAGGAGCGTCAATATTTTTTTATAATATTGAAAGTGTTTCGTCGCGAGATCTGGTAGGCTTAGATATTTTGGGCTGATCGAGTTAGGGTAATATGCACACACCCGGAAAGTCAATGATAAATTTACTGCAGCTATCAGCATCAATGTATCATAAAAAAATTTTCGTTTTGGTTGTCTGTGAAGAACCGTAAATCCGAATACTAAAATGCTGTAGTAACACGGTTTTCATTTCATATAGAAGACGGTGATATGATTATCACAATTATTATTATGATTTTTTGTGTTATTACGTTTGTTACAATTCCTTGTCGACTTACTATAACACGGGCATAGGCTTCTTTCCTACTTTTATATTTATTTTTTAATTGAATGTACGAAAGTATGTCAGCATACAAAGTCAATGAAGCTACTTTTTCATTTCTCGTCTCTCTCTCTCTCTCTCTCTCTCTCTCTCTCTCTCTCTCTCTCTCTCTCTCTCTCTCTCTATTATTACTTCAAACTAGCAAAGTTAGTGAACATTCGCGATAATGAACACGGTCTGTTTAAGAACTGGGCATTATATCTTTCCACAAAAGCGAAAACCCGAGGGGTTGTGCATTCTTGTTTTGAAAATAAAGAAAAAAATGCAAATCATGCGTGTGAAAAAAAACTAGAGTTAAAAAAGATACCTGCGATGAATACATTGACAAGTAAGTCCCAGGTACATGATACATATATTTTTGCGGTTCGAGCTTCTGTTCTCCCGGGACAATGTAGATGCAACCTTGCACTCATCACTCGTAGCCTCCAGATCCAATTAATCCGTTAATTGGGGCATTTGTGACTACTCGTGATAGCATCGATAAGTAAATAGGAAATATCGTACTTCTCATTTTCGAATTTCAAGACGTGAGAATCAAAAATACAATTATCATGTAGCCATTATATTTATAATTTATCATAAGTATGTAAAACATATTTAATCACTCTCTAATTGTTCCAATTCCAAAATCTTTGGGTTAAGAAAGTCAATTAAGTAATGAGTTTCAAGCAATGGTAAGAAAATTCATTGGTAAAGAAAATCTTATTTCAACTACAACTTAAAACGTCAATTAAAAAGATTAAAAGGAGTTGCCTGACTCAAATTGATATTTGGCACGATATTATTTCCTTACGTGAGTTCGTTTCACTACTAACGGTGCAATTATATACTGCTGTGTTGTGAATTATTGTAAAAACAATTTTTGAATGAACCTATTTCTCTTAATAGAAATAACAATTTGAGACAGGCAACTGGTTTAAATTTTTTTAGGTGACCTTTTTAGGTTCTAAACCGTAGTCGGATTTAAGTATCTTAAACTTTTACACTAAGTTGTTGGTTTTTTTTCCAAATTTGTTTTCGTTTAAAGTTATTTCCAATCAGTATAATTCGTGAAAAAAAACCCAATTTAATTCAATATGATACCCCAAACGCTGAATTAAAAAATGTTTCTCTTTTATTTTGATATATTTGCCAATTGTTGCAACCATTTATTTATGTGATTTAATTTTCTCCTTAAGCAAAAACGTTTTTGGGTTCTCAACTCGATCAATATAGAAAAAGAAATTTTTATTCGGTTTCATTTTTTTCAACTATATCAACTTGTTCGGGAATTGCGAGGGTTTTGCTCCTCTCCGATAGCTCAAGCCATGAAAATTACGCTACGAAACACTCTACGCTAAACCGTTATTCCAATCGAACATTCTAGCAATTTTTCGCGCATTCTCGACTCATTTCTCAGCAAATCACCCCCCCCCCCCTCGACATTTCCCTAAAGCATCGCTCTTCAAATCGCCCCCCACCCCTTTCCCTGTTTTTCCTCATACAACTCCCTTACACACCTCAGTTTTATCAAGCCTATCGTCAACTGTGGTAAGGTCTAATTATTCGCTCGCTCAAGCTTTGCTCTAGCTCAGGAATCCTAAGATCATCTAGAGTCGCGGTAGCGACTCGAGACAAGTACATTTAAAATACTATAAAAACAAAGCCGTGTTTCGCTACTAGACTCTTTACAGCAAGCAGAGTTGGATCGAATGGTTTTTTAAAATCTCCGAAAATTGTTTCGGCGATAATTGATTAATTATAGCGTTTTGAAAGATGTTGCTGGTTCACGTATTTTTTATTTTTTTTTTTCTTTCGATCGTGACTATTTAGAACTCTGTAGCCCATCGCATATTGTAAATATTAATATTTTATTTTTCCGTGCCATGAAAAATGGGTGGCGTTTTTCGCACACATTTTCTGACGTTTCGCGGTCGCTGTCTAGTGACACTAGTTGTAACTAGAAATATTCTGGTGATATATAACAGTGTGTTCGTCGATGTGACCGCCGACCGTTTCATATCTTTTTTAATAATAACAGTGACAGCTGTTGAAATGAAAAAGGTTATAAAGATCGCGGCCGCGGATTAATGGTGATAGTCGTGAGAAAAATGAGGTTATAAAGATCGCGGGTAGTCATAAGATTAAATGATTTTATAAAGATCGCGGGTGTGAAAGTTGATGTTTAGAGTCATCAGGGTTAAGGTTAATAGTGATGGTTATGAGGTTGAAAAAAAATTATAGTGACGGTTATGAGAAAAAATTATAGTGACAAAAGCCAAAAATTCAGTTGTGTGTGACGAAAATCGAGCAGAAAACTAAATAAAGAAAAAAAACATGGATGATTACAGTGTTTATTTTTTGAGTACATCTAGAGTCGCGGTAGCGACTCGAGACAAGTACATTTACGTATATTATAAGATGGCGAAGACGAGTCGCTACTAGAGTCTTTACAGCAAGCAGAGCGGTTTCGAACGGTTTTCAAAAATTGTTTCAGCGATATTTAATTAATTACAACACTTTAAAAGATGTTGCTAGTTCACGTATTTTTTTCTTTTTTTTTCTTTCGATCGTGACTATTTAGAACCCTGTAGCCTAACGCATATTGGAAATATTAATATTTCATCATTCCAAATCATCAAAAAAAGGTGGCACTTTTCGTACACATTTTTTGACGTTTAGCGGTTGCTGTCTAGTGACACTAGTTATAACTAGAAATTTTCTGGTGATATGTGAGACTGTGTTCGTTGATGTGACCGTCGAAGACTTTTCTTCAGGATGCATAAGTAAGAGTGACAGCTGTGAGTTTCGAAAAAAGATCGCGGTTATACTAGTGATAGTTGTGGGGTTGAAAAGTAAGATTATAAAAATCGCGGGTGTGAAAGCAGATAATTTTATTTTTGGTTAGACATATTCGAGATCAGGACTTTAAACGCCTATTCGGTGAACATTTAATATCTTTGTTGTAAGGTTATAAAGATCGCGGTCAGTTTCAACTTTTCATTAAAGTTACTTTTATTATATTATCGGTAGAAGAGTGATAGTATAAAAATAAAGTTTAAATCAATAAATAAACTTTCGAACAGTGTCTAAATAAATAATTTTTGTTATTAACCCTAGCCCCAACAATCCATTTTTCCGAACGTAAACTCTAGAACGGAGTCGAAAACGGTGCCTCTTCTCTTTTACCATAAAATGTTCCATGAATGCAATAATAAAGTTTATTTAGAAACCATTCTCGTTGTTTTTTTTTTTATAACTAAGAGAATGGTGTATGATAAACTCGTATTCGGTGAATATTTGATATCTTTGAACAGTTGTGAGGTTATAAAGATCGCGGTCAGTTTCAGTTTTGGTTAAAGTAACTTTTATATATATAGATAGAAGAGTGATAGTGCAAAAATAAAGTATAATTTAATAAATAAACTTTTGAACAGTACCTTTATAAATAATTTTTTTTATTAACTTTAGCCCCAACAATTCATTTTCCCGAACGTAAATTCTAGAATGGAGTCGAAAACAGTGCTCTTCTCTTTTACCATAAAATGTCTCTTGCATGCAACAATAAAGTTTATTAGGAAACCATTCTCTTCATTTTTTATATAACTGAGAGAATGGTGTATGATATCACCCTAGGTTTGAATTATATGTGGTTTTAAACCACCCTAGAGTGCACTTTGCACTTGCAACACAAAACGGAATCAGGCGATGCCAAACAATTTTGAGCGAAAAGATATTTGATTTGAGAAAAAAAAATGTCATAAGTACTTCACCAATTTTTTTTTTATCTATTGCTCATGAGATATAATTCGTAATCAATAAATATTATTAAAAAAAAACTCGCGTAGTACTTCGGCTAAAATTATTTTTTCCAATCAAACTTTAGCTCTCGAAATTTTGTACGTATATTTTTTTGTTTCAAAATCTTGTTTCGTTATGATTACTTATATTTAAAAACTTTCGGTGCATTGTGATGCTATTGGAGTATTTCTTCGGAATCATTTTTTATGGAATATTTTCCGATCCGTTGATCTGTTGGCACGCATGATTCGGTGCAATATTTTTTGAAATTTTTGTTTACAAAATTAAAAAAAAGGCAAGTTTTTACTTGTTCGTTGTTCTTTTATACGTTGTATCTTCTCAGAACTACTGTACGTTTTAACGGGGTCATCCCATGTGACAGCTATTTTTTTCGCTTTTTTGGGAATTTTTTTTAAATTTAAAACACACTATCTTTGAATTTTTACCACACATTTATTAACATTTTTACAGTCCTCATAATTTTATCAAACAAAAATAACAAGCTGAATCAACTTTACACCGTTTAGAAGACACTCATGTGTTGGTTGACGGCTGCCATGATTCCGAAAGTTTTGCTCATCTAAAATCAAACAATCAAGCAGCATTTTAATTTGTGGACCTGAGGCTATCGCTGGAACTAGAATAAAGTAAAAATATCGAAAATTGAATTTTTGGCACAGTTTGAAATGTTAAGTTCCGAGTTTCGTCATTTTTTTCGATTTTTAAAACCATGCCAAAAATTCAATTTTCGATATTTTTACTTTACTCTAGTTCTAGCGATAGTCTCAGATCTACAAATTAAAATGCCGTTTGATTTTTTGATTTCAGATGAGCAAAACCTCCGGAATCATGGCAGCCGTCAACCAACACATGAGTGTCTTCCGAACGGTGTAAAGTCGATTCAACTCGTTATTTTTATTTGATAAAATTCTGAGGAACTGTAAAAATTTTAATAAATGTGTGGTAAAAATTCAAAGATATTGTATTTTAATGGTTCATCAAAAAAAAATCCGAAAAAAGCGAAAAAAAATAGCTGTCACATGGGATGACCCCGTTAAGTAATCTAATAATTTTATAAGTATTGACGGTTAATTACGAAGATTGAATTCACTTGAACACTTCTTAGATCAATATTTCACATTGCATTTTTAGTCCGAATATACACCAGCTCGAAATTCGATCATGTATCCATTTTTAGCCGAAATTATTAAAAAATCGATTGAGCGGCCTCTAAAATTTTGATTCAGGATTCAATTCTTGAGAGAATCACTTTTTGATAACATGTTACCATATTTTGTTGCAATGCCGAAAAAAATGTCAATTCTTTTGCATCACTCAGATACATACATAATATAGACATGTTTAATTGGCAGGCTATGAATTTCATACCCGAGTACGTACACAATATTGACATGTTTAATTAACTAGCTATGAATTCCATACAAAAAGTCGACAAATCCTAGCCAAAAACAGCATAAATGCTGTGAAAAAAGCTGAGACAAGTACATTTATACCCCCCAAATAATCATTCCAGTTAATCCCCCCTACCACCCAGCGCCAAAATACCGATCCCCACCAAAATTTACAAAAACCCGTCTAAGTCGTTCATGCAAAGATCTCCGCACAAAAATCCTTTCTAAAAACCAACTCATCATACAAAGTTTTATGAGTACCCGCTCTCATTATCTTATCAAATTAAGTCAAATTGTACAGAGGTGATAATTTCATTCTCGTAAATGTTGTGAGTTTACAAAAAGTTGATAAATAAATAAAGATCTACTAAAGTATATATGATCAAGTACATGGGATTTAATTATGTTTATAAAATCTTCAATTATGTTCATATGCCATTTCTCTAATTAATGCTTTATTACAATGAATTATTATCCTATGACTTGGAACTACAAGGGCTTTAAAAAAAAATACAGAATTGCATTAGCCTGCGTGAGCTTGAACGCTGCCACACTCTCATTTGTAATATTTGTAGTATAGTTTTATTGGTAACCAATTGATAAAAGTTTACTATCGTACGTAGAGCGGATACGCACAGAGTACTTGTCCGGCCCGAAAATTTTTCATAAAATTTGTCACATAAGTCAACATTAATCTACCATACATTTTGGCATTAACTAGTAAAGTAAACATAGCTAATTTGGAATCACAATATGCGGATTGTTTTGTATCCCAAATTATCCTCCTTTCCTTTAACCAATTGTTATCGATGAATTGATGCTCGTGTGGAGCATATCTCACGTTAATACACGGCACGTTTATTCCGGTTTTGTAACATCCGGGGGAAAACTGAAGTTACAGAGCGTCTAAACGGTGCTGTACACCCGAAATAAGTAATCCGGTACCATTTACACGCACTTTTACACCGGTTT
The DNA here is from genome assembly GCA_963989365.1 of Rhimphoctona megacephalus. Lineage (NCBI taxonomy): Eukaryota > Metazoa > Arthropoda > Insecta > Hymenoptera > Ichneumonidae > Rhimphoctona > Rhimphoctona megacephalus. The sequence continues at coordinate 26,324,314 of OZ022414.1, read as the reverse complement.
TTACTACAACAGGTTTTACAAAACGGAATAAGCCTGCCATGTAAGAGCGGTCATCAATTGATTGCATTCCAAGGCGGGTAAGATTCAAATCTGCGTCAGGAGATCCGAATGTTCGGAGTAGTTGAAAAATTTACCGTGAACAAAAAAGCATATTTTTCGCTGACTAGTCGAAAAATTTTTGGGCCGGACAAGTACTCTGTGCGTATCCGCTCTACGAACGATAGTAACCTTTTATCAATTGGTTACCAATAAAACTATACTACAAATATTACAAATGAGAGTGTGGCAGCGTTCAAGCTCACGCAGGCTAATGCAATTCTGTATTTTTTTTTAAAGCCCTTGTAGTTCCAAGTCATAGGATAACAATTGATTGTAATAAAGCATTAATTAGAGAAATGGCATATGAACATAATTGAAGATTTTATAAACATAATTAAATCCTATGTACTTGATCATATATACTTTAGTAGATCTTTATTTATTTATCAACTTTTTGTAAACTCACAACATTTACGAGAATGAAATTATCACCTCTGTACAATTTGACTTAATTTGATAAGATAATGAGAGCGGGTACTCATAAAACTTTGTATGATGAGTTGGTTTTTAGAAAGGATTTTTGTGCGGAGATCTTTGCATGAACGACTTAGACGGGTTTTTGTAAATTTTGGTGGGGATCGGTATTTTGGCGCTGGGTGGTAGGGGGGATTAACTGGAATGATTATTTGGGGGGTATAAATGTACTTGTCTCAGCTTTTTTCACAGCATTTATGCTGTTTTTGGCTAGGATCTCATTTTCCCGAACGATCTCGCGAATAATCCTTAAAGTTGCCGGGACCACTTAGTTCTTATGTTGTTGTTTAAATTGCTCTCTAAAGATTGTGAACAGCTCCCATTGCATTACGTGATCAGCTCTGTACATAATTTAACATAGAATAAAGTGACAATTTCAAGAAACCGTGGAGTGAATAAATCTGGCATTCTCAGTTAATCAGCGCCACTCCTCCCTCACTGCAGCTTTTACAGAACGAGCAAGCCATCTCCGAACAGAACTGTTTTTTTTCCAATACAAAAATCTAGCCTACGGTAACCTATTATTATATAATTAAGACAAATTGATTGGTCTAATAGTTTTCGCTCTGCAATGATACATGTGAACTTGCATACATACCCAAACATCAATTTCCAATAACTTATTTAAGATCTAAACGATATCTAATGTCCGTGCAAAAGACGTCTATTAGTTAACAGTTATCCGAGAGATATAACTTTCAGCCATTCGTTAACTTGTAGATGCTTTTTAGACGGACACCACACATGCTTCAGATAAAATTTGGATAACTTTTTGGAAATTGCTACATGGGTACATAAAGTGCTAAATATATAACCCTCTTTTTCGGCTTCACCTTAGTCGGGTAAAAATGGGGAAACGAGAACACCCACAAAGGGATTAAAGTTGAGATAAGTACATTTACTCCTCCCAAATAGTAGTTCCGGTAACAAATCACCTTCTCATCACAAAATCCCCACAAAAAGATATAAGAGAGCTTCACAAAAATTTACCAATCAAAGCATAATATTACAAAACATGCAAATTCAAACCCGACCAAAAATTAAGTCTAAACTTCACAAAAAGTCATTAAATAAATTAAAACTAAAAAGCATTAATAGTCAAATACTTTAAAACCTATTAATCTCTAATAAAAAATTTTTCAATTAATTTAAAATACAGTTGTTCTGCAGTATTCTTATTATATCCTTAATTAATTAATTAAAGGATTCTTATTATATCCTTCTATAATAAGAATAAGAATAAAAAATAAGTATGAAAAAAATTCCGATACAAAAAACAAATTCCAAACGAAAAAAATTAAATTGAAAAAAAAAATTTCGACCGAAATACTTGGCGAGTTTTTTTGCTTAATGCACATACTGTATCACTCATGGTCACGAACTCGCCAAGTGCTTCGGCCGAAATTTTTTTTTCATTTCATTTTTTTTTCAAAATTTTTTTAATGTGAAAAGTAATGATGAAAGTCCTAACCTAAAAAAATACATACATAAACGTGTATGTATGTATTAAGAGGAAGCATTATAATAGCACAGCCTTTTTTATTCCACCACATCGTTAGACTGGCGCGCAGTGTTTATATTTACACCAAACGCAGCAGGGAATACCAAATATGATTATGGTATGGGTAGTCCATCAAGGCAGCAACAAAGTAGGCATGATATAAATTCTTTTTGGTCAAAAAAATCATAAGGTTGTGGTAGTGTAATAGGTAGCGTGCGTGCATTAGAACATGAAGATAGGTAGGTAGAGAGCAGTTCAAATCCCCCGGATATAGGTAGGAATTTTTCTTCAATACAATTAATCTGAGGAGCATGCGAAATGATCTGAAACGATCACATGTGACAGAAATGGAATAAATACTTGAAAAATAAATTTCTTCCAACGGATTTTTGGCCTTTTTACAAACATATATCAACAATACGCGTGAAGCGTGTCAATTGAACAGCAACACGGCTCGAACCATGTATATTTGAGCTTCAACGTCGAACACGTGTAATTTTGCACAGTAACACGGCAAGAAGCATGTAGAAATCGGCTTCAACATTTACAGGCCTAAAACGTGTTGAAACAACGCGTTTGTTTTTGCAGTGCAGGCAGCTCAATCAGGTCTGTGTTTAGCAGTCCGATCAGAGCCTTGTCACGCAGCCTGATCAGGGCCCAATTAGTCAGCCTGCATCAGGGCATTATGTGCCACACCGTTACATTTTGTGTCAGGGCGCTGTCAGGTCGCCTTATAAGCGCCTTTATACGACAATGAGGCAGCCTGATAACGACCCGAAAAGGTCCCTACTATAATTTCTAGGCGGGTCGTCTCAACTTTTTTTACAACATTTATGCTGTTTTTTTGCAGGAATTTGTTAACTTTTTGTATGGGATTCATAGCTTGTTAATTAAATATGTCAATATTATGTATGTACTCGGGTGATGTAAAATAATCAGCATGTTTTTCGGTGTTGCAGTAAAATATGGTAATATTTGATCAAAAAGTAATTTTCTCAAGAATTGGTTGCTTAATAAAAATTTTAAAGAGCGCTCAATCCATTTTTTGTCTAATTTCGGCTAAAAATGAATATATGCTCGAATTTCGAGCCACTCTGAGAACTATTTCTCTGAGAACTGTTCAAATGAATTGAAATTTCGTAATTAACCATGAAAACTTATAAAATTATTAGATTACTTAAAATGTACGGTCGTTCTAAGCACATACAACGCATAAACGAATCACGATTTGTTTTTTAATTTGTAAAAAAAATTGTTCAAAAAATATTACACCGAAATATACATGGCATTGGAATATTTTTGCATTACTTATTCTCTATTTCAACTTGCGATACAAATAAATTTATGCTGACAAAGTTACCGACTAAAATTTTTTTGGATGCATAGTACATTGTATACATTCAGCAATAAAAAATGAGCGAACTACTTTGAGCCAATTTTTTTCCAATAAAAATTATTTTTGCCACGTCATGTAAAATATCGATTAAGCTGCCATGAGTGCGAGAGATATAGCTGTTTTCACGTTTTTAATTTTACTTCTAAAGAACATATATTTAGAAAAATATAAAACACCACAGAGTGGTTCTTGTTTTTTATTTGAAATGTTATCCATGTAGGCGAAAAATTAGAAATATAATCCGAAGTAAGACAACGCTTTACGGAGTTTTTACCGCTCGGTCGGTAAAAAAAAAGTATATCCCAACGAAATGATACTTGACTCCCGAACTACCACTCTAACTAAATAGCGAAACTGATGTTATGAGGTTAGTCACCATTAATATAAATGACACTTAATTATCGCACTATAACTGTAATCTGCGAACCAAAAGTCACGACTGTCCCTCTAACAAAAAGTCGAAACTGATTCGAAAAAAATATTGGTCAACTGTCACATCCGCGATCTTTATAACCGCTCTATAAAATTCGAAAAAAATATTGTTTAGCTGTCACATTTACGACCTTTATAACCTCACTAGTGATATTACTTTATAAACGAAAAGTCAAAGATGTTCAGAAATATTATGGGTAACTGTCACATTCATGAACGATCTCAGATATCACTAGAATGTTTACTAGTAATACTAGTATCACTAGACAGCGACTGCGAAAAAAATATATGAACATCAAAAATGTGTGCGAAAAAAGCCATAATTTTTTGATGCAACGAAAAAATAAAATATTAATATTTTCAATACGCGTGAAGTTACAGAATTCTAATTAGTCACAATCGAAAGAAAAAAAAAATACGTGAACCCGTAATATCCTCCAAAATGCTATAATTAATTAAATATTACGAAAACAATTTTTGAAAGTTTTCGAAAACAGTTGGAAACGCGGTCCTTCGGGTAAAGAGTCTTAGAGCGAACTCTCTTCAAAAATGTACTTGTCTCGAGTCGCTACCGCAGCTCTAGATATACGATGAAAAAACAATGAATCTACTTTTTGAACGCCTCTGCCCAGAGGCGATCGGAGAGCATGAAAAATCTTGATTAAATTCGTTCAATTCAGTAACCGTTAATAAGTTATATTCAAATCCCCTGGACAATCACCTTTTCTCATGTTATCTCTTCTCCGTACAATATTATGTAAACTTGTAACATTTTTAAAAAATATCCCAGATATTCTTGTCCCCGAACGATTGTGGAATAAGTAACGAGAGAAAAAAATGGCAAAAATTGGCCTGAGTATAATTTTTTTTTTGAGAAAGAAAGTGGAACGCTTGGGAGCAAATCGCATATTATTAAACCCCTTTTGTATTTGATACAAACTTTCCTCATAGGCATGAATTCGGTAAAAGGCTCAAAGCCACTCGCCAAGCATATATAACATTCTTTCTCTCTCATATGAGTGAGAGAGAAAGAGAGAGAACTCAAAATCCCTCGTGTTAAAGTTTTCGGCTCGACTCATTTCATACGTACAAATGAAACAACCGAGCTTGTACAGTTTTGTTAACTCTACGAGGAAAAGCTTGAAGCAAGACAACCAGTGTACACCACAGAAAAGTACCGTAACTATAGCGGTCTACCGAACTAATATCTAACCCTCCTTTGCTTTCTTCTGCCTCTCTTTTTCTGACTTCTGGAGCTTTTATTCTTCATCGTATTTGGCCAGGGTCTTCATACACTGCAATTTTTGTTCTTCCCTTCATCTCTTCTGCCTTTCTGTGTTTCAACTATTTATATCACTTCGTATTTTTCCATCTTACCTCATTTCTTCTGTTCCTTGTTTTCTTCCTCCTATACATGGATATATATATATATATACATATATATGTATATATAGTATTTTCTTTTCACGCAGAGTATTACACAAGAGACGAGAAGATCTCTCAGTGGACTGCCCACGGCCACGACGTTAATTTAAAGTTTAACGAGATCCTTTTAGGGTGGCAACAAGGGAAGTTTTGCTCTTCTCTCTTTCTTCATCTCTCTCTCTCTCTCTCGCTTGACGGCCGCATGGATACACGAAACGAGAAATTAATTGGGAGCTAGGGCATTTTAAAAATGCCCACCTCGTTTATACTACCGTTTCTCCATTATGTGTAGTTCCTCTTGGCCCGAGGATTCTTACTTTCTCCTACTTTTCCTGTACCTCTGTTTATCCCTTCTCTTTATTATTTGCATTCGCAGCTTCTATACTTATTTCCATATTTCATCTATACCATCGATTATCTGCTTTACATCATTCACTAATGTTTTTTTTTTTTCATTTTTGCTTCATTCTAATCGGACAGTAATAACTTTGAATACAGCATTCGGAACATGCCTAGAGCGTAATACAATATTCATTAGACTGGGACTATGATAAACTATTGTTTTGCAACGATATAAGAGACTTCACAAGCTAAAGAATTCATTGGGTCATCTCTATATATAAGTATGCTGGAAACCAGGGTACGTAGTGTATAATTTCAAGCACTTGGTGTATATATATTTTAAGAGGTTTGCTATGAGTATGGCAAAGTTTATTTCATCCCTTAAACGAATTGATGAAAATTAAAAATTTCAAAATGTTCTGTGCAAATATCGCTTCGAACAAATTCTTTCTTTAAATTTAATTAATTATTTTTTACCTCTGAACTTTAATAAGCACCATATTCAATTAACTTTGAAGCCCGATGAAATGCGGCCAATTAAATTACCAAACGCGACTCGAGAGGTTCAATTATCGTTTAGTCTATTATCCGTTACATCGATTTTCCGTACCAAGTCGCGTGCGCTGTAAACCGAGCCACAACTTATACCGGACGATAAAGCAAAGTCAGAGTTAAATCTGTCTTTGGTAATGTAATGTTATTTGAGGGATAAAAGTGTTATAAGCTTTTGCACTCAGAGGCTAAAGTGGATAACAGAACTGAAAGCTTATGGCATATTCTATCGTTTCGTATTCGGAGAAATAGAAAGGGAAAAAGCTTCACGCAATACCCCTTGGGAATACGTAAAAGTAGCGAAGAGAAAATTTACGAATTACATACATATATATGGGTATAATGGGAAAAAAGAAATTAGTTATTCATGGACCTTTAGTGCCTTCCGAGTGGGAAACAGAAAATCTCGTCGTCGGTACTTCTCACTTTACCAAGAGGATTTGCCAGCCATGACAGCGTATCCAAGCTAGAGTGAATGTACCGACAACGATAGAAGCTTGTATGCTCGATTCGTGAATAATCCAAGATATTTCGAGACCCTCTCACTACGCCTTAAGCTTCTTACACTACCAGCTAAGAAATGTATACAGAGTACTTACATTCTAGAGGTGTTAGTTTGAAGTTTTCGATATTTCTAAAAATAAAAGCTTTTTTGTATATTAAGACTATGAACAATTTTATATTTTATTTGAATTAATATTAATGGTCATTTTTTATGCGGATATTTTTTTCAGTATCTTTATACATAGATATTTTATACACCGATCAAAAAAAAATCATTTCTCAGAATCGATTGGCCAGTCATTAATTACCACATACTACTACATCGAAGATTTTTAAAAATTCTAGTTTGTTATTCTTTTTGTTTCTGCATTAATTAACCTCTTCACATCCTGTACATGTATGACTTTCTGTCTTTCTTTCTTATCTAAGCTGCTATTACTCGTATTATTATTAAATTTTAATTCTGTTCGGATGTTAAGGTATTAATAGTTTTCAGTATCATGCGCAGTAAGCCAACAGCACAATTTTCATCCCTATACCTCATCGCGTTAAGTTCGAAAACAAAGTAATGACGTACACAAGAAATCAGCATTTAATGACTTACTTAATAAATATGTTTTCTTTCAAAGAAATTGAATTTTACAGTTTAATCCAAGTACTAATTATGTTATACAACAGAACTCCTCTTTAGCTTTATAAAAGTCCGATATTCACAAGTGCATCACAATAATGACAAATCAACGAGCGCACTTTTATTAATATTTATCACGCCAACATTGGTGCTATACAGAGGCCAAAATTCAATATTAATTTGTCCCATACTTATCGAGTATATTTTTCCATTCAAAAAGCGGATATATATACAAACATATTAAAAAAAACAAAACTTCAGAGGAGAGGAGGAGAGTTATGCGAACACTATGCCGGCTCGTATTTGCTGCGAGTCATATTTTATGGAGAAGAGAGAACGTGTGTTGGTAGCTCGGCTCGAAAGGTACGAGTTTGCCAAATTATTCCGACTCAACTTGGATGACCGGGGAACACAATACGTAACTGTATATGTATAGATATACACCCGATGTGCTATATATATATATATAACAACATTTCTTTTGCAGTACACAGCAGTCGGCAAAGCGGACGAGTTTCGTATAAATTGACTTAGGTGTGTCGAGAATCGCGAGAGTATAGCATTCGTCCCCTTGTTGCTTTACGTATATACCCTGTAGATATACCTATATCTATAAGCAGAAACATTTATACACACATATAAGTACAGAAACTTATACTTATGTACGTATATACAAAATCATACATATAGGGGAATTTGGGGCGAAATGGGATGATAGTGGAACAGAATGGGATACGCCGTTTTTTCAAATAGACATTTTATTTTCACTTGAAAAAATGTGTTCTTTTGATTTCCCTAATTCTGATGTGTCATATTTCAGGTATACCCCGAAAACGATTATTTCTGCTAAGGCTGCTAAAAACCCGAAATTATTCGATATTCTACTGCATATATATTTTGTAGCATCTCATTTGGAAACTAGCACAATGTGAAATATTAAATCATTGTTTTTTAAGTGATAAAAAAAGATTAAAGGTCTTCTTTATTTATTTGTATTCATGTACACAAATGTACCCCGATAGAAAAAATTTATATTTAAAATATATTCTGCATTATTAAAAAAATATATTCCGCACTTATATAAAAATACATATTTTTATACGTTTCATATATGCAAATATAAAAATAATATATTTTTTTATTCATGATTTTGCCGATTTTCGTATATTAAAAATGTATTTTTAATATATTATACTATTACTATTAGTGTTTTTGAAATACTTTTTTCATATATTAAAAGTATATTTTTTTTGTATTGAAAATAAATCTTTTTCACATTAAAAATATTTTTTTTTGTGTAACTTGTGTAAGTATTTTATATACATACATAAGTGTGAAAAATACTCTTGTCTCCAAATGTATTCTGCACAAGATTCAACCTGAGGAATATGCTCTAAAAATTTATTTAAAAAAGATTTTTTAACATCTGAAAATTGTATTTTCAATGTACGAAAGAAGTACTTTTAATATAGAAATAAAGTATCTTTGATATATAAAAAATGTATTTTAAATGTACTAATAATAGTAGCATAGTATATTCAGAGTACATTTTTAATATACCGAAATCAGCCAAATCATCTATAAAAAAAAATACATCATTCATATATTTGTATAAATGAAACCTATAAAAATATGTAATTTTTATATGCCTGGAATATATTTTTTATATAATGCAAAATATATGTCAAATATAATTTTTTTCCAAGGGGGTACATACATATAAATAGCAAATTGAGTGAAGAGAGAGGTAATGCCAAAAGGATATACTGGTGTAGCTTGACTCTAATAACTCGCGGTCTATCGATCGGCAATTTCGTTTGATGTAGGTAAGAGGCTGCGGAAGGACTTCCATAAGTGAGTAGAGTAAACGGAGATTGAAGGAAGTAAGGAGGTGAATAGAATCAGCTGAACCAGAGCAGAATAAGAGTGACACTTAAGCTCAGTATACATAAACGTAAACGTACATCTTCACTGAACTAAGTAATAAATCGAGCGGAGCAGGGACGACGAGACGACTCGCGACGGCGACGGTCGCGTAAATTCAAAAGATGCAAGCAAGACAGCCTGGGGTAAAAATCAACAGGACGAAGAAACCTAATCTTATTTCCTGATGGAAGAATCTTTAAAATCAAGCGTTATGAATTTCTTAATTATTTCTCGTGGGTTGAAATACAAAAAAAAATTATTCTCTACAACGCGGAACTTTATATCAACTACATAACTTATTAACTTTAATCTCTCAAGTGAGAGCAGACTAAGGCAAACCGGTGTACCTAAGGAACTACCGTATTTTTATTGATCTCAATAGTAATCAACGATTCTATTTCAATCGAATTATTGTCTATTCCTTTTCACTCGTAATCGAAAAATCTACTGCATTTTTTCAAATTTTTCATGAAAACTATTTTTCTTCGTTATCCATTAATTGATAAAACACCTAATTCTAGCGCCAAAAGCAAAGGTCGGTTTTTTGCAAAGTTTATCACACCGTAGATGATGTAAATGACGTAAAGGCATCGATGTCTGTTTAGCAATTAGCCGTATTCAAAATTAGACGAATTTTGAATTCGTTGTCAAAAGTGCTAGATTCATATAATGAAATAAAGAAAAAGTAATAGAATACAAAACACAATATTAACGAACATTTTTTAGGTACCTCAATTTGCCTCGATCTTTTCCCTATAATAGTAGACTTATATGTCTACTTATTTAAAAAAAGTGTATCTGCTACAAAAAAGTCGCTCTGAAAACAACTTTTTAAAATATATCTTCGTTCTACTTTTTGGCTAAATATGGAATATTCTTAGAGAAGTCAATTCAATTTTTATTTAAAAACGAATATACTTTTTTTTGTAGATTTTACAGGTATTATATTTAAAAGTAAAATTAAAAAACGTTTAAACCGTCTCATAAGTAACCTTCCAAAATGAATATGAAAATGTGCTTTTAATGTTTTGAGAAATGAATTATAGCCAAGAATCTAATGAAATTTGTATTTCTACAGGGGAGCTATCGAACGGTTTGAATTTTTGCTAAGAAACTAAATAGTATTACTCATAATCGATTTCGCGGCAATCTTGGTATTATAAACCTATGGACATTGCATATTTTTTCTTTTTGCAAACGGTGAATCCTGTTTAACGACGGTGAACGGGAGACGTTGGTGCTCTCGTAGCGTGACTGAATTATCTCTTCTCCATTTCTTTCCTTTCCCAACCTTTTACATTCAACATAGAAAAATGTCGATATATGGAAATGCAAGAAAGCTCATGCTCAACTTGTTTACAACTCTAACAAATCGTAATCGATTTGCCAAAGTTCAAGAAAAGCTTCGACAGCGTGCTCCAATTTGTAAAAAGCAGACAAGCCCCATTCGTTTTTGGTCTTCTTAAATGTAAAAATACGTTGTTACAATATTTTTGAAAAAACTTGAAACCAACAAAAAATTTAACTTTATCATTGTGGTGGCTATAAAAACACAAATTTAATCGATGTTTTTTAGATCATACGATGCTTATTTTTATGGTTCTTGTCAATAAATTTCAGATGATGTATATAATAATAAGATATTGCCATAGAACAAAAAGAACTCTCACATATGAAAAACTATTCAAGTCAGTGCTTCACAATGGTTGTTAAACTACATGGGGGGAATCCCAATGAAAAAAGTTTCAAACACAGTTTTCACAGGGTTTCGTTGATCTTATGAAATTTCAACTTCTCGTAGACTTCAAAGAGGCAATTTTGCTCGATTCTTATTACTGCAGAATCCTCTTTTTTCATTACAGGTATAAACATTTATGATCTTATTTGTTTTTATACTGCACTTATTAAAATGCATTTGTTTCAAAAGTGACACCTTTTTGTATATGCAGGAATAAGTTGTTACAAAATTTAATATAAATTTGTTTTCCAAAACTTTTTCGAAAATTTATGAAGGATTTCCTCTGTTTTGTACTGACTGGCGAAAGCAAACTGTCGGAGAGCCCGGGCTTAGTGGGCCAACTTTTTTGACTTTTGCTTGTAAAAATAAAGGCAAATAAAGTAAAAAAAAAAAAACAAATCATTATTCTAAATCAAAGGTTTATTCTACTATCTCAGATAAATATTTCAGATTTTTATGGAATACTAAATAGGTGATTTAATCGTTTTTTTTTGGAAATATGTTTTTGCGTCAACTAACCCCAATGGGTAATGGACTGAGTTGACTCGTGGTAACGGGCAGGTTAACTGTAGTACGCATTTCACTGGTATTAACAACAATTAGTGAAATAAGTTAAACAAAACGGATGCTTTATATTTAAGAATGCAACAAATTGATCTAAATATGTATATGAATGAAATGATTGATGATTATTAAATTAGCAAAGAGTTTGCTGGTATAGCCAATATATGTGCATGTTCATGCTATAGAATAATTTCATATTGTATGAAAATGTATTTCACTGAATGTAAACAAATTAGAAAGAACAATATTAATATGGAGTTACTAACCCCATATCAATGTTGACCTACCGATCCCGTGCAAACTTTTTAGAAACAAAACGCCATATACAATAATTATAATAAAAATTAAACATAATTATGCAAATCTACAGCCTAATACATGTACTTTAATGTAGTAGACAATTTGTAACATTTAGAAAAACGGCCAAGGCAGGAGGAGATAGTAAAGGATAACTAGCCAAAAACAGCATAAATGCTGTGAAAAAAGCTGAGACAAGTACATTTATGCCCCCCAAATAATCATTCCAGTTAAGCCCCCCTACCACCCAGCGCCAAAATACCGATCCCCACCAAAATTTACAAAAACCCATCTAAGTCGTTCATGCAAAGATCTCCGCACAAAAATCCTTTCTAAAAACCAACTCATCATACAAAGTTTTATGGGTAACCGCTCTCATTATCTTATCAAATTAAGTCAAATTGTACAAAGGTGATAATTTCGTTCTCGTAAATGTTGTAAGTTCACAAAAAGTTGATAAATAAATAAAGATCTACTAAAGTATATATGATCAAGTACATGGGATTTAATTATGTTTATAAAATCTTCAATTATGTTCATATGCAATTTCTCTAATTAATGCTATATTACAATGAATTATTATCCTATGATTTGGAACTACAAGGGCTTTAAAAAAAAAATACAGAATTTCATTAGCCTGCGTGAGCTTGAACGCTGCCACACTCTCATTTGTAATATTTGTAGTATAGTTTTATTGGTAACCAATTGATAACAGGTTACTATCGTACGTAGAGCGGATACGCACAGAGTACTTGTCCGGCCCGAAAATTTTTCGACTAGTCAGCGAAAAATATGCTTTTTTGTTCACGGTAAATTTTTCAACCACTCCGAACATTCGGATCTCCTGACGCAGATTTGAATCTTACCCGCCTTGGAATGCAATCAATTGATGACCGCTCTTACATGGCAGGCTTATTCCGTTTTGTAAAACCTGTTGTAGTAAAAGCCGGTGTAAAAGTGCGTGTAAATGGTACCGGATTACTTATTTCGGGTGTACAGCACCGTTTAGACGCTCTGTAACTTCAGTTTTCCCCCGGATGTTACAAAACCGGAATAAACGTGCCGTGTATTAACGTGAGATATGCTCCACACGAGCATCAATTCATCGATAACAATTGGTTAAAGGAAAGGAGGATAATTTGGGATACAAAACAATCCGCATATTGTGATTCCAAATTAGCTGTGTTTACTTTACTAGTTAATGCCAAAATGTATGGTAGATTAATGTTGATTTATGTGACAAATTTTATGAAAAATTTTCGGGCCGGACAAGTACTCTGTGCGTATCCGCTCTACGTACGATAGTAAACTTTTATCAATTGGTTACCAATAAAACTATACTACAAATATTACAAATGAGAGTGTGGCAGCGTTCAAGTTCACGCAGGCTAATGCAATTCTGTATTTTTTTTTTGAAAGGCCTTGTATTTCCAAATCATAGGATAATAATTCATTGTAATAAAGCATTAATTAGAGAAATGGCATATGAACATAATTGAAGATTTTATAAACATAATTAAATCCCATGTACTTGATCATATATACTTTAGTAGATCTTTATTTATTTATCAACTTTTTGTGAACTCATAACATTTACGAGAATAAAATTATCACCTCTGTACAATTTGACTTAATTTGATAAGATAATGAGAGCGGTTACCCATAAAACTTTGTATGATGAGTTGGTTTTTAGAAAGGATTTTTGTGCGGAGATCTTTGCATGAACGACTTAGACGGGTTTTTGTAAATTTTGGTGGGGATCGGTATTTTGGCGCTGGGTGGTAGGGGGGATTAACTGGAATGATTATTTGGGGGGCATAAATATACTTGTCTCAGCTTTTTTCACAGCATTTATGCTGTTTTTGGCTAGGATTTATCGACTTTTTGTAAGGAATTCATAGCTTGTTAATTAAACATGTCAATATTGTGTACGTACTCGGGTATGAAATTCATAGCCTGCCAATTAAACATGTCTATATTATGTATGTATCTGAGTGATGCAAAAGAATTGACATTTTTTTCGGCATTGCAGCAAAATATGGTAACATGTTATCAAAAAGTGATTCTCTCAAGAATTGAATCCTGAATCAAAATTTTAGAGGTTGCTTAATCGATTTTTTAATGATTTCGGCTAAAAATGGATACATGATCGAATTTCGAGCTGGTGTATATTCGGACTAAAAATGCAATGTGAAATATTGATCTAAGAAGTGTTCAAGTGAATTCAATCTTCGTAATTAACCGTCAATACTTATAAAATTATTAGATTACTTAACGGGGTCATCCCATGTGACAGCTATTTTTTTTCGCTTTTTTCGGATTTTTTTTTGATGAACCATTAAAACACAATATCTTTGAATTTTTACCACACATTTATTAAAATTTTTACAGTTCCTCAGAATTTTATCAAACAAAAATAACGAGTTGAATCGACTTTACACCGTTCGGAAGACACTCATGTGTTGGTTGACGGCTGCCATGATTCCGGAGGTTTTGCTCATCTGAAATCAAAAAATCAAACGGCATTTTAATTTGTAGATCTGAGACTATCGCTAGAACTAGAGTAAAGTAAAAATATCGAAAATTGAATTTTTGGCATGGTTTTAAAAGTCGAAAAAAATGACGAAACTCGGAACTTAACATTTCAAACTGTGCCAAAAATTCAATTTTCGATATTTTTACTTTATTCTAGTTCCAGCGATAGCCTCAGGTCCACAAATTAAAATGCTGTGTGATTGTTTGATTTTAGATGAGCAAAACTTTCGGAATCATGGCAGCCGTCAACCAACACATGAGTGTCTTCTAAACGGTGTAAAGTTGATTCAGCTTGTTATTTTTGTTTGATAAAATTATGAGGACTGTAAAAATGTTAATAAATGTGTGGTAAAAATTCAAAGATAGTGTGTTTTAAATTTTAAAAAAATTCCCAAAAAAGCGAAAAAAATAGCTGTCACATGGGATGACCCCATTAAAACGTACAGTAGTTCTGACAAGATACGATGCATAAAAGAACAACGAACAAGTAAAAACTTGACTTTTTTTTAATTTTGTAAAAAAAAATTTCAAAAAATATTGCACCGAATCATGCGTGCCAACAGATCAACGGATCGGAAAATATTCCATAAAAAATGATGCCGAAGAAATACTCCAATAGCATCAGAATGCACCGAAATTTTTTAAATATAAGTAATCATAACGAAACGAGATTTTGAAACAAAAACATATACGTACAAAATTTCGAGAGCTAAAGTTTGATTGGAAAAAATAATTTTGGCCGAAGTACTACGCGAGTTTTTTTTAATAATATTTATTGATTACGAATTATATCTCATGAGCAATAGATAAAAAAAAAATTGGTGAAGTACTTATGACATTTTTTTTCCTCAAATCAAATATCTTTTCGCTCAAAATTATTTGACATCGCCTGATTCCGTTTTGTGTTGCAAGTGCAAAGTGCACTCTAGGGTGGTTTAAAACCACATATAATTCAAATCTAGGGTGATATCATACACCATTCTCTCAGTTATATAAAAAATGAAGAGAATGGTTTCCTAATAAACTTTATTGTTGCATGCAAGAGACATTTTATGGTAAAAGAGAAGGGCACTGTTTTCGACTCCGTTCTAGAATTTACGTTCGGAAAAATGAATTGTTGGGGCTAAAGTTAATAAAAAAAAATTATTTATTAAGGTACTGTTCAAAAGTTTATTTATTAAATTACACTTTATTTTTGCACTATCACTCTTCTATCTATATATATAAAAGTTACTTTAACCAAAACTGAAACTGACCGCGATCTTTATAACCTCACAACTGTTCAAAGATATCAAATATTCACCGAATACGAGTTTATCATACACCATTCTCTTAGTTATCAAAAAAAAAAAAAAACAAAGAGAATGGTTTCTAAGTAAACTTTATTATTGCATTCATGGAATATTTTATGGTAAAAGAGAAGAGGCACCGTTTTCGACTCCGTTCTAGAGCTTACGTTCGGAAAAATGGATTGTTGGGGCTAGGGTTAATAAAAAAAATTAGTTATTTAGATACTGTTCAAAAGTTTATTTATTGATTTAAACTTTGTTTTTACACTATCATTCTTCTACCGATAATATAATAAAAGTAACTTTAATGAAAAGTTGAAACTGACCGCGATCTTTATAACCTTACAACAAAGATATTAAATGTTCACCGAATAGGCGTTTAAAGTCCTGATCTCGAATATGTCTAACCAAAAATAAAATTATCTGCTTTCACACCCGCGATTTTTATAATCTTACTTTTTAACCCCACAACTATCACTAGTATAACCGCGATCTTTTTTCGAAACTCACAGCTGTCACTCTTACTTATGCATCCTGAAGAAAAGTCTTCGACGGTCACATCAACGGACACAGTCTCGCATATCACCAGAAAATTTCTAGTTATAACTAATGTCACTAAACAGCAACCACTAAACGTCAAGAAATGTGTGCGAAAAATGCCACCTTTTTTTGATGATTTGGAAGGATGAAATATTAATATTTCCAATAAGCGTTAGGCTACAGGGTTCTAAATAGTCACGATCGAAAGAAAAAAAAAAGAAAAAAATACGTGAACTAGCAACATCTTTTAAAGTGTTGTAATTAATTAAATATCGCTGAAACAATTTTCGAAAACCGTTCGAAACCGCTCTGCTTGCTGTAAAGACTCTAGAAGCGACTCGTCTTCGCCATCTTATAATATACGTAAATGTAGTTGTCTCGAGTCGCTACCGCGACTCTAGATAACAAAATTTGGTTCAGTACCTGAATTTTCGAAAATCTTTTTCTACTTTTCAACGACGTGTTGCTTCGAAGTGTCGAGACACATAAATAAGCGAGAGATTGCAATGAACGCGATAGCGCTTCAAATGACCATTTTAATAAATCATCGGAATAATGACCGGAATAATCGTTATGAGAAGACATTGTGATGAGAAAACCGATCTGAGGAACATTTAACGGAATTGACAGTAACAAGTTCGAACTCATGAATACTTCTGATATTATTTTTTGCGCTCGTCAAATTAAAAAAATGGTTTAAATGTATCTTAATTTTTCTGTGAAAAACATATACAGATGAGTCTCTAATTTTTTTCAAGTGAGATTATAAATTCGCACTAGCCGAAGGATTGAAAGACGATTATTGAAAAAAATTCAAATAAATTCAAATAAATAACCGGAATAACGCTTTTTTATTCCTCTTAAGTGCACATGTTCCCTTAAAAAAAAAAGCGTGGCAATGGTAACGACAAAAAATATCGCGCGTATGAGGCCGCATATTTTCCCTAATAAATATTTAAAATAACCAATGAGTTTCAAAATTACAGATTCCTTCTTCACGAAAAAAAATCCATAATTTTTCGAAAAATCCACTTCCATAAAAATCAACGAACAAAATTACAATGCCTGGAGGTAAAATGAGAAAAATATAATGTATTCTGAAAAAAAATCAATGTTGATAAACGTTCTGTTTCTGGTTATAACCTCTGTAATAAATAATGCTTAATAGAAAATGGATCATTATAAATGTCCGTTCGATGGAAATTTCTCACAACCATTTATGACAAAAGTGAGATGTAGAAAAATTTCACACTGAAATATCGTTTAACGATAGAATCGGCAGGAATTCTGTATGGGTTATCCATACAGAAATTACTGAATTGGTAAATTACACGAATAATTTATTAACCCAGACTGTCGGCAGATTTGAGCCATGATTTATTACTCCCTGAACTAAACGTACGATAATCTGATGATGCACGCATTATTCAGCGGTGAACGTTACTAAAATCCACAGACGTGCTACATAATATCATACCAACATGAAGAGGAGCCCGCGGTATTCGTTGGGTCGTGGGTATGTACCCAACATAATCTACAATGTCCGAGAGCTTTCGGGACTCCCACGTGGCTCGTATCTTGTACGCGTATACGTCGTGTATTACGAGAAAATACATTCCCGTTCTGCACTCGACGTCGTATATTTACATTACCTCGAAAAAAAAAAATTCTCTGAAGAAGAGTTTTTCACAAAAAAATTCGGCCTGCACTTATTATGATTATGATGATTCTTATTATTATTATTATTATTGCTGTTTTATTCCATGTGATATTGTTGTAACTAATACATCCACAAAATTTTCGGTACAGAGAAATGATTTTTAACTAAATTGAAATTGCTAATAACTGTTCAGGAACTATTACTAATCAGAAAAATGTCGCTCTGGTGAGATAATAGTTGCATCGTGGAAATGGGTCGAATTAAACCGGAGACATCCCCTTTCTTTGTGTCACTGCACGCACATATATTGCTACGTCGAATTCTTGGATGTGACAGCATCGAGTATAATCCTGATGGTGGGTCTAGATTAATAAAAAATTGTAGCAAATAAAACATTACGTGAAAATTTTTTATTAATCTAGACCAACGAATTCAGACGTATATAGAATTCGTTGTCAAGACCCACCATATATGACGTGTGCCTGTACAGGCACACGTCAGAATCACAAAAATACTTGTACATAATGAATTTTTATTGTATTAAAGTACGTGCAAAGTTTTCTCTCCTTAATTATGGAAACAATCGTGCTGATTATACAATAGGCTCAATCAAAAAAACATCGATTAATTAGAGTAAAATGCCCTGCAAATGGCGGAATAAACCAAATTTTATGTACTTTGCCAAAAATTAACAGATTTTGTTCCTCCTACCGAGTTTCTTGAACTCAGCGAGGACTTGGAACATAGCGCCATTCCAAGACGCTACCGCGTCACTAGATACGCATATGTCAATATTATGCCACAAATTATTTTCATCCTCCCGCACGTAAAAGGTGTATTTAAGAAATAATACCTTCATTTTTGACGTAATCAAATATTATAACGATGTAAATTGGAGTGTTTATGTTCAAGCCATGCCCATATTAACGCGCCAGCGGTCGCGCTACTTGCACTTTAAATGTTGGTGGCGCTATCAAAGATTTTCTCACATGTATAATTTCAAGTGCTTAATTTGATAAATACAGACATAAAAATGATTTCGCCACAGTAATTGTGACTTTTAAACATTTTCATTTCTCAAAAACTATAAGTATAATAATAATTGATAATATAAAAAAATAAATAATGAAAAAGATAACAGAAATAAAAATTAGAAAAAACATAAATTTTAACTCTTTTATCATGCAGAAGAATACATTTGAAGGAGATAGAAAAAATTTCAAATGCGGGTACTACCCGTGTGGAAATTCAGTTGGGGCCTTGGTTAGACCCCGATTATTTTTCCCTTAGTCTGTTAGGGCCCCAATATGGAAGCCCG
The DNA here is from genome assembly GCA_963989365.1 of Rhimphoctona megacephalus. Lineage (NCBI taxonomy): Eukaryota > Metazoa > Arthropoda > Insecta > Hymenoptera > Ichneumonidae > Rhimphoctona > Rhimphoctona megacephalus. The sequence goes on along the minus strand of OZ022414.1, from coordinate 26,305,091 downwards.
AAAGACCCCTTGCAGGCCGGTCACATTTTGTCAACGAGGGCCCAACCGAGCAAAAAGGTCAGGGCCTTTTTGCTCGGATTAGTATAGTTCAGCAAAGGAAGCCCTATTGGAGTCCTAGCAAAAAATAAATGTTGATAAAAATATTTTTTTTATGATTAAAATTGCATGTCTGATCATAGTTCATCTTATTTCAGTATTTGCATTACTCCGGATATTAACTTGTGCGGAAAAATTTTCTCACCTACACCGAGCTTCTGTCTGACCTACCTATTGATCTTTGACCCAACGCGCACGCACGCTACCCATTATACTATTATCTGGTTGAGAAATTTTGGCTAAAAAATGTAACATATACTGCAGATACGTCATGTACATGTTACACATGTATATTTAATGAATCTATAAGTGACAGACATGTATATTTAATGAATCTATAAGTGACAGAGTTCTCAAAGTAAGACAGAAATAGTCACAGTGAACTTAAATTCCAATTAACAATAACAACAATAACAAGTATAAACGGTAATGAATTGAATTATTAATAAAAAATACATAGAATAATATTTATTATTACATGATTAACATAATAATAAATATAATTATGGTTTATATTTTATTATTAATATATAATAATAATGATTATTTATTATTAAATAATTATTTCTAATTCTTTATAAATAACTAAACATATTCGATGTTGTAAAAATAAGCATTATTGCTTAAACAAACACTTTTGTTTGTAAATTGAAATGAAAAAAGTAGATTCAAATTTTTCGTCCAATCGGAAGAATCCCGTATCAGTTTTGATATTGAATACTACAATTTATTTTAATGGGAGCTACACTGATGAAGACGGACTAGATCCTCAAAAATTTAACTCAAACGCATCATTTTTTAATATTATTGGCGAATCTGACATTTCCTGATCGGGTTCTGGATCGGGGTCTGGCAGTATTAGGGCAATAAACTTAAGGCTACCTTGACAATGCCCTTCCGAATCCCCAATAAGTTTCCTCGCTAAAGCCTTTTCTTGTAAACTCAACCAGCCCTATTATTCCCCTTCTAGGGTCTTGTTTGGCTGTGGCGTGGAAGTCCCTAATAGGGAATCCACAATTCAGCCCTTACAGGCCCAAAATTGGGTGGGGGTAAAATTTTCGAATGACGAAATTTCGAACAGCTAAAATAGCTAATTTTAACATACAGTTATATATATATATATCGATAACTGTATGTTAAAATTCGCTATTTTAGCTGTTCGAAATTTCGTCATTCGAAAATTTTACCCCCACCCCCAAAATTTATTTTGGGCTGCCCTAAGAATTTTCAACACGGGCATTACAAGTTTTCAAGTAATTATCATTTTGATAGAAGGGTGGGAAATAGTCTCATAGCGCGACTGCTGACGGGTTAATGAAAAATTTAGACGAATCCAACGTTTGGTAAAAATTCTTGTTGTGTGTTGAATGTAGAATGCGACACAGATTTTTAACGCAAATTAGAGTTGATACTTGTATTATTATATACGTTTAGATGAATCCCGTGCATTGAACAATCATAAAAAATTTCGACAAAAATTCGTGTGTGCATTTGGTTGCAGTAGACACATTACACTCCCAAACATTTTTGTGTCCTCGCATAAATTTTTGCATAACGTTATACTCGATAGATTTTTTTTATTAATTTGGACGTATCGTAATATGCCGTAAAAGAAGTGTACATTTTTCAGAATCAAAGAATAAATAATAAGAAATTCTAATTGAATGACGGAACAACAGTTAACATTATTTTTATATTGAATTCAAACCGTTTACAAATATGGTTGAAACAGTAATTCAATTTATATTTCTTCGTCCAAAAATGGGGAAAAATAATATTTTCACTAAGTAGGGAGAGTAGTTGGTCCAGTGGATATGGGCTCGAGCTTGCACGTCGCATGGTCTCGAGTCCGATTCGCGCCAATCACCTTTCAAAAAGCAGAAGATTTTGTTTTGGGTGTCTCTTGTGAATGGTTCTCATTATACGGATGGTGACCCTTTAGCCGTGTATCGACTGGTTCATTGCATTGCGGCTGAGGCAAGGCTATTGAAAATCCTTTGATGGTGCCACCCGAGGAGATTAGTGAGGTATTGGCTCCCCAACACGGGGAAAAAATATATTTTGAAATGTAAGTTATTATAGTTGATTATATTTTTAATTTTTAATTTTATTATTATGTCTATTCTTGCCCTCGTGGGTTTAAGAATTTTTACTACATCCTCTCTTCAACTTCTACCTTTCTCCCTTTCTATGCGGCCCCCTTTCTATGCGGCTGCAGCCGACTTATCCTCAACTGTATCGCATCTGCCACCGGCGAAGGAAAACTGCAGAAAACCTTGTCGATACAACTGAAACCTGTCTAATCTCCTCGGGTGGCCATCCAAGCACGCTGGAGCACGGCCACCAGAAGCAATTAGGAAAACATCTCCTTAACTGTGATGTAATGAGCCAGCCAGTACACGGCTGGAAGGCCACCGGCAGACACACTTAAACAAATTTCCAAATTTTCATTGGTAGTTTAGACTGAATTCGAGCCTGGTGCCAGCCCGAGCCCTTATCCACTGGACCAACCGTTCTCCCTTTATAGTTGATTATATAAAAATATATGTTTCGGATGTAGGTAAAAATATATTATTGGGAAGATATTTTTCGATTATAATTTTATATATTATTCAGTATATTTCGATTTTATATTATATTATATTTAGGAATATAAATTGAAAGTTACTTATTGAATTACATTATAAATTGTATAAGTTTTTATAATCAAGTATAATTTCAAATTGCATTGTAGTTTATAAATTTACAAAATTTTTGAATTTAATTATAAAATATAAGCTGAATTAGAATTAGGAAGGTATTATTTGACTATAATTTAGATTGTATTGACTTCATATTATATTATATTTTGAATTACATACTGAACCATATCGGTTATTATAATCGAATATAATCCAATTATCTGGCACATTATAAAATGACAAAAAATTTCAAATATGATTATAAATTATGAGCTGAAATTCAACTCTTTACAATTAGGAAGATATTATTTCATAATAACTAAGAGTTTATTAACTTTATGATATATTATACTTTCAATTATATAGTAAAGTGTATGATTTACTATAATCGAGTATATTGGTGAATTGCATCGTGGGTCATAATTTAAAAAATATTTTTACTATACAATTATGAAATGTAAGCTAAAATAGAATTCTTTTCTATTTAGTTGTCGGAATATAATTTTGCGTGCATTTGGTACGAGAAAAATATATGACCAAAAAATAAACTTTATCGATAGCGTATATTTACTCTGTATTATATAATATGTTATAATTTATTTATAACTATTAGTTTTATTATAATTATAATTTTAATTCTAAGTTAATATTTATAATTATAAAATACAACCCGCGTGGCCATCTGAGCTTCGCATTCAAACCGCGGTGTGGCGTAGCGCCAAAATCTTTCTCATAAGCGGTGCATAGCCCGCGTGAGTATATAAGTCTCTTGTGTAAAATATTTCTGTCAGAAACAAGAAACTGTTTCATAATTTTAAAAACGGTTTCAGCGGCAGTTTGGAGAGATGGAACAATAAATTACAAATTGCTTCAATAAGTCTCCAAGTCTTGAAATGAAAGAAACAAGTCAAATAACTGGTTTCATTGAAACAGTGTGGGAAACGCTCCTAAGCCATATCTTCTCAGAGTTTGCGCACACTATTTTTTTTTTTAATGAAGATAGGTATATAGAAATATATTTTCACTTATATCAAATATATATTTTTACTTACTTTTACTTTAAAAGTTTATTTCAATCTACATTTCAAAATACTTTTTTACCTACATTTAAAAATGTATATTATCTTGTATAATAAAACGGCAAAGAGTAGTATATTTTCAAGTATAATTGAAATATTTACATTCTCAAGTATATGTTTTTTCCGTGCGGGGCATCATCAAGGTTTTCTGTAGTTCCCTTCGCCCTCGGCGAATGTGATGCAGTTGGGGATAAATCAGCTGCAGGGCGAAATGAGGTGAACAATTAAAGGGAGATTCCAATGAAGCAGAGGATGCTGCAAGATATCAAAAGGAACGAATTTTACATTTGTTTTGACAAAATCATAATATGATAAATCCGAATCTGTTGGTTTGCACTGAAATATACTCCATTTAGGGAGAGGAGAGAAATTTTGGAATATAATTAGTAGTTGAGTATCGAATATGCATATCTATCAACTGTACATACAACAAATTAATATAAGCTGTAGTCAACATTGCGATCAGCTCATGATCGCCATTCTATATAGATAATTCCCGAAACCCTTGATGAGATTTAGTAAGAGACAGCATACATTGATTTAATCTTTCGCTTACCGCATCAAATACGTAAAAAGTTTCTGTTAATGTATCCGATATTAGTGGTTAATTCGATTAAATCAATGAAGATAAATAATTTCATTTTTCTAGGGGGCATGAATCATTAAAATTGTTTCATAAATTATTCATACATTTCAAACATTTATTTCCATACTTGTGTAACATTCGTGAATACAAATAATTGACCGCATATACTTATGGAACCAGAAATTGTTATTATATTTGGACCAAAACATTAAAGTCCACTTTACTTACTTTAATTGCTTTTTAATTTAATTATTTTTTTTTTCACGTGAATATTGAATGTTTATTTGAAATCCTAAAACTAATTATTCATGAGGGATTAAAAATAAATATTGTATCGAACCATGAATTCCAAATGGTGTGGTCAGGACTTTTTCAATTCTGCTTTTTCCTCTTTTTTTCCAATGTTCTGCAGAAAAATAATATTAATTGTAATTCCAGCCGTTGTAAAAGACAATAACAATAAGTTTAAACAGAAATCACTTTACAGAAAATTTAGCTATGAATCTGTGTGTAAAAAAGAAATAGAGGTAAAACAAAGTATTGCGCGGAAAAGCCGAGACAAAGTTACTGCTCGAAAGGGAATTAGGGAGCAACTAATCACGGGTCTCGTGGGAGGAGAGTAAACGAGGAGAGAAAGCTAGGAGAAAGACTATAATGGTAATCTTACGATCATTAACGAGTGGCGATTTTTCGTTTTCCTTTTCACGTGAAATGTGCACGAGAATAAAATTAAAAACAATACACGATCATGTATGAAAGACACGATGGAAATAATTTTTCGTGTTGCGAAAAGTTATACGTACGATTAAATTCAATTTAAAAATTACATAGGGTTTCATGTACTTAACCCATTGCTCTTTATTGATATGTATTATGAAGCATTATAAATTGGCCGGTCAATAGAGTGCTTCGATGACGAGACATATAAGTCTGCGATTAAGGAACTCGATATGGTGGAAGTGGACCCAATTGCAGTGATTCTCAAGCTATAATACAAGTAAATATATTCGTGCTATGATACTAGTAAATATATGACTGGAAAATAACTTGTCTGTTCACAAGAAGAGTATTTTTTCTTACTTTCGTTCATTATATTTAAAATATCTATTACCGTTTATCTTTATTCTTTGTTATGAGACCGTTTAATTATTTAACGGACAACACCACTGTGACCCCCTATTTTTTTCACATTTTTCAAGAATTTTTTTTTGTGGGAAAAAAAGAGATATTCGAAAAATTTTTTTTGGGTTTTGTTCCTTGTTTATTAATGTATCAAAAAACATTTTTTTCACATTTTTCACGCCGCATGGTGGCGCTGGGGAAGCTCTCGCGTCATCTCCGCAGTGGTTCGCGGCACGCAGCAGAACTCTCTTCAACGTCGATCTAAAAAAAAATACCGAGGGTTTTCGTTAATAATATGATATTTTGAAGAGAAGTACATAGGGATTTGGAAAAATATTGATTTTTAAAAAATAGGCACGCCTTTGAAATTAAAGAATGATTTTTGAGCAAAATTTCTCGTCGAAAATAGGCTATAACTTTTATAATTATTAAGATATCGAAAAAATCCTATGTACTTCTCTAGATAATCTACTTTTATTGATACACTAAAAATTTGAAGTCGATCGGATAAAAATTGCTCGAGTTCTGCTGCGTGCCGCACTCAAAAAAGTGGTTTTGAGAAAAACGCGTTCAAAGTTTTAGGTTTGTTAATTTATGTTATAAATTGAAAAAAAAAATATTTACCTTCAATCAGCGATGCCGGCACCATATAGCTGGTCTTCAAGAAGCAAATCGTTGTCTCCTGATTCTTTCCTCGAGCTTGTTAAGGCTTTTCTCGTTTCTTTTGCAGCGTCTGTGAGCGAGCGTTCCGCGAACTGGATCCGCGCTGCGTCGGTCTCAACGCAAAAGTTGAAACAATTTGGGCCGATGGTTATCCCCAACGTCTCCAGTACTTTCATGAGACTTTTCAGGCCATCATTGAACACTAATATCGCGATATCAGTTGCAATATCAATGATTTTTTTGCTTCCGGACTGGCACTTGGGGGCTATTGCCCAAACTGATTTATTGTAGCTTTCGTTATTGTTTTGCGTATAGCCGCCCAAACAACGCTGCAGCAAATCGTCCCTGCTCAAATTTTCGAAGATTGGCTAAATTGCCTCCAATATTTTCTGAGGAAGAGGCGGTTTATGGCGATATTTAGAAATATCACCATTTGCAACCGCGCGCTACCACGAACACCACGACTCGACTCCTTCCGGGCAATCGTCATGTTGTGGCTCACTGTCTGTGGACATTTTATGTTTGATAGTTGCCCAAATTGCCTTCCTCATTTTGTCAACATCATCGCTGTTCCTCCGAATAGCCAAGCCGTAATATGTGCTCAACTCGTCAATCAATTTTCCGGTGAGCTTTCCTCTGCCAGACAATCCTTTTTTTTTCACGATTTCGCGGAGGCGCGTCCCCATACGTTTTTGGACATGATCGATGCACTCTTTTTTTTTTATCTCGAAACCGTCGTATGGATCGCTATTCGATATGCCCAGAAACGTTTTAGAATCGCCGTCACCAGCGCCCAGCTGCGCGGGACCCCGAGCGTCGCGGACCGCTGCACCGCTCCACAAAATATTCAATATCTACGAAAATAATTATTTTTTCGACCTGGGTCCAACGGCATTTCAATCTTAAAAGTATTTTAGATTTTTTAAAATGGTTTTCAAAAAATCGATTTTTTGAAGCCGTCACAATGGTGTTGTCCCTTAATTGAAGAAACTGCGAACTCAGCAGTGTCAATCAAAACTTACATGACTTTAAACTTTATTTCGACCGTATTCTAGTTTAGAAATTTCAAAAAATTGTTATTTTTTATGTTCTCGAAGTGTGGGATCTCGAAAATGTGACCCTAAAATAGTTAGAAAAAATAAACAAAACTCCTGGAGTTATGCGCTATCCACTACAACTGCAGTCGTACAAGTCATACCAGTATGGGCAACTGGAAACAAGTTTATCTCAAAACAACATTTTTCACATCAGGTGCAGAGATTTTTTCAGAAACTATTGGGCCAATTAAATTTAAATTTTATATAGATCTTGAATGAATGTATATTTTTACTGACACTTAGAGTACTATCGTTTGTATATATCTATTCAAACGATGTATCTATAGTATAGTATATGTATCTATAATTTGGATTCTCACTCTTCGCCCGTGTGTTCGAGTTGAAAATATTTTACAAAAAATCGAACCTCAATTTTTGAACAGATGCTATTTTTTTGAAAATTTTTGGATTTTATAGGATTAAGCTAATAGTAAAACTATATTCATATATATTACAAAAATGTCCGCTACTCCTGTACTCCTGTACCCGTTTGAATATAATTTGTACGACACGACTAATTCATCTGCTTATAAGATGTACATTTTCCAATAATATTATATAAAAATGTACGTTGATAGTTTAAATATGATTAATTGGTGTACGAAAGTCCTATCCCGTGGGTTCGATAGTTAAAAAAAAAATACCTAAAGAACACGTTCAAAACGAGCTTTTAGACTAAAATACGGCCTTTAGCAAAAGTTTCGAATACATTAAATCACTAAAGTCTTTTGAGCATAGCGTTTGTCACTACTTGTTCATGAGTTAATGGTATTCAATAAAGTAGTATATAACAGGGGGAATAAAACAATTCTCTGAACTTTTTAATCAAACCTCGTATATATGAATAAAAATTCAACCATGGACTTTTCTAACGCTGTCCGAAAACTTATCGAGTAAAGAAAACCCCGCACTTCACCAATTTTCTTCAGGATTATAACGAAGGAGAACGAATGCTTTGCCAGTAGATAACTCATATCAAAAACTTATTTCTTGAATAAAATTTGATCTTGGCCAGGTGACTCCGGATAGACATTGTGTTTAAAGAACTTTTGTGTCATGTTTCAAGTAAAATTATAAAGTTCATATTTATAGCTATCGCATACGTCAGAGTAAAGAATACGTCATCGAAGGCTCGACTTCGTGGCATAGGATTGTGATTGGTCAAAGAATACGATCATACGATCTTACATTCAATTGACATTAATTTAGCGAGGTCATGTTTCGAATCATGAGAGTTTCGAGTTGACTACCACTATAAGAATAAGATAAGGGCAGAAAACGGCATGTTATGCTCAATATAAATCTTGTAAAATCACTGCTACGAGCTAGTAATACTAAAAAACATGACGAATTAGCTTAAACAATAATGCGGGACTTGTGGAAGACAAATTGAATGGCTAATGTGAAAAAAATATCGAACATTTGTAAAGTTGAAAAATGAAACTTGTCCTTTCTTTACATTAAAAATTAAAAATAAAAATTAAAAATCTTTACATTAAAAATTACATTAAAAAATTAAAAATTCTTTAAATTAAAAATTTTAATTAAAAATGAGTAATGAATATCTTGAGGGTCTTAAGGATACTCTCCCATCAAAACTGTTGAAGAAAACCAAATTTTCAGGAATTTTTATCTTTAAACCCGCACAAAATAATAAAAAAAAACTTCTGATCTTCATTGGTATATATTCTAGGTATTCAATACGATTTTTATAAATCGATCGCAATAAATATTTATATGATTTATTCTGTTATCTTGACAATACCAAATAAACCAAGACTCGAGAGGCTAGAACTCGTTACGAGATGATCTAAAATAAAAAAATCATAAAAATTATAAAAATATATGAGTATGGTTATCGCGCTATCCGTGAAAAGCAAAAAAAGGAATACTGGATATTTGATAATGGTTTGAAAATGAAGTTACAAAAAACGGCGTTTTTTACGTTAATATTTGTTTATAAAAAATAAATAAATGAAAAAAATTGATAATTTTGCGTAGCGCAATAGCGAGACTAATGAAAAGTAGAATATTGATAGAAATTTTAAAATCGGTCTATAATTTTATTTTTTTGAGTGGCGGCCTTTGCGAAAAAAAACTGGATTCGTGAAAAACACGTTAAGTTTGAGCTCGCCTATCTCTAAAGAGTTATCTGTCTTTAAAATCTATACTTTTTGGAATTTCGACGGGAAATTTTTACACAACATTCCTGATAAGTTATGCAATGAAAATATCAAAAAACAAACTAAATCGGTGGTGTTAAAAATTTTGATAGGAGGGTACGCTTAATCGTAGAACGAAATCGACTGTATATAAGTTGTATCATATACACATATTTATGTAGATAGAATGACAGTGAAACAAAAAGTTAAAAACTCAAATTTCATACGTAAAGTGATGTCAGTTACATCCTTTTGTTTATTAGTAAATCATATATAATCCCCTGACCCTCTTATATTCGCAGTTCTTTTTTCCTTCTGCTTATTTTATTTTCATCTTCGTCTTTCTCTGTATCGCTTAGCGTTTGGCTGCAAAGCTTGCGCGAAATCTCTCGTTCAGCTGAAGGAGCTATTATGAGTCTGTTCCAGGTTCACCCAATGCAGCTTCAGCGAGGATAAGGGCGGTATGAAAAATCACGGCTTTAAGAGATTCCCAGGGGCGCGATATAAAACACTGGGAATAGCTTTCCATCGCGATAGTACTAACTATATATACATATATATATAAAGTCAGTTAAAACCCACCCTCCTACTCTTTTTTCACGAGAGCATGGGATAGAAGAGTATTAGTGAAAAGAGAAGATGAAAAAGGGTGGAAGCGAGAAAAGAGATGCGCCGTTCATGCGGTTTTTTCTCTCATAGAAAACTGACGACTTTCACAACTTCTCGGTTTCTCGTCCGAACAGACAAGATGGCCGGGAAAAAATTATTCCAGCGACATGAACAAAAGTTCGATAACATTGCAATGAATAAAAAAGGACCTTTTACTTTTCTACCCTCATCCACCTGTAACTCCAAACGTACAAAAACTCCATAGTCGTGTGAAGCGCAAAAAATAAACAGTTCAGCACGCAAATTCACTTTTGCCTTGATTTTTCGTTTTTCACGCAAGAATAACGTTTCTCGAATTTTCCCAAGAGTTGAAATATCACGGGAGAGGTTCGGGAGATGCTCGTTGGATCGCAACGAGAGATCGCGAACGGAAGCGAAGAGATATAATGGACGACGGGGCCAAAGAGGAAAATCGTCTCGAATGTGTCCTTAAATCTTCAGGGAATAGTAGCGAGTATAGCAATCGAAAAAGGCCGAGAAAAAAGAGGGGGCTGGGGAAAGAAGGACAGCGAACGTTTTATCTGGAAGGATATAGGGAGAGAGTCCGAGGATATAGCCCAAAATTTTGTTTCCGCACCAACCAAATCCTGTTGCAACTGATCTCATATGTACAGGGTATTCGACATAAAGTAAGGCAATTTATACCTGAAAAAGTTTTATAACCTATAGTTTAATATAAAAAAGCTTAAGGTAAAAAAAAAATAACACAAAAGTTCAAAACTTGGACAATTTTAGACTATTCTTTTGCCAGTTGTTTTTAACTTCCTTTAAAAACAAATAGAAGTTGATGTCCTTTGGCGAAGCTTATGTCCTTTCAACAAGAACGGCCAGAATTTCTTCCGGATTGTACTTTTTCCCAGTTCTCAGAGAATCGCGATACTTGTAATTGATAGTCTATGAGAAAAAGAAGAACAAACCTCTTTTTAATTATTGAGGCAATCAAAATTATCACCATTTCCGAAAAAACAGAATGCATTTTGGGAATAAAATATTAATCAAAATTTTATTATAAAGTTTCTGCATAAAAAAAATTTAAATGAAATTCGTTTTAAATGGAAATAAATATAGGAATCAAAGCGTAAATAATGAATCTTGCTATTAGGACTGAAAAAGGGTAATATTCTTGTTTTATAACATTCTAAAAGGGTCGTACATTGTACTTTGATTTTTAAAGAATGGCCCATATATGTATATGCTTTAAACATTCACGCACACAATCTCTCACTAGACACGAATGCCAAACGAGTGAGGTTTCTTTCCATCTCCCTCGTACCTTTTCTTCTTTTGCTTTACCGTGGGCCCACCTTCGCTGATCTCTTTATCGGGATATTCCTTGGGGCTCTCTTGGTCCCGAGTAAAAGGCAGCCAAGAACCGCACTGATAAATCTACGGTTACGAGTTGAATTTCCACCCATCCTGAGTGAAAGAGGGATGAAGCCGTGTGGCCACCCCCAGAGAGATCTCGTCCTATCTAACCGAGGATGAAACTCTTGAAATTCGGGTTTAAGTGGATGTTCCAATGTAGGTACACATGTACATACAAATGTCTGTTTGTATTACACATATATACATACAGGGTGTCCAATTTTATAAAAACCTTTAAAATAAATCGAAAAGATGAGGTCGTACAAAAAAGTATTTCCTCCAAAAGTTTCATGGTTTTGAGGAGAACATTAGATACTAATAATTTTTTTTCATACGTCTACGAGACACCGCGGTTATTTTTAATGTTTCAAATGGAAAGGCATGGTTTTCATTTTTTTAAATAAAAGTACCTGATTATATAAGTAGTGAATTCAACGAAAATAAGAAAATTAGCTAGCTCAAAAATCAAGGAATTTATCGCAATTTAAAGTTTTTAGAAATATCACACGCTATTTCCGTATGTTCGGCATTTCCTCTTTGTGCGATGCTTCGTACACTTCCTAGTATTTTGTCACTGGTGAGTCAGTAGACCCATGCGAGGAAGCTACATTGAAGGCACACACCCGGGGCACATATCCTTTTGGCATCTCGTATTTATCGATAAAATCACATTGCTTCGAAATTTTGGGGATCTAGTCGTTCCGATTGAAGAAGAATTCAGTTCGATTGTTCAGTACGGTCTCTTGCAGAACTGATCCTAATTTGTCTGGACAGTGCTGATTGACACTCAGAGCATATCACCAAAATTACAGGCAGGCAGCAATCAGGTACAGCTTAAAATACCTATATCGGCAGCATCCCAATGCTGTTACCATTTCGACCATCGAACAAAGAGCTCAGCGGGGCCGATAGACCTGCCAAAGATTACGCCGGGATCTAGTCAATGCATCCATGAAGTTGGTACGCGTACCATCGTTGTGTTGATAATGGTATACGCGATGATGCACAGATCAGCCTTCCCCAGATCGAACGTGAGCCGGGGGTATCCTGATCAACTGTCTCGTGAACTTTACGAACTTCTCGGTACTACTCATATCACATCATGTTCGTACAGGACCTATCTGACCAGGATTTGGTGACTCGGATTATGTATTGTCAGTGGGCGCTCCGACATATTTAGGATCAACCTGATTTTTTGTGTACTACATCCTTTTTAGCGATGCGCCAACTCGACAGTCAGCATTGGTGAAAGTTAAATGTGTGGTGTCTAATTGTCAACGGGTATTTGATTGCACCTTTTTTCTAAGGTCAATCCCATCAATGGTCAGCGGTATTTGAACTCTCTACGAAATGATCTGCCGCGTCTCCTGGAGGAAGTCGATGTGTATACCAGACGGAGGATGTGGTTCCAGTAAAGTGGTGTGCTCCCACTTCTGCACGTGCTATGAGGGATCACCAGAATGCAACATGCGAGAATCGGTGGATTTTTCTTAAGGGGAGTTCTCAAAGAGATCGTCTGCTGCGAACGACCAACGACGATACTCTACTTGATGAACCGCATCGACACTGCCTGCCGAAAAATTTCTGCATATTGAGCAAAGTGGCAACAATTTTGAACAATTGATGTTATAGGCATGCGCTTGAAAAGCGGTTAAGATCAGAAAATATCGCAGAAATGACGAGTCCGTGTCTTAAAAGTGGCTATTATTTCAAATAATGGAAACCATGTTTTTCCGTCCGAAAAATTGGGAATTACCATGGTATCTCGTAGGTGTGTCAGCAAATAAATATTTTGTATTACCATTGCACATCCTCCTCAACATCACTATACTTTTCTAGAAAACTCTTTTTTGCACGACCTCTTTTTGATTTATTTTAATGCTCTTTTAAAAATTGGACACACCCTGTGTATTGAGTAGACGCGAATACGTATAGGTAGAAACTTCTATTTAAATTTAGCAGATGATGTAATACTCAGAAGGGTGGAAAACGAAGGCGATACAAAGACTGAAAATTTCCTAATCTGCGGGTACTTTTGAGACATAAATCAAGTTGTAAGATAATCAACTTACGACATGGTGGTAAATAGATTGTCTTTGTAATAATAATTAATTGTTCAAAAAAATATATCTCACCAATTTAAAGTGTCTATTTTCACATATACCGGATGTTCTTTCTACGAATTAGTATAAAATAAAACGGATAAAAAAAATCAATCAACAGATCGACGCATTTCTCAGCACAGTTATTCTTTAGATGATGAAAAAAGCTGGTTTACTCGAATAAGTGTGCAGACTGAAAAATATCAGAACGCCGAAAAAGAAAAATATGTATCGCTTGGCCAAAGGGGTTATACATATAGATGGGTTGATTCTCTTACTTCGCTTTTCAAGCTCGTTAACCGAGACTTCGGTTTCTTTTCGGAGCGTCGATGGACTGCTAATTAACCGAGAGAAAATCTCGCTGGAATTTTCGTGCGAGCCACCAAAGATGTACAAATTTTGCCCACGTTTGCTGCTTTTTTGCTTCGAGTGCTAAATCGACACAACCACATTTTCCTTTATATTAAAAGGCATTTCCTTTTTTGTAACTATGTGACAAATTAAGGAAAAAAATACAGGGTCTTTAAATTCGTTCTAACAATTCCTTAACCTTAGAACATATGACCTATTTTTTTACCTTCTAACCCATGACTGGGGTCACTAATGACCCCACAATTTCTTTTGATCATACCATCGTTCCTCCAGAGATAAAGATGCTTAACACCAGATGAGTCTCTTCATTTTTCAATCAGGAAGTTTGAAAAATGATAAAAAAATGGAAAAAATCAGCCAAAAACCACATTTTTCAAACAAAAATTATTTTTCATGTGTATTTTTTTTTTTAATTGACTGATTCAAAAAAATCAAATGTTGTTTCAGAGAAGACATATCTATCTATCAGAAAAAAAATTTCGACCCCTTTTCGCTCGAAAAAAATTAATTGAGACAGGTACATTTACTCCCGCCAAATAGTAGTTCTGGTAACAAATCGCCTTCTCGTCACGAAATCCCCACAAAAAGTTATAAAAAAGATTATCTCCAAAAAAAACCAACCTTGCAAAAATTCTCTCATCCATATCAAATCTCTCAAAAAATTATAGGAGAACCCCACGAAAATTTTCTCAATAAATTAGAAACTACAAAAAGTTATAAGAAAGCCTCATAAAAATTTACCAATTGAATCATAATCTCACAAAACATGCAAATTCAAACTCGGCCGAAAATTAAGTCTAAACTTCACAAAAAGTCATTAAATAAATTAAAACTATAAAAGCATTAATAGTCAAATACTTTAAAACCTATTAACCTCTAATAAAAAATCTTTCAATTAGTTGAAAATACAGTTATTCTATAGTACAGTTGTTCTATAACAAGAATAAGAATAAGAAATAAGTATGAAAAAAAAATCTCGATACAAAAAAATTCCAAACGAATAAAATTAAATTGAAAAAAATATTTCAGCCGAAGTAGTTGGCGAGTTGTTTTGCTTAATTTATATACTGTATCACTCATGGTCATGAACTATCAATCCATTTTTTGTCCAATTTCGGCTAAAAATGAATACATGATCAAATTTCGAGCCACTGTATCGCGACTATTTCGGGACTAAAAATGCATTGTGAAATATTTTTCTGAGAGCTGTTCAAATGAATTCAAACTTCGTAATTAACTGTCAAAACTTATAAAATCATTAGATTACATAAAACGTACAGTCGTATTAAGAAGATACGATGCATAAAAGAATCACGAACAAATAAGAACTATTTTTTTTTTTATTTGTAAAAAAAATGGTTCAAAAAATATTACACCGAAATATACATGCCATCAGGAATAAAATGCCTTGAAAGTTTTCAAATTGAATAAATATCTCAATAAAATAAAATGTTCGAAGCAAAAGAAAGTATGCAAAGTAAACGTCGAATTGAAAAAAAAATGTTTGGAAAAAACAATTTTATATTATGGGCAATTGGTTAAAAAAAATGTTGAAGTTCTTATGAAACTCTGTTTTTCAAATCAAATATCCTTTAGCTCAAAATTGTTTAGCATCACTTAATTCTGTTTTGGGTTTATTTCATTCCGATCGTTTTTTTTTTTCATTCCAAAACTTCAAGTGCATTTTATTTCTATTGGAATATTTCGAGTGGCTACCGCACCTCTAGATATTTGGTCTTATGAAAAGTGAACAATTTCGAAACCTGAAAAACTGTAGAAGTCAATAAAAAAGTCATAAAAAAATTTTTTTCAATGAAGTTTTATTATTTTCCCTATGAACACTATAAAAACAAGTGTGTCGTCGAAAACAACACACTTGTGTGTTCTATTCTTAATGCCATAAGCAAACTGTAGATTTTCAACACACTTTAAAACGTGTAGAAAATGGCGACAAAGAATCTATAGTTTGCTTATGGCGTTAAGTACAGAACACACTTAATGTGTGTTGGCAACAACACACTTGTTTTTACAGGGAAAAATGTCAAATAGACGAAAAACTGGAAAATTAAATAACAATGAAAAATTATTATCTGGTTTTCATGTACCGCATAATCGGTGTAGAAAAATTGATTTTCAGGTTATTTGTTGCTCTAAAAATAATGTAAAATGGCTTACAAATTGTTAGAGAAAATGGAATATAAGTTTATATTTTCTTGTCAATACGCACGCTTGTATATCGTGTAAAGTAAGAAGAGAATCTCCCCACTCTTGTATCGTTCCCGAAATCGGTAAGTCGCGAAATTTTGTCCCCACTTCCTACTTCCTACAAAACAGTGTATGCGAACCGGGTGTCCAACAGCACGTTCCACGAATTATACTACCTTTGTAAACTATAATTAATAAATATCTTCATTTCCTTTTGCAATCGACATAAGTATCTCGATCCATCTAAAATCTCCGCACAAATATTTTTTAAAAAATCACAAATTAACAATGAATCATTTATATGAATATTTACATTCTGTCCTATAACGCTTTTTCCCATATAAGCGTTCAAATTGACCTTCGATCTCGATCATTTCTGGGTGCCAGTCTAAGATTTTTCTTAGACAAAATTTATACGAAATTCTCGCGAACGAAACGATGGATTTACCTGGCTACAGCGTTTTTCAGCATTAGTTGGTAGAGAGGCGAGATCAATTACACAAAATAAATTTCAATCACACCAAACAATAAAATTCCAGAATTACAAGATGATTTATTAATTAGACAATAAGTCCGCTTTTAATTGAGGTTAAATTCCGGAAAAAAACAAAGTAAAAAAACGAAATAAAAAAGAATATTAAAAAAAAACAAAAGAAAAAGAAAAAAAGGTGTGATGTGGTAATTTTGTCGATGTCACGTAGAGTTTAAATATTGGCATGGCACGAGTGAACGCGTCTGTTTTTGTTAAAGAATTTCTCTGATCAATCTCGTACTAGAATCTCGAAATCATTAAAATTGCAAAGAGTATTAAAAAAAATATTACTTCAAATGCATGTTGAACAATTATTATTCTTCTATCTCACAATATAGGTCTTACTCGCGCGCTTACACGTCATAAAAATGTAATCCTCACTCGCGAAGCATTTCACACGTCAAACTCAAACGTCAATCGGTAACGATCGATAAATTTTACGAGGAAAATAATGCATCAGCAAATTAAAATTTTCTGCACTATTCTCGGTACCATGATTATTTTGATCAAAATCTCACAAATCGGGAGATAACGGTAATAAAATGCAAATAAAATAACACAATTAAATTATATAATAATTTTTATTTCCTGCGTCTCGATCAGTGCCGTATTTTCTTTTCGCGCTCGAAACTTTTCCACTATAATTTTGATTAATCGCGGTTAACGATCGATACCATTTTCCAAAATTTTTAACCCACCATTAAAAACAAAGTTGGTCAAATTTAACGGTTAATTATTACTCAGTGCATTATCGCGCGAATTATTTCTCATTCCTGTCCCCCTTACGCTATCTGATAACATTTAAATCGTACAGCTGATCGCACGAGATAGAAGCTTGAGCGTCAGCAGTCACCCGTCTTATTGGTATGCGACATAACAATAGCAGTATTACAAAATTACGATAAAAGAGAAAGAAAACGGTACACTAACACAATTACGAACTGAACAACCCGATAACCGCGTTTGAGGGCATAAAAGAACGCGAAATCTTATAAGTTACCGAAAATGATCGAAGATTACCAGAGTTCACCCGCACGGAATCTTGAGCGTTGAGCTCACTCACACAAATGTACAAGACTCTCACCTTTTACGCGACGCACTAAGGGCGGGTTGTTCCAACCTCTAGGTAAGCCTATCTGGTAGATAAAGGTCTGCAAATCAATGCTTTTAACCACCAGATAAGCTAACTAGAAATTGGAACACAACCTGCCCTAATTCACGCGCACTCTCGATACACTCACTTTACTAGCGAAACACACACACGTGTTTTGAGAACATGAATAACGCGTATACCTTATGTTTCAGGTACGGAATGCGAGGATATCTTTTATTCCTTAATAATAATAATCCTAATAGTCAGCTGGAAGAAAATATATATGCTGAGTTCTCCAGTCGCCACATATTATTAGACAATACAAAATAAATAAAACAGTTGAAAAATAAAATTGTCTCAACATAAAATTCGTTTAAAAATAAAATTTCAATATGATAAAAGAACAATAACATATAACATTTCACCAGCCAATAAAATTACAAAAACGAGAAAAAAATATTAAATGAATTAAAATGTCCAACAATAAAATATCGATAAATAAAAGTCAAATGTTCACTACTCGAACAATAAAATAAAATAATTGAATAATATTAATTGTCTCAAAGGCTAAAAATTATTCATCAATGATAGTTAACTCAATAATTAAATAAATAAGACAATCAAAATAAATTAAAATAAATATCCGAAACTCAACAAATATCATTTACCATCAAAATTTTACACGAGAGCGTACCGAGCAAAGTCAAAGTTCGTAGCAAGGTCGCACTAAAAAAAAAACAAAGGAATAATTTCCAAATTATCTAAATAAAGTTCTGAGGACACAATTTCATAAAAACTCACAAAATAGATGTCCTTGTCCATGATAAATATTTCCAATAATCTAAATATTCGAATAAATCGAACACTTCACAAACTTAACATTTCGCACTGATTTCGACGATAGCTTTCGAAACACCGAAACATAAAACTAACGAATTGTATGCGATAGAGTCCTCGCTATAGCCCAGTCCCCGTGACGGGAGATGTACTACCCGTATCCGAAATCTTCGCGATACGAAAACAAAGAACAGGACAACACCAACACAAAAACAGAAGACAGCTGATTTTTTCTCGAAAAATTTCGAATGTTTTAAATTAAGGCAATAATTGACGTAATGTTCTCGATCAAAATTCTCAATAAATAATTAACAATTAATAAATAATTTTTCCATTAATTTTATCAAAACTCAAAATTAATTTGATGTGATTAAACGGGATATTTTGTAAAACGTGGCCCCACGTTGTGCGCTAAAGATTTGTAACGCTTTTCTCGTCAAATGTACCTTAGCTCTCGATAATTCCAGGGCGCCAGTCAATGATAATTCATCGACATATTTATAAAGAACAAAATTACCACGTCACAGTCTATTCGAGCAACAAATAATAAAGTAGCTTATCTGGGCAAAACGCACACGGCAACTCACGCCTAAACTAAACTAACTAGCTAACTAAACTAAAAACTAGCTAAAAAAACTAAAAAGCAAACATTTGAATTTTTCATGGTTACAATAAGTGAACAATTGAAGCTGCCAACCACGCAATTACATATTTAAAAGTTTGAACTAAATTATGGTATAGGTCCTGAGTCAAAAACATCACTCATCAACTTAAGAGAACTGTTCAAAATTCGCGTGGGGTCGAAATCGACCCTAGTCATAAGTTTTAGGGTTAATATAGTGCCAAAAAAATACTGCCATTGAAGTGGGTGTGTATATATAATTCGATGCGGGGGAATAGCCCCCATTTATTTTGTTAAACCATTTTAACTTCTATACTATACTATTAATTTACTTAGAAGATCACTGGGTGTTTTAAATATAATACATCACTTTCCACAGTTATGCACTTAATTAGTCACCTTCGTAAATAATATGAGCTGCCATTCGGATTAAAATCGACTATTATATTATGAATTTCCATATTGTCCAAATGAATATCATTTATAATTTGATTATTCAAATTATAAATGAATCAAATTACATGTCAAGCTTTTATATAAATGAATCAAATTACATGTCAAGCGAAATTCCGCGATGATAGAGACGTATCTCTGTGGAGGACGGGTCGACACGAAACAAAGACAGAGTTAGACCTGCGTTGAAGGTAATTCTGTACGTGTATAAACCTGAAACAGCATATATTCGAGAATTTTGACGGACCACAAGCTCTGTTGTGAATTTGAGCTTCTGATGCTTCCGCAACTCAGCCTCGACTCTGCGGTCGAACGCAGCCAGCCAACCACAACACGTATAATTTATATATCTATATGTCACGTTCCGAGATAGTATATCACGTAAACAATATCTACTAATAAATAGGAATCATTTGGGTTTAAATAATATTTAGACTTAGTTAATTCTGAAAGAGATTTGCTTCGACTTGCTGTCTTTGTAACCAAATTGCTGAGCTGTTGTCGCGACCGTATCCGGTATAGTGTTCTACACCGAGCATACGCTCGCGAGGCATGCATTTATACTTTTATTCTGAGGATCCCGGGCTTGAAAGTGCTGAGCGGACGTGAGAACGCTTCTTATGACATTTTCTTGGACTCGCGGGCGAAGATCACCCCCCATTCCTTACTCGATGAGCGAGCTTATCGAGAAAGGAGTTGGGGGTGGGCAGTTTTTGACGAGTGCGAACAGCGCAAGCATCTCGAAGAGCGACTCCTCGAGCAGTTTTTGCATAGCGACCTCAAAATCTTTTATTGAATCCGCGATCTTATAAAAACGTACCATTCGGACGAATAGATCGAAAGGCGCCTTAAAAGTGTGTCGCGTCGCGAATTCAATCTGCTCCCGCTATCATTAATTTTAAATAACCAAGTTTTAACGTCTTGCCACGAACTCTTTCGCGTCGTGTAGAATTAAGAGTGAATTCGATTGACCCTAAGTGTGTGTGTGTGTGTGAGTGTGCCAGGAGAGAAAATTCAATTGTAAGCGTGTAATCGTATGTATTGGTTGTGAGCGTGTGAGAACTGCGTGAGCGTTACAGCCGACGACGCGTCAAGGACTGTAACCAAATTTGTAAGTACTTGTGTATCTTTTATCCGCGGCCGGACACGCGAGGTTCCCTCCAAGTCAACCTCCCGTTTCCGGTTACAAAGGTTGGAAAGACGCCACACGTGGCTTAAAATAAATCTCCTACGAATATTTATTTTATCCTAATATTCTGAGTTGCTACTGATTTACTAATCTTCCCTGACAAACCATACTCCTTGAATCGCCCTGTAGAGGACGAGACTAGAACGTACCCACAATAAAAATAATAATAAACTGCTCGCGCTTCTCGCGAGTAGGTTAACTTTGGCGTTCGCACCGCTCCGAACGTAACATATACATACAATCCCATGCTGAACAAATGCAACACCCAACTGTCGCATTGCTTTTCCCACAATTAACGCATAAACCGTGGATTTCCTAACCCGCAAAATGACAATTATAATCAAGTCACACAAAATTATCCATTTAAAGCATAAACGTCCAGAAACATGGATAGAAATTTTATACTCTCTAAATAATCAGTAATAATATTTAATATTCCTCAGCCATGGAGTTTCATTGTTAATTACTTCACCCTATTTCCTTACACTTCAGTTTTTAAAAATGAGAAACTTCAGAACAACCACTAAACTGCTTTATACTACTGCTGAGCATTGTTAAATATGCAGTGCGACTTGCCTTCTCCGTTTAAAAACTATCTTTAAATACTTGGTGTCAAGACACTGCCGCGTCTCTAGATAGAGTCGTCACCAAAAATTGTGCTAAATCTTCGTAACCTGCGATTATTTCTAACCTCAACTATAATCAAATTTAGCCGTAATATTCACTAAACTATTTCAGATAATTCCAAGATGTAACGTTGTTGGATAAAGCTGACATCAATCTTAACCCCTTCACTAATAGACGGTTTGAGAGTGAAGTGGGCATTTCTGGTAGACAAACACATCGCAAAGAAAAAAAAATTAAAAATTCGTAAAAGATATTCGCACTCCTAAAGAACAAAAAAACATGAACATATATTTTTTTTAATTAAGGGGGTAGGCTAACTTGAAAGGCTAAAAAACACGGTTGTCATCAAAATTAATTTTTTAAACAATTAATAAAGGTAGAGAGATGATTTTTTCCTCAGTTTCAACCGTTTTTATCGGGTTAAATTTGAAAACAAAATTTGAACAGCAATTTTTTTTATTAAATTAAAAGAAAATAAAAAAACAAAAAAATGAAGTGTAAAATCCTACCGTGCAGCCTCCTCACAGCACACTTCGGATCGTTACAAAATTACAAACTAATGTCGGAGGAAATAAATGAATATGTACAAAATATCGTGATTTATCATTGCGAAAATCATGCGAAATTTTATGTCTACAATTTTTCTTCTCTTTTTTGTCAGAATCTTAATCAGTAATATCAAAAACCCGGGAATACCATTCATATTCAATTTTGTATGATTAGAAACCTATTTTTTGGACAGCCCGCTATATGGCGGGCCTACCAGTGAAGGGATTAATTTAGATAAAGTTCATGATAAGGAGAATATTAATTAATGAAATCAATATATGATAATGTTTAAAGAATTTATAAAATATTAATTTATTAATGTAAAATTATTCGAAATAAACTTTTGCAATCAATTATCACGTGTAAATCTGTTCATCGCTCGATTGTGACTGACTTTTCTTTTTCGAAAACATCTCATTACCAGGCATTTTTTTCATTTCATTGCGTATTACGGTGTACAGCCTAAAGATCCTGAGACAAAATATCCTCGGACAAAATATTCTTGGGACAAAATATCCTAGGGTCAAAATATCCTGGGATAAAATATCCTGGGACAAAATATCTGAGTCAAAATGTCCTAGTGACATAATATCCTCTATTTGAAAATATTCTAACAATATATTATCCTTTATTTAAAAATATCCCAATAATATAATATACTTAATTTGGAAATATGCCAACAACATAATATTGTTGATTGAAAAATATCCTACAGTTGTAAGACTAGATGTATTGGATATTTTTATTTCTATCAGTTAAGAAAAATATCATTATCATTATTAATTAAAATATGTTGGATCTTGATCCCCTCCTTGAACAAAATATAATTGTAGTATAAACCACTGTGATATTTATATTGATGAATATTGATGAGTATTGAATTCAACGGATTCAATGAAATTAATATGAAATAGGAATGAACATAGAAATTGATGATCATATGTGTGTGTATATGAAAGCAAGTGGCAACATGTATTCATGTATGTAAGATGTGTATGTAAAAGAATATAATTGTATCCTGAGGTTAGTGATGAGTTTCGTCTCCAGTACTGTACGGGATCGTAATCCAATCTGTGATATTTTGTGACACGTCTTAATTTACTGGAATGTAGTGTATTAATTTATTTGTGCTGAACAATCAAATTATCGTTAAATTGAACTTTTAAATTAATTAAATATGCCGTTGAGTTTAATATTAACACAAAAAGGGAAGCTCATGTTAGTATCTAAAGGATACATTTATACTATTAAAGACGAAAATGAAAAACGCGTGATATATCACGAGAATATATTGACTCCGGGATATTGTATCTTAGGATATCTTGTCCCGAGGATATTTTGACTCCGGGATATTGTGTCTCAGGATATTTCGTCCCGAGGATATTTTGACTCCGGGATATTGTGTCTTAGGATATTTTGACCGGGATATTTTGACCCGGATATTTTGTCCTGGGACGAATTGTCATGTATTCCGTATTACATATTACGCTCGAACTCATACCGATACTTTTTTATTAAACAAAATATCAACATGATATAAATAAGTCAAATTTTGTATCCTACATTATTAAATTATAAGATTATCAGTAAGAATCGACGTTGTTTCGGAGATAACACGAGTTATTTCTAAGTCTTCTAAGCGTAAATATTATAGCAAATATTTTCAAACGTGATCATCAATTTGGATTCTCCAACAACCGTTGCTATGTTTTTATAAAAAATCGAGAGAAACCTATAAAATGAAACGTAAATCGAACATAATCATTTCTAATATATAAAAAATAATGCAATTGATGTGCGTGAAAGAATGAATAATAAAATTTTCTGTCACCAGAGGACCCTCTAAAAATGATTAGTAGTGATTGTCAGATAATAACAATAATAATTATTATTCAATACCTAAGTCACTATTAGGAACAATTTTTATTCCATCTTATAAAATTGGCGTAACCGAGTTTTTGTATAACAATCAAATTAAATTGCACGAAATATCTACAATTTTTTTTTTCAAGGCCAGAAATGAATGTAAATTTTTTATTTCTTATATACATTGAGAAAACAGATTAGTTAGCTCAACTAAATGGCTTCGTGAAATACGTTGAATGTATTTAATATTCAATTATACCAATTATTGATTTTATTAGATCAAAAATATCTCACATTCATTCAACAAAATCCAAGACAACAAAATATATTTAGTTGATCCAATACATATCTTTTTTTAGTGTAGTAAAATAAATGATTCGTACCACTGAGAGGTTTTTTGAACGTACGAAATATTACATTCGACATATTTTATGAAGCTTTAGTAAATTCAACTAAACTCTTTTCTCCGAGTGTACGTTAAACTCCATAGAAATTTGTCGCAGTGTCGTTATCGTCGTGCGGATGCTCAAAACATTGCCAAAAGAACGTAAGAGAGGTCGTTGAGATACATCATATGAAATTGCTGCTGGCGTGTGGTAAATTCGACTCGTTTATGGGCTCTAAAGGATCACTAAGTCCTATATGAAGACGGTATATTACTTTATTGTGAATTACAGATATAGGGTACATTCAATGCCAATCGAGCCCCCTTTGCTTTGAACATTGCAGTGAAAAAATGTTCTCAATTGCCATAAAACAGTCCATATATGACGTAATGTATGAGTAATTTCATTTAACACCGATCAAATGCATTTTTATTTGGAACTATTTGACTTGAAGGGATATTCGATCGACTTCTCAAACAAATCGAGTCGATGTCATTTCACTTCAGTAACTAAAGTGTCCTGTAACTGTCATGTGAATGGTAAAAGGTACTAGATAATTTTTTGCGCATATTCAAAGTACAGAAGGGATGACGTTTGTGAGGAATTCAAAATATTACAGGAGAAGAAAGCGTTTCCACAATTTGGCGAACACGTTGAGCGTTGTCAATTGCGTTGTATGGGCGAAGCAGAATACACCTCAGATAAATCTTTCAGATTTTAACACTTGCTGCACTGAAAACGGATTATTATCACTAATATTATTATTTTGTAGTTATACATATGTGCACTGAAGAATGGAACTGTTTTAAGGGGACCGTATGGTCTAGAGCACGAAAATTTCACCTATTTTGACGATTTTTTTTTTGCCATAAAAAATTTAAAAATCGATGTTTTAACTTTTCGGGTTTATTACTACCTTTATTAAGTATACAAAAAAAATTTTTTTTAATTTTAAAAACAGTGTTTATTATCATATAATTGGCATTGAAGACGACCCTCTCGAAAAATCCGACCCGGACGGTGAAGATCGATCCGAGACTTCTACTCATCTGAAACACAAAATTCAAGAAGATTCTTAATCAGAAAGAGTGCAGTTATGGTCGGGACTAGAACAAATCGAAAAAATTAAAAATTGACAAAATGGCGCGCTTTTGAAAAAAAATTCGTAAAATCGGGTTTTTTTTTCACTAGTTTTTTAGTATAAACAATAAGAAATTATTTAAATAAAATTATGATTGTAGTTCCGACGATAGCCATACATGTTGTGAACAACATATCCAAATTTCAAGTGATTCGGTTGAATAGTTTTTTTGTTTTCACCTGCGCAGTGCCGAAAAAAGTCGTTTCGAGATAAATGAGTTTAAAGTTTGAGGTACAGATATTTTCAAAAATTGAGCAAATTTTGAATACTTACAGTTAATCCGCGATTCCGGCACCATATAGGATTCCTTCGGAACGTTCATAATTCAAGATTTCCTCACTCCTTTCATTTCTTCGAGCTGTCCGAGCCTCTTTGGAGTTGTCCGTGCTCCTACGGTTGGCGCTCGATACTCGCAGCTCGTCTCGGTTTTGCGCTAGTTGCTCCGCTTGTGGCCCGATTGTTATGCCCATGGTCTCCATTATTTTCAATAGGGATGCAAATCCTTCATTGAATATGCAAGCGGAAATGTGAGTGGCAATATCAATGATTTTTTTTCCGGCAAACAGATGTTTCGGCGCAAGGTGCCACACGCAAGCATTGAAACTTTCGTTATTGTTCTGCGTATTACTGCCAATACACCTTTCCAATAAAGTCTCTGCTGTCAATTCTTCATAAATTGGTTTTAATATCTCTTGTGCTTCATCGCACAGAGCAGGTGGGTGCTCGTAGGTGTCTAAAGTACCTGCAGCCTCACTTTGACGCCACTTGCACCACGATTCGGAACCTGGAGGACAGTACGAGTGTTGCGGATTTTCATCTGTTGAAATTTTGTGATAATATGCTGCCCATATTTCACTTCTCATCCCTTCAGTCGAATCTGAATTACGTCTAATTGCTAGATCGTAATAAGTTGACAGCTCTTGCAATAATTTATTCGTCAATTGTTGACGCTTCGGTGTTTTATTTATCGATTTCCGCTGTGTCTTTTTTCCCTCTTCTTTTTCTGTCAATTTCTTTGTTGCTTTCTTTATTTGTGCATGTTTTTTTTTCGCATCAACAGCACGTTTGTACAAACGTTTTTTAACATGCAAAACTCATTCTTTTTTGCAAACTAAAAAATCATCCCCGTAAGGCTTTGTGTCCAATAAGGCTTTGAACGTTTTCGTGTCGCCGTCTCCGATATAGTTCGCGTATTTTACGTTGTACAACTCTTCCGATCTCTTGAACATTTCCACGATGCCGTCTACCTCCATTTTGCCAGCACTTCCGGTATGATTTGCGTCACAGTGATCTTCATGCTCTCGATACCACGCTTCATATTCAATCGTATCCTCTTGGCCTTTCCATTGAGAGCAGGCTTGACATATACTGCATTTGACGACAACATCTAAAATTTTATTACTGTATTTCCCTATTAACGAGGCAATACCGAGAAGCGATGAGAATCCACGTTTCGCCCACGATCCATCACCAGACACAGAAAGTTCATCCGCGGGACGCCCAGCTTTTACATTCAACTCGACTTCTTCTTTCAATGCTCTTTGGAAAACGATTTTCGCGACGGCTTCAGCTGCAATTTTTATATTGTCCACGATGCCGTAATATGTACTCTTACAAATTCCTTGTCCAAGATCCATGAGACCGCAGAAATTTTTCAAGCCTTCAAATCCTACTCCAAGCATTCTCAGGGCGAGAACAAGTCGACGGTTGATTTCAAATGCCTTATCAATTAACGGCGAAGACAAAATAAAAGTTTCTTTACACTCACACTTCACAGAGAGTTTGAATCCTAGACCACGTTGTCCGTTTTTGCTAAAAGTGACCGCACCGTTACAATCTTTACACTTCAACAACTGTTGCAACGTTAAAAATATCATGCTGAATTCGATGATGCAATAATTGAAAGTAGGATTAACGTTTACTTCCAATTCCTCATTGCCTTTTAATTTTTTCGCAGACGTGCTCGTAAAATCAGTAGTATTTTCGATAGTGAATCGATTGCCCTTGAAATATCTTTTGCGACCTACAGAAGATGGTCGTCTAGAAGAGTCACGGCCTTGCTTTCTATCCATATTTTCTGATATTTTATTTCAAAATTTTCGATGTTGGTTCGTCAAAACGTAACGTTGTACTGATCAAGTCAGGGGAAAGCGAAATGACCGTTTCCCTCACAAATGTTCGACAATAGGTATATTTCGGGGAAGGGAAAAGTATATATAGGTATATAGTATGTACTATATACAGGTATATATTTTCGGAGAAGGATTGGGACAGCTGCTGCGCTCCGATTAGGTTACCGGTTAGCGCTAGACCCGTTAGGAGAGCGCGGACCGCTCTCTACCTGCGTTATGGGCTGTAGAAGCTGTAATATTGAGAATTTCCGCATGAAAATTTCACAGTATATTCTTGAGATACTATACTTTCGACATATCGAAAAAAAAAATCGATTTTTTCAAATTTCTAGACCATACGGTCCCCTTAAAATACACTAATACAAGAATTCCTGTAATCAACTTCGGAGTATTTTATCAAGAAGACTTATTGCACGTCATTCCCCAAAAACTGATTACTCATGGTCTCGAAAGAGTCACGTAGCCCTTGTTAGCCAAATAAAACTGGAATACCAACCCTTAAATGGATTTGCAATGTATGGAATACAGAAAACATTGAAAAAAAGCGAGTAGAGAAAAAACGGATTATTCGTCGAATCGGTATTAATCAGATTCTGTATGTACTCGCGTGACAAAATTTCTCGAACAAGAGAAAATCTTGGTCCCTGAAGAGTTTCAATTTTATTCACTCACCATGCGTCATGCGATACAAAAACTTCATTTACTATATACGATACGCGAGCCCACATAGTTTCTTTTTTCAATAATTCGAGCTGAAAAAATTGGGTGGATCGTATTTTATGGGCTGTTAGCAGAACGACAAAATGGAGAAAGAAAGTGACAGAGATAGAAGAGGATAGCTGTATAAATTACACGGAAACAAAAGGATTTGACAGAGGTCACTTTGTGCATTTGAATCACTGTGGGATATGCCCGTGTAAATGAGATTGAACTTCATTTGCTCTGAGTGCGTAGAAATTTCGAGAGATACACCGATCGAAAAATACATTAATCAAATGGACGACTTATTTTTAACATTGTAAAAGAGAAATACTTGCTTCTTACAAATATAACGTTGGGTCTTTCTGAACATTCTGCGAAGAACTTGAAATTCTCTCCTAGATGTTTCTCTCATTTGTGCATTCCTTCAGTCTGGCTTACCCGCCTAGTTTATTTCGCTTACTCCTTATCCTATTTTATCACCTCTCATGGCCATGGCCCACATGAAGCTGATCTCTTTAAATTCTTTGAGCTCAGTTAACCTCTATGCCTTTTTACTCGCCTTATCGACGTGTCCGCCTGTTCAGATCGGTTCTTGATGACTCGCGTTTGACCTTGCCCTTAGCAGAGGTCCACAGATTTAAACTTACTTAGTCTAGGATCGCAGAGAACGACTCGAATGGCTTTGGGACATGTGCCTCTCGTTCGACTAGACTGTAGCTTTGTCTATGAATCTAGGGATGACCTTTCTTACTTCCTTTGCGTATCCAGTTCTCTAGAATCCACTATGATTCAGAGATCGTAGAAGATGCTTCTGACTGCCTTTATGCGCCGATCTCCCAAGTCATTAACTTCTTGAATCATAAAAAAATCGTCTCGTCTTAGACGTATCCCCTCCCTTCCAAGCCCTCTTTTCTTTGTTCCTGATTGTTCGCGACCCTCCATGAACCGAGAAAATGTAGGTCGTTTGTTCTGAGGATCATCTATGACTTTATTATGACTTCCGGACCCTTTTGGTCCATGCCACTGTCATCGTCATTTTTCTGTCCTCATTCCAATATGGATTGTTAAGATTGGGAGGTTTTCATAACATTGCCCTGCTCCAACCTTCCTTGCTCTATGCGATTTCTCACGATACGTAGTATGAGAGAAAAATATAAATCATATATATATATATATGAAATCGTGACCAAGCGGGCTGACCAACGAGGCGACAAAAATTGTTCGTGATACATTCGAAAGTCGGATTCCACTCGAGCTAGTTAAAATTGTCGTTCAACGAATCATCCCCTGTAGTTAGATTGTCACCCTATATAGATATAACCATTTAAAATGGAGGGAATGAACGAAAAAAATATTCGGTTTTGTGACTCAGAGGCGACCATAGTGGCATCGTCGAATCTTAGAGTTATATGGTACTAACAATCAGGCAGGCAGATACGCAGAGGTACATAGCTGAAAGAACTTTTTCCTGAGTGTATTTATATTTATGAAAATAATAATTTTTATTGATATCATTAATACCATAGGATTTTCAACCTCTTCGCCATATTTATAAATATTCATTATTGCTATTTAGTGTCACGGTACTTATTATTTAATATATAAAACCGAACTGGAGCACAGCAAATTAGCTATACTGTACATTTACGATAATATAGCTGGACAAAGAAATACGACGTCGAAAGGTGGTACGATGAGTGAAGAGATGTACTATATATGGAATTTCTTCATTGGATACATTTACCCCTGGTGTAAAATAGAGAACGAAAGGAGAATAGGGATTGGAAATCCTTCGAATGGAAATACGTGTTAATTAGCTGAGTCAGAAAAAAAATTTTCACTGACGGGAGAAAGAGAGAAAAACTGAGAAATGAGGCGGGATAAACACTAGAGTATAGGTAAAATTAATGCTTGGCCTCACGGAAAATTCGCGTCGTATTCCGCGCGTTCTCTTGTCGTCATGTGCAAATTCGCCGACTGATTAGTATGACTCGATGTAGTCTACTCTTTCCAGAATGCTGAGACTGTTCCTCTCTTTGTCCCTCTCATTCTCTCCATTTTCAACTCATTTTCTTTTTCTCTTCTTCTCGGTGGTGGCTGCCTGAAAAATTAACCATTTGGAAACTGAATGCCCCGCGCATAGTGAATTTACGTCCCTCGAGCCCAAAATCTGCGAACATATCCTTTCTATATATACGTAAATATGTGCTTTACCTGTACCAGTGAAGCTTAAACCCCATATCTCTTTGTACTGGAAACACAATATCTCGCCATCCTTTTACGAGACAAATGTACATATGTGTCTTTGTATAGGTATATTTACATACTTCTATATAGTAAACGGAAAAGGTAAAAAGGAACGCATGTGTTACTGACCGTTTTCGATATTTTATCAAATGGATTGCTTCGTTTCGTTTTCGAGAAAATCGACGCAAACGCACAAGTTAAAAGTTTGGTGAAGGTTTTTCAATTCTATTTGTAAAATATCCAAATAAGTGTATTTCTATTTTTCGAATGGAAGCAAAAAAGTAAGAGAATCAAATTTGTTTCGTGCTTTGATATATGATGCCATTTTGGAGAATACTCATTTATTTATTTTTGAATTTTTCGTACATATTATTTTGATAACATGTAAATTGTAAGAAGATACAAAAAAGGAAGTGTGAAGGGATGAGAAAGCGGAAGATGTGTAACTCTACGAGAATCAATAAAAAGCATACATTCATAGATACTCGAAAAGATTGCAAAATTAATTTACCGATCTCACTCTCCAACCGACAAACTAATCCTATATTATGTGCTAAAAAAACAACAAAAAAAAACAAAACAAAAGTCTGTTTCTTATGTTCCAAGCTTTAATTTTATCGGCTAGAACATTTATTTTATTCGCTGCTGAGATGCTAACTCCGTGTAATCTATGGATATATATACATACACATGATATACATATACATCTTTATTCTCTTAGCAAAAGCTACCAGCTTGGTGCTGGCCTCGTACGTATACATAAAGAGCAATAGTCTCGTATACAGAGAGTCAAATATAGGGTGTTTCCGAAAAAATATACTTAATTTATGTAATATATAAGTATATTAGCGTGTACTTAATTTTGGCTAATTTTAGATTCTATATCAAGAAAATACTCCTCCTCTTAAAACGTGCCCATTTTTGTCTAATATTTTTTTTAATTTTTTTGTGAAATATCATAAATAATGAAAAAATATTTAGGTTACTCAATTACACTGCATATGGTATATTTTAGTAATGACCAAACCGATCATGGTAAAGTTTCACAAAACAACAAAAGAAAACAGTACGAAGAAAAATCATTGAAAATATAATATCGTTTATTTGCCGCTTCCACTGTATTTTCGGAGATTTCAGATTTTTTCGAACAAAAATACCTTACACTCGAAAATCTCGTCATGGTTCAGTTTTAAAAATATTATCAGGGAAAAAGTAAAACAGTTGAAAAGAAAAAACATACAGGACTTTCAATTAAATATTTATTGGAATCCATTTACCCTGATGTGGACTATCTGATATGTATCACCTTGTATGTATATCAGCGTATGAAACGCTCTTTCTATCGACCAGCCTTTTCTCGTTTCACACTAGATAGTGGAAAATGGATCCAACGCACCCGGAAAACGCGTATCCTCGGAGGGGCGAACTATTCTTTTATTCGTATACCAGATAGAAAATTTAATTAATCTCAAAGTTCTGCTCAAGTGTTCGGTCTTTCCTCGCAAAATCAGTGGGAAAAAAGTACCGGTCAGGAATAGAAGAGAGGGCAAACACTAAAGTGAGACAGAGAGATGGAACACAGTA
The DNA here is from genome assembly GCA_963989365.1 of Rhimphoctona megacephalus. Taxonomy (NCBI): domain Eukaryota; kingdom Metazoa; phylum Arthropoda; class Insecta; order Hymenoptera; family Ichneumonidae; genus Rhimphoctona; species Rhimphoctona megacephalus. Next base: position 26,272,932 of record OZ022414.1, on the reverse strand, counting down.
GCGAAATGAAAAAAAGTCCGAATTTAATTAAGTCTGATTGAAGGAGCATCCTATTTCGATTACATGGAGTAAATAAATTCTTATACAACCCAAATTCCATCTAGTAATTACCAAATCATGTATACTTTCAATAATTAATATTCTAAAATATAAATAATACTGTAATAAGAATTAAAAAAACTTTTGAAGTTTTCACGAACTATCGTATTTTATGTTATTTTGTGGAAAAACAAAAAACATAGATAATTTTAGAAGTTTATTTATTGCAATTTTACAAATTTATTAATTATTCTTCTCGGTTTAAAGTTCTCAAAATGCATTCGTACCGCTACATCCAACGTATAAATGCAGCGAATTCTCTTTTAATTTCACTCCAGCATCTTTTCGTTGCAGTGTACAGTTTCATCCATGACACAGAAAAGATGAGAAAACGATAAAGCCGAAAGAGAGAAGGCGAAGAGAGAGAGAGTAACTTCTGCTCTCGTATAAAGAAACGGCCACTAGGGGGTGCCAAAACTTGCATTCTCTTTTCTCTTAACGCTTGCATAGATGCCAAGAAAATATTCTAGAAATACTCTCTTTTCCACTCTTCGTCTTTCTCTACTATTGCGATCTTTTTCTCTGTATGTGTCTCTCTCCCCCTCTCTTTCACTCTCTATTTAACTGGAGCATCCTCCCTCGACTAATTCCTATGATTTTCTCGTTTCGAGAGATGAATGGCGCTCGTTTGAGAAGAAACGCAGAACCATTCCAATGTACAGTATTAAACGCGTTCGTCTCTACACTCTACCTAATATATACGTAGGCAATTCCACGTCAACTATGATCAATGTCGATTCGAAATTTCTGCAAGAATCAGAAAGCTAATAAGGAAGACAAGTAAGGAAAGAAAGATCATGAACCCCTTTTTTCAGTCGGCTATTTTTCAATTAATTTTCAAATGTTTCGTTCCATGAACATAATCAATTATCCAAGTTATTCCGAGCCACAAACGCCCCATTTTATGTGAAAAAGCCCATATATGTACAGAAACTAATAAAACTGAAAATGGCGTATTCGACTTCGTTTTGCATGTTGCAAGTTGCAGATATGCCTTTTTCTCTTTCAGCAGACTTCGAATACGCGTGTGAGTATTTTGGAACAAGAAAGTTGTGTATGTACACGGAAATTCGATGTTCTCGGTGTTTTCTCAACTGAGAACCCACTAGAGAGTTATAGCAAGCTGCACGACTACTGTTCTGAAGGGGAAACGAGAGATACGAGATAGGCGCCTTTCCCATGGGCCGTTAACGAAGTGCGCGTTTGGAAAGCGTCTGGCACTTGCCAAATTATGTATCTATAGTACATGGATAAATTGCCTGCTTTCTGAAATTTCATGGCTCTACTACTAAACTAGTACCACAATTTTTTCAACATTAACATTATCTTTTTTACACCGTTATTTCTGAATTTCTATAAAAGGTTTTATATAAACTATTAGTTCTTAATAAATATTGTTCAATTTTTAATATTGTACCACTTTATAGTATTTACTATTTTTTATAGCATTTTTCATACTTATAATTTCTATCCCAAATGAGGAAAGTAATTTCTATTTGTCTATTTGCCATATATTTTTGCCATATGCCATATGAGGTCGTCTATTTGCCATATGATTTTCCAGCTCGCGTTCAGCAAAGATCATCCCAAACAGTAAGGCGCAAGATTCGCTATCTGAAGAACCAACATCAAATTGAGGGGTGGAAGATATTTTAATCTCCTCCACACGACTCTCGAAGGTATGCTACAGGTAATCACGTTGCTAGCTACCCCTGAACATGCGCCTATATATTCATCTTTGCGTAGTGAGAATCGGTTAACAGTGAGTTTCTTTCTTTCGCATGAAAGTTATTCACTAGCATATTTTTATGTAATTTTTTAACGTTAGAATCAAAAAAGAAGTCTTTAATGCAAAGAGAAAGTTATTCACTTTCTTATGTATGAAAGTTATTCACTGTATATTTCTATATATTTTTTTAACTTAAACATTTTCGACATAAATTCGCTATGACCTTGACTTTCAGTTACACGTCAAAATAACTCGACGATAAAATAACTCGCGTCAAAATAACACACGACTAAACAACACCTATTGGGTAATTATTTACATTTACATATATACACTACCGCCGAAAAGTTTCTGGACAAAAGTTCAAAAAAGTCTTGGCGCTGTTTTTGATGCCATTGCGTCGGTAATATACATAAACGAATTTAATAAACGACATTTTGAAGGGGAGGAATTCAGCTTCATTTTGCGAGGAATGGCGACTATCACCTCAAAACATCGCATGGTTACCGCAATAAAAACTCCCACAAGTATTTCAAAGTTTGCTGTGAATGGGTACCGACCGTTTGTTGGTGTCGCATTGTCAGGTTTCGTCGACTAAAAACTAAAAGACACAGACCGTTTTTATTCCAACGCTTATTTAATCATGTGAAGAAGTTATACAGTCGTAATTTCTCAAACATTTATACTTTTCCGCATTATACATAAATATTATGAGTCACTTAAAATTTCACTTGCGATTGAAACTCGATGTCTCAATGCATAATATACTCAAAGTACAAGTGCATTCTTGGCACGTACATTGGATATTTCGATTGGACTTGGAAACTTCGGCTTTCGCGTCAAACTACGACAGGAACAGATTGAGTTTGAATTACTACAAGTGAAACTTTGGAAAGTTTAGTAATTGTATTCATATACGCACATCGATGTGTCTGCATAGATTTTCGAAAATTCCACCAGACTTCTGACAAACGAATCTTATCGAATATAAGCGTATACTATAATATCTCTCGAAAACAACTAATAATTCGGCTGTTACGTGTACGACACATATGTATACATATGAATTAGAGTGACCCTGATTTCATGTATATTTCTTTAGCGAATCTTTATTTGCTCGCCCCTCAAATGAGTTCGAAATCAAGAGACACTCTAGCGGCTCGACGCCAAGTATTAAAAAAAAGCCAGAGCGAGCCCTGCCGCACTCTTATATATTCAAATGTGAGGGGTTTCGGACTTTATATTTATTTTTCTTGAATGTGATTGAAAGGATTTTCCTTAGTATGTGTCTAGACTATACTTAAAAATGTCCCAAGAATAAAGATTGTGAGTTCAATAAATTGGAAGCGACAAGCGCGGGAAGATCAATATTTTTAGGAACAATTATCTTTAAACATATTTACGTCTAAGTCATTCCATGCTCGTATCAATTGGATGATGCCTCAAAAGTGAATAATAACGAAAATGAAATCAAAATAGAAAATGCGAAACTTAATTGAAATCACATACAGGCAATTGCACTGAAATCTAATTGCTATTAGAAGCGTAATTAAAATTACCAAAGTAGAGCGTAATTACTTTATATTAGCTCTAGGGAAAATATATTTTATTCGATGCGAAAGAAAGCAAAATCGATATGCAACAAATCCATGTGTAAAACCACCAGCAGGGTTTTACTAATGGAAGAGTTTTTATTAAATATTAATCAATATTTTAATCATCAAATACATCGATAAAATATTATGTAAAGAAATATGCATACTTCAGTACAACCGGGCTGTGCGCATATTAATCATTTTTTTTCGGAAGAACAGAATGAAAAAAGATGAAATTGTTGTATTGCAGTGTACCAAAACTGAATACAAATTACTGGATTAACTAAACGAACGGGGGAGGGGGGGGGGGGGGGGGGGTAATAAACCCATCAGTTCCATGCTCTCAACGAACAATTGCCATCCACATTTTAAACGAACAATGTGTAATACATTTTCTGTACGTGTAATAAACAGATATATGGCAATATTTCACGAATATCTATTCATGAGAAAAGTAGATTCGGAAAATGATTTTTTGGCAATAATGTTAAAATTCGATTGCGATTATGAAACTCTGACTACGCGCGAAGTTTTTTTATTTATTAAAAACAGTTTGTCTTTTATGTATTTTGTGGTGAATATAGCGCTCACTATTTAATACATGCGCACGTATTCATTCTCATCGTTGTGGTATTGGGAAATGTTTTTTTTCATGTATGAGCGTCATTTCTTGATCATTAGCGCGATCCCGTACCCTCATCCACTGGAGCAATAGATAAAATTGTTTATGCCAGTGCATAAAACAATGATAATGATAATTATTTTTCCTCTGGTCTTTACAACGAGGAAAGGAGGGGGGCGGGGAGAGAAAGAGAGAGAGGGTCGTTTGTTTGCGACAATACCTATGGCTCACTAAATATAGAGTAACAGCAGGCTAAAGCCTGGAATTTGAATAGGTTCACAATACCGCAGTATGTGGGAACACATATCGTCGACTATGGTGGGTTAGTGAACGGGCTCGAAGGTATATAATATAAAAAATAAAATAAATACAACTAAATATAAGAGGCATTCCACGCCAAATCGGCCACTTTTCAAATTCGCATTTTTTATTATTTTGATTTTTTTCCCCTAATAGAGCTCATTGAAAGGAACTCGTCTGATTTTTGTTAAATTTTTATGTCAACACGTTGATCGGAAACGAATTTTAGAAAAATTTTCCGATTTTTTTCTTCAGATATCAATAACTCGCTCAAAAATGCAGTAAACCTAATGGATGAGGGGTCAAAATTTTAGTTTTAAAACGTACTTTCGTTTGAGAATATGCAGTAAACTATCAAAACATTACATGAATCAATTTTTTCAATTCTAAACATGAAATGTTTTTTTTCCACACAGTTAGCCCCCTTCGATTTTGCTATTAATTTTTTATAAAAAACTATTATTTTTTTGAGAAATTTTAAGCTTACAAGGAAACCTTCCCAGGTGTACTCCGCCGATTTTTTTCCGCTTGGAGTATGTTATTCTACATTGAAATCTAAGAGACACATATTTTTTTTTTTGCGGAAACTCATATTTAAGGGGTGAAACACACCCCTAAAGTTGAGGTCTCCTAGGGGAGGTTCTTCAGTTCCATATATATGCAGACAAGGGGGCAAAATCAAACCAATTGCATTCAATGCTTCATAAAAAGTTATGACTACTCGATTTTTTTCAGCCCTGAGGAGGTGAATAAGCCGAAGTTATAGGGGTTGAAAATTAAAAAAACGTTATAACAAATAGAATATGCTCGATATGGAAGTGAACAAAATTGCATAATTAACAGTTTCAAAAGTTAAGAGATACATGTTTTTGCATTTTTTGAAAAAATGCATCCTTAAGGGTGTACTACCCTTACATCCGAATACCTTTAATTTCTGTAGATACGTATTTTTTTAAGTATCTATCTGCTAGAAAATATTCTTTTGGATATAGAACATATCGTGAAATTGTTTAAAAAGATTGTTATCAACATAAAAAAAAATCCCTTGAAAATAATCGATAGAACATATGATTCAGGCATTGCAGATAATGAAAATTCTTTTCTTGAGAGATCGAAAAGTAGCTTTTTTCGCGATTTTGTTTCAACCGAGTTTTTGATGTTTCATTAAATCACTCTTAAAGAATAGAGGATGAATTCTTAACGTTATTTTCATTTTTTACACTGTTTTTTTTTCTATCATTGAAAATGTTCTATAAAAAACGATGTGCACGATTCTAGCCGTAATTATTGTCTGAAACAAAATTTTAAAAAGATTATTAATTTACATGTGTGTCACTATTTTGCTATGGAGGGTTTATTTTTATTTTTATTTCTTTATTTTTTATTATCAAAAAACTGTTGAAAAAATCGGCTAAATTCGTTCTCGTTTTGTTAGAGAAAAAGAAGTTTGTTATACACGTGATGTTTGTTATTACAATCACGTAGCAGTGAATGAACTGATATGTTTTATCATTTCGAACCTTACTTTGTATATGTTCGTTAGCCCTGCTTATTAGTTGTCTAATTCTTCGAGTTGATATTCTACTTCACCTATCATTGAAAGAAGTTTCAAAATACGTTGATAAGAAATATATAATTGTTATCTGCCTCTGCCTCTCTTATTTGACATATGATGGCCTGTGCTACGCTTATAAGTCGCGTTCTTCAGAAATTGCTTCAATTCGATAAGTGCGAGTTAGAAGGAATTTATCTCGTGATAAAATAATATCAACAATCAAAGGCGTGTATAGCTCTGTGTTTTGTTTGCAATCAAAAGTTGTTAAAAGTTCCATAAGTTAAGAAATAAAGTGTATTTATTATCAAAAATGAAAATGAATCCGCTTAATATGATACGATTAGTTTTGGCACATTTTCAAGCCCTAAATATACCTGAAAGCCCTATAAATAATGATGAAATACAATTAAAAGAAAGCATTGAAAATATATTAACGAATGCTATGCAAGATTACATGGGCGTCGAAACAATCGTAGAAGATTCATTATATTTCCAAGAACCTTACAAAGATTGGGATATGAAAATAGTAGAAGACGAAGAATGGGGATCGGCAATCAATGATCCGGTACTACCCCCGGATGTTTGTACTATTGATGATGAATCTGTTTCGTACGAGTATAAATCGAGGGCAGTCAACTATTGGAGAAGTGGCAAAACTAAAAATTTGAGCCTATCAAGCGTTAAACAAAAATTTAGAAAAGTACAATCAGTGGCTCAATTAAAAAGATGGGCTAAATATTTAAATAAAGGTGGAACTTATAAAGAAAAAATAGCTAGAATTTGCGAGTACACTTTAGCCAATTTTAAAGCTGCCGTTGATGCTGGTCTTATGGTACATGACATCGACTTGAAAAAATGGGCAATGCGAGCACAAAAAGAAATCGGTCATGAAGATGTCCGTTTTAAGGCGTCAGACAAATGGGTACACTCATTTAAGAAAGCTCATAGGATTGTTTCCAGAAAAATTAGTAAATTTATCACAAAAAAGTATTGAAAATGCAGACAATCTGCGAAAGCTTGCTTAACAATTTGTTTCTGAAGTGAAGAACGATATAGAAGAATATGGGTTATCGAACGTCTACAATTCGGACCAAAGTGGTTTCCAATTAGAAATGCATTCTGGAAGAACATTAGCGGTTGAAAGAGAGAAACAAGTTGAATGCCTTGTACAATCAATTGCTTCTACAACACATAGTTATACGATTCAGCCCACTATAGCAGGTGACGGAAGGCTTCTTTCTCCGCTATTCCTGGTTTTGAAAGAATCAAGTGGTAAATTTGGTCCAATCGGGGAATCGTCACTATTCAGACCAGAAAACATAGAAGTATCGAAATCTGTCACTATTCAGACCAGAAAATATAGAAGTATCGAAATCTGGAAAACTCACTTCAGGCAATAATAAAAATTATTTTTTTAGAGAATTCCTTACCTGGCCAAAAATCCCCTCCCCGGGGAAAAAACCTTGGACAAGTACATTTGTTGACCCCTGTTACAATCTGTTTTCACAGAAAAAAACTACCCAAAAAAGTACAAAATTTTTAAAAATTTGGCAAGATTGAGATAGGAAAAAGAAGATTGTTTTTATAAAATAACTATACTCCAAATGACAAATAGAAATGAAAAACTTCACATATTTTATCGAGATCCCAAGAAAAAAAGCAACAATGCCCATCGTGAGTATCTGGTAAAAAACAGAGTCTACAAGTAAATGATCAATTTGCGCATAAAAAAAATAATTACTTTACAAAAACAGAAATGGAAAAGTCAATGATTTACGTTCAGCACTAAAATTTATAATATGAATAATAGGACAAGTATTTTATTGTCGCTTGAGGATGGAGTATTTAAAAAAAAGCAAAAATTAGTTGGTTATTGAAAAAAGTCACCAATGTATAAAAATAAAAATCGGTCAAAAGAACAGAGTCCAGAAAAAAAAATCGGGATGAAAAAAAACTTGAAGAAAAAAATTTCAAACGAAAAAAATTGGATTGAAAAAAAAATTTCGGCCGAAGTACTTGGCGAGTTTATAACAGATACAACATTACGTGAAATACATTACGTGATCCAAGCTAAGCAAAAAACTCGCCAAGTACTTCGGCCGAAATTTTTTTTTCAATCTAATTTTTTTCGTTTGAAATTTTTTTCTTCAAGTTTTTTTTCATCCCGATTTTTTTTTCTGGACTCTGTTCTTTTGACCGATTTTTATTTTTATACATTGGTGACTTTTTTCAATAACCAACTAATTTTTGCTTTTTTTTAAATACTCCATCCTCAAGCGACAATAAAATACTTGTCCTATTATTCATATTATAAATTTTAGTGCTGAACGTAAATCATTGACTTTTCCATTTCTGTTTTTGTAAAGTAATTATTTTTTTTATGCGCAAATTGATCATTTACTTGTAGACTCTGTTTTTTACCAGATACTCACGATGGGCATTGTTGCTTTTTTTCTTGGGATCTCGATAAAATATGTGAAGTTTTTCATTTCTATTTGTCATTTGGAGTATAGTTATTTTATAAAAACAATCTTCTTTTTCCTATCTCAATCTTGCCAAATTTTTAAAAATTTTGTACTTTTTTGGGTAGTTTTTTTCTGTGAAAACAGATTGTAACAGGGGTCAACAAATGTACTTGTCCAAGGTTTTTTCCCCGGGGAGGGGATTTTTGGCCAGGATATAACTTCTTTTTTTCTGAACAGCTCCGAATCCTAGAATTTTTACATGATAACAGATAATCCTTGAATATCTACGCTGACATAACCAGTAAAACCCTAGCTCAATATCAAATATGCAATGCGATGCTATAAAAAAAAAGCGAACGAACTTAGTACAGCTTGCACAAACAAAATGCAGAAATTCATTTCAGTTAACACCTCGCGTTTCCTGCAGTATATTGAGAAATTCGATACATATATTTGGTGCGTCTCAGCAATGTGCATTTCACTAATATGAGAAAAACATGAGCAAAAGGCCAAAAATGAAACCGTATAGAAATATTTGTGGAACACTTTTTTTTTAACAAATCATATCACAATGCACACTAAAAACTTGAATGAATATTCAATTTTTACATTGTTTTCTCATGCTTTTATTTCCACTTATATCTTTTGCACAAGCCTGACCGAGCGATGCCATTAGACTATTGCTGAATTTCTGATCCTTCGACAGGTTGTGAAATATGATAACAGATGTCCTTGAATATTTACGCTGACATAATCAGTAAAATCCCAGCTCAATATAAAATATGTAGTGCGATGCCGAAAAGAAAGAGCGAAGGAACTTAGCACAGCTCGCAGTAACAAAGCGGTGATCCTTGTATGCAAAGGAAATAAGGCATCTCTTGTTTCCACAAGGAATAGCAAATGCTTCATTGCTTTAAGTTTCACCAGTTTTTTTAGATCAAATTGTCGAAGCAGAGAATTTCAGCCCAATTCACAGCTCGCAGCGCCTTCAGTATATTGGTAAATTTCTTGAAGCCGAAAAGAAAAATCAAAGGAACTGAGCACAACCTGTAGAATATTGGAAATTTTATGTTTATTTGTAGACCGCACCTGAAAAGTATTGAAAATCATGATTTCACAACAAAAGTTATTTGTCAAATTTTTATAATTAAAGTATTTCATCAACAATTAATATTTTTACAGGTTTTTATTTATGAGCACATGATACATCTTGTCACAACTATTTTCATACACTAACTTTTGGAAAAAAAACAGTCTTTTGATCTGTAAGAAAAATTTAAGTGACATGATTAAAAAAAAATCGTTGCGTTCTAGATTGAAACTTCAACATCATTATTTGCGAGTTCACACATTTTCAGAACGTATAACACTGATTTTTAAGGTTATGTTCGTTGTATTTTCTAGCACTTATTCCGGCCACACTAATTAACGGTTTTATTCGGATTATTTTATACGGAAAAATAAAAATGATAACCTCAACGAGTGGTGAGGTTTGTTTCTATTTGGCTTTTCTGGAATCCGAAACAAAAATGATTTCACCAGCGGGTGCGAGGTTATCTTTTTTTATTTCGCTGATGATTAATTCCGAGATATTAAAAAATATTATTATCACATTTCGCAATATTTATATATTACCGTTTTTTCGCACTATTTATATATTTAAACTATTTATGAATCATGATTTTTCACAATCTAAAAAACACGCGATTTACACGACTCGCACTTTACACTGTCAAAAGTCAAAACTACCGTCACACTGGTTAAACATTCAAACTTTCCGTGGTATGGGTGCAGAGGAATGTAGTCACAGGAACACTTTCAAAAACATCACTCGTGTGCACACTGGTTTACCGGTTTGGGAACACAGGGAAATGACCACACTCGTGACCAATCAGAATCTCGATAGGCACGCTGAGGCCTTTCATTGTGACATATACAGACACGTCAAATTCTTCGATGTGTTGGAATTTTTGCATAATTTTGAGCCTGTGCAAAGCTTTTTCTCAGCAAATACGGCATCAATCGTGCTGATTTAAAGCTCAATCGAAATATTTTTTCTTAATTAGTCTCCAGTTCAATTTTCAAGTTATCATCTGTCTCCTGAGCTTCGTAATTCGAGAAAATGACTTTCAATTTTTACCCCCACCACCGAAATTTACTTTATTCAGAGATAATATACTCTGGCGAGCCTCGGGCCAGCAGACGACAGAGCTGTCAAATGTACTTGTCCCGAGACTCTACCGAGTCTCTTGATATTGACACATAAGATACTGTTTATTTCTTGCAACGAAGCAAATTGAAAAATTAATTCATACTTTCAGAACATTTTAAAACCTGGCTACAAAATGTCTTCTTCCCCCAAGTTGGTTCACTTGGGGGAAGAGGGAAACCTCGGGATAAAAATATAAAATTAAGAAAAATACCGCAGGGTACAACGGGAAAGATTCGACCCTTGGATGTTTTCCGATCGAAAAACGAAGAGAATAGTTTCTAAATAAATCTTATTATTGCATTCGAGGAGCGTTTTATGGCAAAAGAGAAAAGGGATCGGTTGCGACTCCGTTGTAGAGTTTACGTTCGGAAAAAAATGTAGGGGCGATAGGTTTAATTAATAAAATTATTTATTCAGGCACGGTTCAATGGTTTATTATTACACTTTATTTTCTGATTATCACTTTTCTATCTATATAAAAATCACTCTTTACTCGTCTATCTATTTGTATGACGGATCTGTCGATGATCATTGACCTTGTACCGAAAATTTTAACGATCGCGATTTCGCAATGAAGTACTCGCTTAACTCGATATAGATTCGCGATCGTTAAAATTTCCGGTACAAGCTCATTAGGTCAATGATCATCGACAGATCCATCATAGAAATGGATAAACGAGTAAAGATTGACTTTTATATAGATAGAAGAGAGGTAGTCGGAAAATAAAGTGTAATAATAAACCATTGAACAGTGCCTAATTAAATAATTTTATTAATTAAACCTATAGCCCCTACAATTTTTTTCCGAACGTAAACTCTACAACGGAGTCGAAACCGATCCCTTTTCTCTTTTGCCATAAAACGCTCCTCGAATGCAATAATAAGGTTTATTTAGAAACCATTCTCTTCGTTTTTTTGATAACTAAGAGAATGGTGTATGATAAACTCGTATTCAGTGAATATTTAATATCTTTGTCGTGAGGTTATAAAGATCGCGGTCAGTTTCAAGTTTTGGTTAAAGTGACTTTTATTATAAATAAAAGAGTGATAGTGTAAAAATAAAGTGTAATTCAATAAATAAACTTTTGAACAGTGTCTTAATAAATAATTATTTTTAACCCTAGTCCTAACAATCCATTTTCCCGAATGTACACTCTAAAACGGAGTAAAAAACGGTGCCTCTACTCTTTTACCATAAAATATTCCTCGAATGCAATAATAAGGGTTATTTAGAAACCATTCTCTTTGTTGTTTTTTTTTTTTTGATAACTAAGAGAATGGTGTATGAGAAACTCGTATTCGGTGAATATTTATTAATATCTTTGAATAGTTGTGAGGCTATAAAGATTGCGGTCAGTTGCAGTTTTTGGTTAAAGTGACTTTTATATATATATACATAGAAGAGTGATAGTGCAAAAATAAAGTGTAATTCTATAAATAAACTTTTGAACAGTGCCTAAATAAATAATTTTGTTTTTATTAACTAGCCCCAACAATTCATTTTTCCGAACGTAAACTCTAGAACGGGGTCAAAAACGGTGCCTCTTCTCTTTTACCATAAAATGTCCCTTGCATGCATGTACATTAAAGCCTATTAACCTCTAATAAGAAAATCGTCGAATTAATTAGAAGTACGGATGTGCTACAGTGCAGTTGTTCTACACAAATAGAACAAGAATAAAAAATAAGAATGAAAAAAAATTCGGCTACAAAAAAAATTTCAAATGAAAAATAATTAGATTGAAAAAAAATCGCCGGTTCAGCCAGAAAAATATCGAAAAGAGTCTTGGCGGGATTATGGGAATAAAGTAAAAAAGAAGTCTCGGCAAGACTCTTACAAAGGATTTCAGAAAGTATCGGACAGAGTCTCGGCGAGACTCTCGTAAACAGTTTCGAAAAATATTGGAAAGAATCTCGGCGAGACTCTCAGAAAGAGTTTCGAAACATATCTGAAAGAGTCTCGGCGGGACTATGGGAAAACATTAAAAAAAAGTCTCGGCAAGACTCTTGCAAAGGGTTTCAGAAAGTACCGGAAAGAGTCTTGGTAAGACTCTCGGAAAGAATTTCAAGAAATATCGGAAAGAGTCTCAGCGGGACTATGTGAATAAAGTTAAAAAAAAGTCTCGGCAAGACTCTTGCAAAGGATTTCAGAAAGTATCGGAAAGAGTATCGGTGAGACTCTCGTAAACAGCTTCGAAAAATATCGGAAAGAGTCTCGGCGGGACTATGGGAATAGAGTTAAAAAAAGTCTCGGCAAGACTCTTGCAAAGGGTTTCAAAAAATACCGGAAAGAGTCTCGGCAAGGCTCTCGGAAAGAATTTTAAAAAATATCGGAAAGAGTCTCGGCGAGACTCTGGGAATAAAGTTTTACAAAGTCCCGGAAACGTGACTATACGAGACTTTCTCGAGACGTCCCGCCTAGACATCTCGCCGAGACTAATTTTTCTGCGCGGGAAATCATTATGTTTCTAACACTGTTTTGACGATTTCCACTATTGTAAAGAATATAATGAATAATTTCATTTGTCAATCAAAAATACATCTGTACAAACTACAGCATATACAATATAATAAAAACAATGATACAATAATTAGAAATATTAATATGGTAACAATGTGATTGAAAAGAATTTTCATTATCTGCGATGCCTAAATCATATGTTGTAACGATTATTATATATAACGAAGACGAAATCGCAATTTTTTTATTAAAACAATTTTTTTCAAGGGATTTTTTTTATGTTGCTAACAATCTTACATCCATTACTATATCCAAAATATATTAATATATCCAAAAGAATATTTTCTAGCAGATAGATACTTAAAAAAATACGTATCTACAGAAATTAAAGGTATTCGGATGTAAGAGTAGTACACTCTTAAGGATGCATTTTCTCAAAAAATGCAAAAACATGTATCTCTTAACTTTTGAAACTGTTAATTATGCAATTTTGTTCACTTCCATATCGAGCATATTCTATTTATTATAACGTTTTTTTAATTTTCAACCCCTATAACTTCAGCTTATTCACCCCCTCAGGGCTGAAAAAAATCGAGTAGTCATAACTTTTTATGAAGCATTGAATGCAATTGGTTTGATTTTGCCCCCTTGTCTGCATATATATGGAACTGAAGAACCTCCCCTAGGAGACCTCAACTTTAGGGGTGTGTTTCACCCCTTAAATATGAGTTTCCGCAAAAAAAAAAAATAGGTATCTCTTAGATTTCAATGTAGAATAACATACTCCAAGCGGAACAAAATCGGCGGGGGACACCTGGGAAGGTTTCCTTGTTAGTATGATCGTGGAAAATCGTCCGTTGTATATTTTTATAATTAAAATATAGATTTTTTTTACAATCAATTACCTATAACTCCCTGAAAAATCGAACAAAGCGAATCGTCTAGGGGGTCAACATTTTTGTTCTGAAATGTACTTTTGTTTAAAACTATGTGAAAAATTATTCTAAGTTTACATCACCTAGTTTTTCCAATTCTAAGATAAAATAACCTTTTTTCATAGCGATTGGACTAATTAATTTGTTTCTTTAAGGCGAGAAACCAGTTAAGGAGACCGAAATTTTGGTGTTTTGCGTGAATTTTTTTAACAGAGAAGGAATAATCAGAATTTGTTTAAACTTGGAGGATATTTTATTCATGTTTTGAAGTACACTTTGTAATTTTTTCAAGTGATTTCCGCCGGAAATAGTGGAGTTAGAAGCTGCTGTCCATGGACGATCGCCATCCGAGTTTTTTGTTGGTGGGCATTCCTGAAGTCACAATTTTTATCTGTAATCATTACAATTTTTTTTTCGTTAACAACATATTTCCTAAGTATATGAACCTAATTGTGATCAAAAAAGTTGAAAATTGCATGTTTTTGAGGTGTATGAACACAATGTCATGTTTTTATACCATGTTTTTTCACCTTTTTTACATTAAAAAAAATATTTTTAATAATAATATCATCCCAGAAATAGGTTCATATAGATTGTAATTGAATAAAGAATATTCACACAAATTTTCAGAACGATTGGTCAATAACTTTTTCAACTAGAATGCCCACCAGTTGAAAAAAGTCGTTTCGAGAAAAACGCGTTTGAAAAAAAATGTAGCGAAAACGAGAAATTCAATGCAGTAATTAATTATATAAACTGCTCACCGGTTAATCAGCTATTCCAGCAGCATATAGCAACCCCTCTTCTTCTTCAAACGCATCATTTCGAGCTTGAATCTCCTCTTGACGAGCTTTCCGAGCTTCCTTGGTCTCCAACGAGCTACGCCTATTCTGTCTTTTTACGCGCTGCTCATCCATGTTCCTGGCAAAATTGAAGCTCTGCGAACCAACTACGAGTTTTAATTCGTTCATCAGCATTAGAAGGACTGAATTTTCTTCATTAAATAACGCAGTAGCCAAGAATGCTGCAACCTCTCGACTATTTTCAAGCCAGCATGTAGGTGCTTTGGAGCCAATCGCCAAACGGTCGAATTGAAACTTTCATTAGCGTTCGGCGTATGACCGCCTAAATATCTCGTCAGCAAATCGTCTTTCGACAAATCTTTGTATATTGGAAGAATTTCTTTTTGAATTTGCTTCAGGCTCCGTTCCAAGTGTTTTAGCTTGCTGCCACTTGCACCAGCTGTCTTCTCCCTCTGGACAGTTGTCGTGTTGTGGATTGTCGTCTGTGGATATCATGTGCTGAAAAGTTGCCATTATGGCCTTCTTCATGTCTTCGATGCTGTTTATATTTCTTCGAATCGCTAAGCCGTAATACGTGCTGAGCTTTTTCACCAAAGCCTCTGTCAACTTTCCTTTCCCGTCCAGTTTTTTAGTGTTCCTGATGTTTCGAAGCCGAGTTTCCATCCTTTTCTGAACATTGCCTATGCATTCACTTTTGACAACTGTCAGTTCATCACCGTAGGGATTTAAATTAACAACTGCTGTGAACGTTTTCGAATCTCCATCACCGATGTAATTGCCGTATTTTACACCATATAGTTCCTCCGATCTCAAGAACATCATTTTCACAGATTCCACTTCCATGCTTTCCGCGGAGCCTTCATGTGTTTTCATGCAACTTTCTTCGTCATGATCGTCTTTCCATGCTAGATATTCTGCTGAATTTTTCGATTTGTTCTTCCAATATGTACATGATTGGCAGTAACTGCTTCGTACAACCAGATCGATGACTTTTCCGGAGTAATATCCGATGAACGTTGTAACATCATAAAGTGATTTGAATCCTCTTTTTTTTAAAGTTCCATCACTAGATACTTTCAAATTCAGAGTAGGTCTCTTGCATTTCTCGTTCTGTTTCTTTTCTTTTTCAACAGCTTTCTTACAGCAGAATTCATATACTTTTTTCGCAGCGGCGTGGATGTGAGTGCAAATTCCATTGTAAGTTTCTTCAGCTATACCATTGTCGATGTCCATGTAATTACAAAATAAATTCAGTCCTTGTGTGCCAACACCTAAGAGCCGCATGACAAATACAATCCTACGATTTATCTCAAATCCAGTGTTGAGTAAAGGACCTGAATTGATTTGTCTCGATCCACAGTAGCAATCGACAACAAGCTTGAAATCAAGGCTACGTTTTTCAGTTTCTTGAAATTTCACATTCTGTTTGCAATTTCGACAAATAAGAATTTCCGACAAACCAGTGAATACGGTGAAAAATTCGATGAGCCTATAACAATGTACAGGATTTACAGTCACATTCTCACTGGTAGCAGTCGAAAGTTTTTTTGGGCTGGCATTTGCATGAGAAGTGGAATTTCCACGCTGTCGTACATCATCTTAAAATAGTCTAGCGCGTTTCAACCGGACCGGACCGGGCCAATGCGGCCCTGGTCCGGTCCGTGAGCTAATGTGTGATGGTCCATTTAAAATGTATAGAAGCGATTATAAAAATGCAATGCGCTGCGGCTCGTCCCGGCCTAGTGTGCGCGGGCCTTAACGTAACGGAGTTCCTCATACAATTCACGACGCGAGGTGCGTAAGTATAGGCATACTACTGTTACACACGAATAGACACATACTCGACGCTCGACGACGACGTACACATGCTCGACGCTTGGTGAGATCGCGTAATCGAGGGCCGACAGACAGACGACTTCAAAATCCGGATTGATCACAATCTCCCATCCAAATATCGACATTCTGACGAGTATAAAAGGCCGGCAATACACCGAAGAACTATATACCTATTAATTTATCCTCTACCGAACACTCCAGTTCTCCTAGACCTCCGACTAAGTATCAGCATTGCGTCTGACGCATAAGGATTTCTAAATAACCTTAAAATGTGACGTGGTCGAATTGCACGATTACCGAGTATTGTGCTATCCTATTTGTATGACCAAGTATCATACTGGCATTGTATCTAGCGCATGGATGCAGTCCTAAAGAAAAAAGTATGACGTGGTCGTATTGCACGATTGCCGAGCACTGTCCTATTCTTTTAGCATTGCCGTGTATGTATACCTAGCATTCCGACTAGCGCGTACAGAGTATCCTAAGAAGATAGGGTATCCGTGATCGTATATCACGATTGCGATGACCGATTCTTTTTCCCAGGATTCGGCCTTTGTCATTTCGTGAGTTGATAAAGAATCCGACTCTGTGTGTTTTGTTTCCTGAGCATGACCAACTCGCAAAAGTCGACATACTCATAACTGAAAACTTGTACTGCCATAGCGTCCAGCGCATGGATGAAGTTGTAACGATATAACTTAGCATTAAGAATGCCTGGAGAACAGTAATTATCGACATTTTCTAAACTAACGCCAATTCTTAAAACATTGCTCTTTTGGTGAAAACGTACTTATCGCCTTCTGCGATGCGAGCTCTTGATAATTTTGGCCGCTACGGACCAGCGAAGTCCGAAGATCTCTCAAAAAATTCAAAATACTTTTTCCCACGTACGTGTTGCCTTCAGCGACGTACGTAATTGATAAATTTGGCCGCAAAGGACCGGTGAAGTCCCCAAGGCCCTTTACAGATGAAAAATAGAAGAATATATAGAACATAGCGTGCACTCAGTCATCCGCTGGTGCATTCGTGTACATTTACATTTTTCCTTAAGATTATTTTTTCATTATATTTTTAGCAAAGTCAGCTTATACGATGATAGGATCCCGGTTTCAATAATCTAAGAATGGACCATCTGCGGCAATATAAAAAAAATAATAAAAAAGTGAACTACCCCCTGTTGAAATAGAGTCCAGAATACGAACCTAATATATATTGGGTTGGCAACTATGTCTTGACTCACTTTTTTTTTAATCTCCCTTTTTTATTCTAGAACATTCTAGAAAGTTTCCATAACTGGCAACTGCTAGAATATTCTAGAAGATTTCGCACGGTGGGTATAAAAGTCCGGCTGCACGGACATCTGCGGGAGTCTAATTCTCGACATGAACGAGTGCGCTGTTCGAGGTGTAATGTATTATGAGTTTCGGCGTGGCAGCAGTACGAGGCAGGCAACCACCAATATCAACGTTGCTCTCGGAGAGGTCACCGTAACAGAATCGACAGTGAGCCGCTGGTTCCGTCGCTTCGCTTCCGGAGATACGAGCCTGGAAGATCGAGAGCGCTCCGGTCGACCTATTGAATTGGAAGACGACGCCATATTAAAAGAGCTGAAGAAGCACCCAAATGCTACCACTCGGGAATTGGCGCAGGCATTCGGCTATAGTCATACAGCGATCGAGAACCGGCTGCATACACTCGGCTATCGGCGAGTGCTGGCGAGATGGACACCTCATCGGTTGAACGATGCCAATCGGGCTGCCCGAGTGTCCATCTGCCAGTCGTTGCTCCTGCAGCCGAAGCGCAAGGAAGTTCTTGGCAGTTTAGTGACTGGAGACGAGAGTTACATCCTCTATGAAAACAATGAACGGAAGGCCTATTGGCTACTGCGCGAAATAGAACCACCAGCTCAGCCTAAACCAAGGACCCACGGACGAAAGGTTTTGCTGTGTTGCTGGTGGGATGTACGCGGAATGATATATTACGAACTACTTCCTTGACAACAGACGGTGACCGTCAACGTATATGTCGAGCAGCTTCGCAAATTGGCTACTGCAATGCGAGCAAAGAGGAGTAGAGTGACAAAGGTGCACTTATTGCACGACAACACTCGGCCCCACGTTGCTTCAATCACCCGCCAGCTACTGGAAGAGTTTGGTTGGACCAAGGTTCCACACTCGCCGTATTCCCCGGACTTGGCACCTTCGGATTATCACCTGTTCCGAGGCCTTAAAACTTTCCTACGTGATCAACGCTTCAGAGAGTTCGATCATGTTGAAAACGTAATCTCGTAATTTTTCGAGCAGCAACCCGCTAAGTTTTGGGAGCGCGGCATTCAGTCCTTGCCCATTAGATGGACGCAAGTCATAAACACGGCTGGTGATTATGTTGTAGATTGACATGTTTAAATAAAGAACAAAATTATAAACATATATGTGTATCTGAAGTGAGTCAGAACTTACTTACCGATCCAATAAATATCAAATCTCGCGATCATAATAGATCATTAAGAAATCACGAATTGTTTCAGTATATATTTAAGGTAATATGGCTGCTTTACACTACTCAAATGGATGCTAAATTTTCTGAATACTTTTATGCAAATTTCAATGCCCTAATTAAATTAATTGAAGGTTGATGTGCATTACAGCATGTCTTATTAACCTAAAAAAAATTAATAATGGTGGATTTGCGAAATCATCAACTAATAACTGAAAAATTCCATGTCATATTTTCATCTAGACTTTTCAAAGAATAATCCGTATTTTTCAACTAATTTTAATGCACCACGTCTCAAGAGATCCTGTATGAATTCACCGCCCAGGTTTTTTTTTTAACTTGGTAATGTGAAAATTACAGCAATTGGTTTATGAACATTTTTTTAAGCCAATTAAACAATTGGCTGCAACAGTAAAGCGATGAAACTCAGAAAAAAGACCACACACTGAATTCGTAAAGAATCTCTTGAAAAACAAAATAAGACGTGGTGCATTGAAATCGATTGAAAAATACGGGTTATTCTTTGAAAAATCTCGATGAAAATATGACGTTATGAAAATTTTGCAGTTATCAGTTGATGATTTCGCAAATCCATTGTTATTAATTTTTTTTCAGATTAATAAGACTTGCTGTAATATACATCAACCTTCAAATAATTTAATTAGTGCATTGAACTTTGCATAACTGTATTTTGAAAATTTAGCACTCATTTAACTAGTCTGCATCAGCTATTTTACCTTAAAGAATCGTACTATTTTGATTAATACCATTAAGAAGATTAAAACTATTTTTACGTTCAAATATTGTATTAGGTAACCGGGTTCATGGTTTCTCTCCTAAAACTAAAAGGCATGACGAAAATTGCTATTTTCTACCGGTTCATTTATTGATTTTTAAATAATGACTGTTATTTCATCTTCATGAAACGCTAAAGACTTTTGCTGCTCGTACAAAATCCATTTCATATAATTACGACAATGTCAAGCATGTGGGAGGGTGACTTAATGACGCTGAAGACGGTACTAGAAAGGTATACAGAGAGAATTTAATTGTATTAGCGAACTTCAACAATCTCATCAAAGCTACTTCAAAATCTTGAAGAGTTGGCTGGTCTACAAATAATTTCGTTGAAGTAAAGAAGAGGCTTCGAAATATAAATTTCTGGGTTTTATAGAGTAAAGCATCTAGTGCGCAGCTCCCTTCCAGTAGTCGGTCTTTTGCAGCTTTGTATGCGTGAGAATAGCGTGAAAGTTGTTTTCGAGTGGTGGAAATTTTTCACTGATATCTCTGACTTCTGATTAACCGGTACACAAAGTCTCAACGTACTAAAAATATCGTTCTGAACGCTGTGACCGATGCACACGTACTTGCGTCGAGCGCTATTTTTTTTTAGCGCGCAGGCTTTACCACAAGATAGGTACTTCATGTTTTTTGGAACCTTAGTTTTCTTATTTGGGTTTATACTTTCAGAAAATGTGTTTTTTGTAATTGTCTAAAAATTTCTGATGGAAAAAATCGTTTTGAATAGTAAAAAATAAATATATTTTTTCTCCTGGCTGACTACTGGGATTTGAATTTAACATCGTAAAGCCAATGTTCAACTCCCCCCCCCCCCCCGCCCCGGCCGATTACTGTTTTTTTAGTGATTTTCTTTTACACGACTGAAATTTGTAGTGCCAACAAATAGAGTATATTTAAACATTTTACACAAAAGAACATTACTAATGATGGTTTTACCAGTAGTCGACCACACGTAAACGTACCCTGATTAAGACGGCCGACTTTTGGATCGGATAACCCCAGTCGTTCAGGCCGACTATAACGTTGACCCCAACCAGCCTCAACCAATATAAAAAATCTGACTATAGGGTCTCTATGCGGCCGTCTACTGTATCGGAGCGGCCGCCTACTGGTCAAAATTACGTTTTTCTAATAAATAATTTTTTTCAATGTTTTAATATGGATTCTATCGTTTGTAATAATATTATTATTAAAGTTTAATAAAGAACATTTTATTTAAGACTTGTTGTGTTTCGTAATCTTATTTTTTCTTCATTGGACAATATTTTAAAGGCGTCTTCTCACTTTGGAAATTTAAAAAAATCGATTTTTTTTTTTTTTTAAATTTTGAAAGTACATATCTTCAAAAATGTCATCTCGAAATTTCATAAAGATCGGACGAGTCTAACTACATTTTTTGGCGACCGTTAGGTGACTACCTGAGAGTACCCGGCGATCCCTTTCACGCCGCTCGGACGGTCCCTGTATATCTGACTCTATACAATTGAATAGCCGTGTTCTTTTGTTAATGTAGTACCCCTTGCTTAGGTATATTCTGTTTTCGGGTCTATACTCATGTAATAAGACCTTAACACGTGCATTTTTCAAAAGAAAATCACTCGGCAACGATGCTAAACTGTTATTTCATCAGTCTAATTTGAAACTTCGTAACGGCAACATCTCTGCGCTCAGGATTGTTATAATGGATAAAAAGACTTCGCAACAAAGTGCCACGTGGCGACGTCCAAGTTCGAAATCTAAAAAAAGAAAATTTCGTGGAGTGCTTCCACACCAGTCTGAAGCAGATACGAGTCATGCTAGTGCGAGTGCAGCAAAATTAAAAAAATCGGACGATACAAGTTTCGATGTACACATCGATCCAACGGCTGGATATAGTATTATTCAGTTTTTTCTTGTTTTTTCTACATTACAACAATATGTGAAGTGTAAAGTTTGTAACAAAGATGTTTCAAGAAACATCATCAAGAAAAACCGTGGAAATTGCTTGCCAAACAGCGGCATGCATTTATAACGAAGGGCTACAACCTGTTTTAAAAATTTTGGAGGTGATGGGTGTCAAACTAGGCCCTATCGCCATTCAATACGCCGAGAAACGCGACAGTGATCGCGTACGCGTAGGGAACCGCCGCAGCTCTAACGCTTCAAAAGAGACTAGGTCGAGACGAAGGGAAGCTACTTTGGACGAACACACCTTCTACGAAGAATCGGAAGGTCCATTGTATGGAGCAGGCATCGCTGATTAACCCGAGGTAAGGTTTTTTCATGATTTTTCTGCAACCAAAACTTTAAACGCAGTTATCTCAAAACAAGGTTTTTCGGTGCTTTGTTGATGAAATTTCGGAAACTATCCGGCCGATTGTCATGAAATTTGAATGACATATGCTTCATAGTTATGGCTATAGCGCATATCATCAGATTTTTTAAATTTTGATTTTAAGAATTTTTTTTTTACAAAAAACTGCAAAAAAATCGTGGTTTTTTTTTACTTTTTCGAAAAACGTGCGCCATTTTGTTATTTTCGCGAATATCAAAAATCTGATGATATGCGCTATAGCCACTGACATACTGAATCTAAAACAGTTTTATTTTTTTGTTTCAGACGACCCGTCTCGGAGATACCATCAACAAGCCACGACCATAACATTTTTACACGGGTTTTTCAATGCTACTGATGTATTATAATAATTGTTTAAAAAAATAAAATAAAAATTTTTTCATGTACTTGAAAGATGTGTTTATTACATAGGATCCGTTTTATCCCATAATTTTAAGCAAAAATCCTCGAAAAAAAATCGCAAAAACAGCCTATTTTTGAGGCGTTTAAAGTGAGAAGATGCCTTAAATTTGGAAATAGCGTTTAAAGGCTGACTACTGGATGTTTTACCCTACAATGTAAGATAATTCCAGGAGAGATGGCCGCTGAAATAGTACATTTGGCGCCTAGTCCAGTCGGAATGTATACATAAATTTGAACGACTTCTATTCAACGATGCCAGAGCAATGCCAATTTTGTTGTAGGTAATCTGGACCTCCAAGAATGTACCCTGACAATTTCTATAAAATATTAGTTGTTTTTTGACCGCCAAAAGTTATTGAAAAGAAACCAGTATTTTAATGTTATTTTTTTTTTCAATGCGATTTATCAAAAAATGCTTCCTACAAAAGTTGTTCGACATAATGTCATCTACAAAATAAGCCCTATACAAAAATCATGCAACATTGTTAGTTTAGCGGTAAATCGCAATTAAACAACTATTCTTTTTGTTTGCTTATTGTACATACTATCGGTTATTTATCAAAGTATTGTTCTGAAACTCATACATTACCTGGACGAATCTATTTCCAAGAGATATATGTAAATTTTATTCAACCATGTTATATAGTTTAGCAATAATAAGCGATTTGCGTAAATCCGGCGTTTCCCTATAGCATCTTCCTGAGAAGGCTCACAGGGTGGAAAAATAATTAGGGTGGTTCTTTTCAGCATGTACATTCAGGATTTCAATCAAAATAATGGTTTAAGAAAAAACTCCCGTTTTTCGAGGATATAAAATTGAGCTTATAATCAAATAGAAATAACGCCTTAAATTGTGACGCTACTTGAAATATTCTTCGAGATTCTTATACGTATGTGGGAGTCGCATAATTAAAAAAGAAAAAGGCCTCAATACCTTCATTATAAACCGAGATACAGTTATTTATACGTTTCTTCGATTTATTATTGTTGTAATCAACATTTTCGCGTAATTCAAGTTCGTGGCATTTTTAACATTTTTAGGCATGACATTCAATGTGATACGAATCCTTTGGAGCGTTTATTTCATTGCAGATCATGATTGAATTTGACCGCCCGCGTACGGAATAGCGAACGGCGGCGTCGGTGCGCCGGGCGGCGTGGTGGGAGTACTGCGTCTTGCCCTGCGGCTACCCACGCACGGCTTAGTTAACAATTTCCCTAACTCACTTATAAATTGTCGTAGAAAGGTTTTTTTTTAAATCTCACGTACCTTTTTTTTAGGAATTCGAATATGTCCATGAAAATCGATATTTTCCAATAGATACCCCAACAACTATTGTTTCACTTCAACTTAAATGCAGGAGTGCCTATAAATGATCTCACATTAAAAAGGTGAGGATATTATAAGCAAATTGTATTTTGTCTGCAATTTTATTTATTACAATAAAATTATATTATATACATTTCTCTAGTAATTCGAATTTTTTTTTCGTCAGGTTCAGTCTTCATCGTTAGCTGAATCATTCGGATTTTCGGTTATAGAAAACGTTATATCAGCCGCGTTGTCGACTTCGTCCGAAAATGTTAAAAATTCTTCATCGATTTCATCGTCGTTTAAAATAATTTCGGGTTCAAGAACATTTAAACAATTTAGCCCGTTACATTTCTTAAAACTCTCTTTCTTTCTTTTACTTTAGATTACTTTAATACTCTTTACTTTTAGATTTACTCTTAATACTCTAGAGTATTCCTATGATAGTGAAAAAATCTTGGTAGCTTTAGGCGTGATAGTGTTTTTTTGTTGGTTGACATTCCTTTGGTAGAGATGGGGCAGGTCCAGATTTTACAATTAGGCTTTATTTGGTAGGCTTGTAAAGGTGCCCCTATGAATCATGGATATTTTGAATCCTGGTAGGGATATCTCTTTGTGTATCTTAAAAAGTCATCAAAAGTACGGAATTGAAAAAATCCATCGGAATGAAAATTTCGGAACACTTTCAAAGACATACAAAGGACTAAAATGGCACGAAAGACGATCTTTTGCTGGATTTCAAAATTCATACGTAATCCGCTTCTGATGAATTTTAAGGTCACTGAAAATCAATGCCCTAAAAATCGTATTTGCGATAAACTTCGATATACCGCAAAGTATCTACAAATTAGATAAACTTTGATATACCACAAAGTATCCGCAAATTAACTTTAAAATTTATTAGTACATTGTGGATATATTAAGTTCTGGTAGATCTCTTTTATGTTTCTTGAAAGATCATCGCTAGTACATAATTTAAAAAAAATATACTAGTGTGCCACTTTCAAAGACATATACCAGACGAAAATGTTATAGAGACGATCTTTAGCTGGGCTTTGAAATCTATTAAAAGTCCATTTTTTATGAAATTCAGAGTCACCGAAAATGTATTTTCCCAAAAAGCGTATTTACGATAAACTTAGAATGGTCATGAAATGTCGGCCGAAATAATCTTGTGAACGTATTTTAGGTAAATATGTAAAAAATACTCCAAAAGTTCTGGTTTGTTGCACCAGACGGATTTTGAAACAGATTTTTTGATGAAGTCACCGCGGATCCGTCACGGACTAAAATTTTTTTACACGGGTAATAACGTTAAATGCAATTATTTGTTTTAAAATAATTGCATCATCCAAGTATCTATATAATTAATGCCGCAACTAAATCCTAATTGAATTTGCAGCTAATTGAATTTGCAGCTAATGCTATTACTATCATAGAATTTTAAGGAAAAAATACGAGGAAATAAACAATCATAAAAAGCTGGGATTGAAAAAAATAGCGAACAATAATATATTTTTGAAAGATTTGAATAGTGGTTCAATATCACGGTTATATACAAATAAAAACTTTTCGCGATTGGACTAAGAAATGAACAGAGAAATTTATATCATGGTTCTTCTCTTTCAAAGCTAGCGGACTATATTCCCCAAAGAAATTACAAATTCGTCAGCTAATATTTCCAATTTTTTTTAATCGTGAAAGCAATATCTACGTACTTTTAGAAAAAAAAGCACCACCTATTACAATTTCGATGTTAATTTTTTCTTTCAATTATTTTTCATTTGGTGATAGATATTTATAATTTTTTATAACAGATAACAAAAAATTGTAATCCTCATGCCGTTTATCAGATACAGTAACGAATGTACTCCAGAATTGTGTATAAAAAAAAAAGATGAAAGAATCCCCAGAACGATATATATCTTTATACCGAATAAAAATAGGGCCGAAAGAATCGAGTCCCGGAGTGGTACGAGTAAGGGTTCTTCATAATTCGAAATTTCCATTGGTCCTGGTCGAGGTCGTTCTTCAAGATCCTCAATGGGCGTGTAGACGAAATAAACTAGTAAAAAAATCGTAAAAAATCCCGTATTTTCTCGCGGAAAGGAATATAATATAATAGCCGGACTCCTCTGGTGGTTTTTATTCCTTTCCGATATTTATTCGCAGAAGAGAACTCTGCTAGCCGGAATTACCCCTAGTCTAGGTACAGATGCATATACAGTACTTGCATGAAAATACATTTGTATACCGATGGATTTCCGATGAATAATGGCAAAATAAATAGATGAACAAATATTCTCCACTAAATAAAAAAACTAGATGTAGTTATATAATTTATTATATTTTGTGTACTTTTTTTTCTTCGCTATCATAATTCCCCTGAGGACAAGTAAAGCTCGAAGTCACCAGAGGCATTGAAATACTTGTTTATCAACTATATGGTAATTTGACAGCTACTGCGACAGAGCTGTATTTATAATGCAAGCAAGAGACTGACTTTTTGTATGAGAGTGGAATATAGTTATAACAACTGCAATTTTTTTTATACTTCATTGGAAAATTTATTATTCATAATTTCAGAAAACATGCACACATTTAATATTTGCTAATGGACAAACAAAAATGAACTAAGTCTAGTAATATATGCTAGTAAAATTATGAAGTTATCCCAGTAATAATGATGTTTTATACGATTGTTTATTCTGTAAAATTCTTCAAAAGAGAATGTAGGATGAGTAATTAAACAGAATTCAAGATATTTTACTATTTAGAGACGTGGCAACATCTTGATGTCTAGTATTGATAGTATTGAACGTCCAAGGCAAAACGAGCGGAGTATCTATACTTGAGATTAGGCAATTTTCGTTACTTTCAAACTTCAAGTCAACGTTACGTGAGGACTGTTCGACTTTACAAAAAAATTAAACTTTCCTAAACTAATGTGTTTAATGCGCTTCCAATGATGTAATTTATTATATTCTATATATAGAATGCAATAGAATGACTATATAATGGTATCGAAAATATAATTGAATTATGGGTCATAGAATATTTATAGAAATAGAAAAATCTAGGGGCATACTATATTTATCTCGATCACTACGATTTGTAAACAAACTCGTTTCGTGAAAATCTTTAACCGGAGCAGGTACTCACGAGCAATTAAATTCACCAACGATAAATGTTATACTACCTCACGCCCCAGAAACGTAACTTCACTTTTGTACAAATAATCGCCAACTTTTCGTTTTCGACCACATTCATCTACGTTTGTTTTTTTTTTTTCATTCGACCTCACAAATTGTTTTTTTTGCTGCGTCGCACGACTTTCCTTTTTATTCCGTGCAGTTTCATGGCTTAGCGGAATACGCTTGTTTTATTTAGTTTTATTTTCAACTCTCCATATACGACAAGTGTTCGTTATATTCGCGTGGTGAGGATCACGTCTCAATTTAACGAGCATGTCAAGTAGATTGACAATATTTAAGCGGATAACATGAATATTCAGATTTCACAATTTACCGCTTTAACGTTAATGTAAATACCAAAAGTCATAACTTTTTAATTACTTTATTGAATATGGTTGATATATTATTTGCAGTTTTGTTTGTTCGTTTACTGATTGAACTTGTGCCAGGCACATTTCATATTGAAAATGTGAAATGAACAACCAATGTTATAGAAGATTTTGTATAAATCACTAATGAAGTTCACAGTTAACTATGAAAAAATGGTAGGGCTGAAAATAATCGTATTTGAAAGTATATAATCAAAAAAAATTATATGAAGAAAATTTTACAAAAAAAAGTTAAATGAAAAAAATGAACACGTAGTTTTTCATGATCGGTACCAATCATACCAATTCTGTTCTATCAATCATTTTCTTGCCCGTGATATAATAAAATCGAACAGACATTCGATTGTTCTATGCTTTCTTTGTTTGTTTACATTCTTTCGATTTTCGTCGGAAATGTTGTCTCTTCCAGAATGACCCTATAGGACAAGTATTTTTTAATCGAATCGACTTGAAAGTTTTTGAATTGAGACGAACAACTTCTCTTTGAAAACACACAGTTTGGACAAAATTTACATAGCTCCATTATAATGGGACAATCAGCATATACAAATTAACAGCAAAAAGTAAATGATTGCCATTCAATCGTTTTGCATGTACTTATAAACAATAATATTATTTATAATATTAAATTAAATATAATATTAAATTAAATATAAAACAATGATCCCACATGTATTCTGGATTTGATAGATATAAGGAATTTCGAAATGGCCTTTTTTGTAACTTACTCTTTCATCAATCGACGTTCGATTCCACGTTTCTTGAAGAGAGGTAAAACACATATATGAACCTATATTTTTGCGGGTAGCATGAAACATTTCGATCTGGTATATGTATAAACGTTCGATCATATGGAAGAAGGATTCAGGGAGCTTTTGGAGTAAAACTTCGGGCTTACGAAAAACGAGAGTAATCCGTTTTCGCGCAGCGCGTTCGATTTTATGCTTCTCCTGTCCTTTTTTTCATCCTCCCATTTCCGTCGTGTTCTATACTCGCTGCATTCGGAAATTCACCATGCGGAAAATCTGATTCTCTATAAAACAACCAAGACGGCTCCGTTCGTGAGTTGCACCCCCGGTAATAAATGGTTTCAAATTCACGATTAAGAGTCGCAGTAGCGACTCGAGACAAGTACATTTATGTATATAGATATACCTGGCAAAGACAAGATCGCTACAAGACTCTTTTTATATTTGACTATAACACACTCGAGTATGTGATCCATTTTTCCACAAGGACAAGTCGATACAAAGAACTTTTGACATTGTTAAAATATAGAATATTTCCGTTGAATGAAACATTTCAAGCAACGTTTTTTAAGCATCTGTAGATACTGATACGCACCCTCATAATAAAAAATACTTTAAGGTATCATTCAAGGTGGGTAACATTGGAAAGAACAGTGAAAATCCTGCTCAAACATATTTTTTGTAAATTTTTTCGTTTCATCCAACTATAATTTTTTCCTTAGGTCCTGCCTAGGTTTGCCCAATTTGAACAGGCAGACTTAGCGAGGAAGCCCTATACAATCCGCGTGAGGCATGTAACACTTCACTTATATCACCGCCTAATTGAGAATATCTGAGGAGGTCAGCATTAGGTTAAAGTAAATTAAACCTCATGAGGCGGTGCATTTCGTTTTTCCATAGGTTTATTGATAACAATGGAATACCATGCATATGAAGTAAAAATTTCACTTTGCATTTTTTAAATACGCTCTTTATGCATTTTTTAAAATTTCAATTATCAACTTCAAGATATGTACCATATTTCATACCATTTTTCTTCCTACAAAATCAATCAGTAGCCTGAGATTTTTATTTATTTTTAAAGCATACAGCTTGACCACCATCTCAATCTCTGCGCTGATAAAAAAAATCAAAGCGTGTAAAAAATTAAAATGTCCTCCTCCGGCAAAGATTTGTTATAAATTTGAGCCCAAATATTAATGAATCAAAATTACAAAGAAGTTCTTCAATATGTCCAGCCCCTAGATTTATAAACCAAAATGGACCAACATAATAAAAGCTGAAAGCTGAAATTACTGCACCTTGCTATCAAGGTAACCAATAATTAGGATATAACCCTAATTGATATTATTTTGAAGCTTCTAACACAAGTGTACCTATATGCAGACTCGTGAATACTCCCCGAAAGTCATCTATCCCCAAAAGAAATATATCTTGTATCGTCATTATGAATTTAATAAAAATATTTACATTATGCATACAAATCTAATATAACGTTATTATGAAGAGCCAATCAGACATACCACTTTTCACCATGTTGCTCCTCAATTTCAATGCTCCTTTATTTTAACATGTGGTCCTCATTAAAAGTTTATTCGGCAGACCTCATTTCGGTATGTCCTTATTATCCGCATGTAAACCTCAGAACGGGTTTCTGTTAGGGACACGTAACTTCGGCAAAGTCCTTAATTTCAACGTTCAGTTTCTATTTAATATCGTATAAATTATACACTCACCATAAACATAGCATATTAGAAGCACTCACAATCACAATATATGAATATTAAAATTAAGTATTTAATTACCATATTATTACTGAGGGTATGATTACTGAGGGTATAGTATTACTGAGGGTATTTTCAATTTAAACTTTTTTCCAACTCCGAAGAGCTGTATGGCCCTAACTTTTCAAGTTACTACTAGTACAACGAACCGAAACCTCATTCCTAACTCCATTTTTCAATCAGTGCTGTCTCATCCTAGCTAGCAGACGAAAAAAAATAATAGCTGCGATAAAACGCAAGCATACCAAACCCTGCAATAATTACATTATCCATATCATTTTTTTACACCAGCAACGCATTTTATAATAAAATTTGTTGGATAATTCGTGCATGCATTGGAACATATAGGTAGGTCGGTTCAAATCCCCATGTAGGTAGAAATTTTTCTCCGATAGGATTGGTTTCAGAAGTACCAGAAACTGTACAGTACGATCAGGGTGAATGAAAAAAAGTTCCACAGGTGAGAAAATAAATTTATTTCATCGTTTTTTTTACTACATCAAAAACGCGGAAGAAGTGCCTTGATTTGATGTGTAATACGGCTAAAAATGTGTAGAAACGACTGTCATAAAAAAACGTTTAAAGCATATTGATACTATGTGGTGTGACGTGGTAATTTTGACCATGTCACTGAGAGTACAGATATTGGCACGGCACGAGGGGAAACGTCGGGTTCGAAGACGAATTCCTCTCGAGAACATGATAAAAGAGTCAAATGCGAGCGTATTTCCGTATTATTAATTTTATTTTGTATTATTTTTATTATGAACTATGTACGAGCGAACGACGGGGTCATGCAGCGAAAACATCAAGAATATTCTGGTCGTCGGTATCGTTGTATCGTCGTGAGAGAAGGCATAAGCCACGTCAAGGTCAGCCGTAAATGTCATCGATGGAACGCGAAAAGTGTATCGAGAGTGGTCGCTAGCTCGAAGCCCTCACCCGGAGCTGTCTAATCTCGAGAGGTGCGTCTAACAGCATCGGGAGTCTTCGGAAAATCTCGGCTGGCAAAGGTCAACGTTCGCCAGCGTAGCGCTCAACCAAAATTCGAATTTGCGAGTTGGAAAGGAGACGAAAAATCGAGAAGATTCTAGATTCCCGCGAGTAGGCAAAGGGTGGGGGGCTAGGACCCAAAACTATAAAATCGCGTTTCCATAATTTATCGGGGACTTTTTCGTATTGAAC
Organism: Rhimphoctona megacephalus; assembly: GCA_963989365.1. Taxonomy (NCBI): domain Eukaryota; kingdom Metazoa; phylum Arthropoda; class Insecta; order Hymenoptera; family Ichneumonidae; genus Rhimphoctona; species Rhimphoctona megacephalus. The sequence goes on along the minus strand of OZ022414.1, from coordinate 26,241,673 downwards.
TTCAACGGAGCCTGACGTTTTCTATCGAGCCGTCGCCAACCCTGTACAAGAAACCGACGTAGCCGGAATTATCGAGAAGAAACATCCGTGGTCTTTTTCCGGATTTATTACTTCTGAAACTGTAGCGGTGAGCCGTCGTCTCGCTTTTAATATCGTTTTGTTTAATTTTGTTGTATTGAAAGAGCTCTAAAAATTGACGTGAATATTGTGACGAATTATTGAAGTTAAAAAGAGCGATATTGTTTCGGGGTACGTTCCCGCTTGATATGAATTTGTTGTATGATACGTTTAATCGCGGTATAAAATCTGCGTATGTTCCGTTGTAGAATTTTAGAATTGCCGAGAGGAATTCAAACTTGATATTTATTTGTTCAACGAGAGTCCTTAATTATAAGAAAATTATGTATTAAATTTATCAAGAGTTAATCTTTTTGAAGGAAAAGAAATTCGTAGAGCGTGGCTCTCCGAATTTCTATTGTATAATTTGTCGATTAATTCTTGATAATATTATTTATTTGTTGCGATTTTTTATTGACGGTTAATAAATGAAAATGGAAAGAAATTAAAAATATTATATAATTTAATTACCGACAAGAATAGATGGATTATGGTATAATTTATGTAGAGAGAATTAACTTTATACTAAATATTTTTCCGGAAAATAATACAACAACTCCATTTATAATCTCATTTTTCATGGATTGTTTTAAAATAAAATTTCTATTGTAATTCCGGATATCGACTTAGTAATGTGAACTTATTTTGTGCAAGTGTCTGACCTCGCCCCTCTACCACCTAGATTCAAACTTACAGCTACGACCGGGAGAATCTAAAAATCTTGTTCTCGATAAATTCAAATAAAATTTGTTTAAGAAATATTTTAAACTGGCGCCCAGAGTTATCGAGAGTGAGGTATTTTGTTCGACTTTCCGGGAAAAAGTCGTTACAGTGGATAAATGTGTTCAAACAACAGATGTTTTCAATAGATATTTTTGCGCTGAACACGATTCGGATAGTTAAAATTGTCCATCGTGTCAAGTTGGAAGATTCTGTTTTAAACCATTTTCGAGAACTTATAGCGCATGAACCCGATGGACTATGACCATTCAAACAATTCTTAGGCAAAGCTTAAACCTTATACTTTTAAGTTAAATTACTAGAAACTGTCACAAGTGCCATTGAAGCACTGTCTACGTTTGCATATGTGCGCGCTATTGCACATGCACAGGCTACATGAGCTTAGCCATGATGCTGAATATCTCAAAGTACATCATTCTCTGCAAGTAGATGTCACTGTCATTCTCAAAACTTAATATATGAACTTGCTTTGTGACAATTAGCATTATGACGGAGTTCGTGTAGCCCATGCATTTACAAGTGCGCACACCACTACAAAGGAGTATTGACAGTGTTTTAACCGCAAGCATGATTTCATTTATAGTAATTGCGCATAAAGGTAAAAGGTTTGAGATTTATTTTGAAACTTCTTCGGAGGTCCTACCGCATTGGGTTCATGCGCTTTGAGTTCTTGAAGAGGGCCTAAAACGCGTTTGTTTACATATTGATCTTGATTTCTGCCAAAACCTGACGTGACGAATCATTCTAGCAACCGGATTCGTGTTCAGCTCGAAAACACATAGTTACTTCCCAGTCACAAATCTGATATTGACTAGTGCAATCACTTTAAGAAAAAACAACAAATCCGACAATCAGAATTACGTAACATTATCAGTATCGCAAATATAATTCAAATAAAACTACGGAATAAGGTAGAAAGGACTAGATAATTTCATCAATCCGGAAATCGTTAAATTTTTATGTTTGCTCTGTTCGTGTTAGATCAAAAAAGTAAAGAGGGGTTTGGCTGAAACTTGGAAGCTTCGATATTTTTTTACACGTTTTTATTAGCTCCCATTTTCTGACACTCACATTGCTGTTCCTAAGTATACAGGGTGTCCCATTTCTGGTGGATTAGCCGAAGCAAGAGAATTCGATTCAGTTCTCATGTATATGGGACGATATCCACTAGTTCTCGAGATATTTAAGTTTTTCTGTAGCCATAGGTCAATATGAGATTTCAGTATTAAATTCATTATTTTATACTAAATATTGGAACTAGAGTCATGATTTTGAAAATTAGAGTACTCCTATAAGAAGCCTCTTATAGTAAAATCGAGCTTGGATTTATGAACATAAAATTTTTGTACGAAAAAATTATTCTTTTATAAAATTTCAGTAAATTAATTTTTCTAACTCTATCGTACAGGGCTCTAGCGGAAAAATCAGACATAAACAAAAATATAGTAATAAAAAGGCCCCCAACCGATTTATTTTGTTCGTACTGAGGATTGAGAAAAACAGTCTTATATTTTTGTAATGTTGTGTTTCGATATCATGGCTTGGTTCTTAAAAAATTATCCATGAGAAAATTTGTAAAAATGTTGTATTGTATGCCCCATACTATGCACAATAAGTGTGTCAACTTTTAAATCTTTCTCATCAATATTATGCTCCGGAAATTTTTTTTTTGTTAATGTGTTGGCAAAATACATGTATTTTGCAGTAAAAATTTCAACCCCTCGGTGGCACGTGTTAAAATTGTCCTAGTGCTTTTAAGCTTTGCACAAATTTTTCTTGACACACCTTGATTGTGTTTTTAGGGGTGCATCGAAAAAATTGGGAGGTCAACCAAGTAGCGGTCACCCTAGTATATGTACTATATATATCCGCACAAATACAGCTACCTCGGATTTTATTACTCGATGAACCGGATGTCTTTCGTTAACGAGTTGCCACCACTGACACTAATCCGATCTCTACCCACCACCCAGCACCCTCCCTCTTTCACTATAGGCTATGTATATAGAGTACATACATCAATATATACATAGAAGAATCTTATATATATATATGTGTATAGTATATTCCTCAGTCCTTAAAAGCGTATACACTGTCTTCTTTTTTCCACAGTAGATGGTTTTTTTTCTATAATAATTTCCTGAACAGACCATTTTTCTCCGCATCCTATAGAAAGCACTGAATTTAAATCTTACTACTGATCATTGAAAATTTTTCATACCTCGAAGTCGATCGCTTTGTTACTTCGTGTAGTGTGTAGTAAACTTTATCAATAATTAACGAGATTGTTCTGGTGCGCTTCTGAGAGACGCAAAGTTTTTCAAAGCAACAGGATAAATAACGAAAGTTGTAACATGGCACCATATTTCTATCATTTAAAACTTATTTATTTTCTATTATTTGAAGTTCGTTTTGGTTTTAATCAATATAGAACATCATAAAAATCAAATGTATTCGTAAAAATTATCGCTATTCCTTTTTTTAATATGCGACATATAGATGTTTTTTTTTTTTAATTTCATTTGTACACTACAAATTGATTATTTTTCAGAATGAAAAACGAATGACAATATGTAATGATCTTAAATTATAATCACATTTGAAATATTTGATTCTTCCATTACTCACAAATTACAACAATTTATTTTCATGAATAACTGCGAAGTTAAAAGTCTAGATTTTCGGTTGAATTTGAGCCGTGAAGCTTTTGACCTGCGATCTCCGACCGCTGCTGTATGAACCAACCGGTTCTCTTTGCCTTCGTTTCGCGTCTATACATGTCTGACTAAACCCGAACCGTTTCTACTGTGAATTCACTCCTACTTCCTATGCTACGTACTTTCTTCATAGTCTTTTTTGCCTCTCGATTTTCGACTTTTCGGACTTGGTTTTTTTTATTCCCCGTCTAAATAGCCGCCTTTATGATATCAAACTCAAACCCGAGTTTGCCTCTCACGCTCGGCTAAGAAACCTCTACGATGTTCTACTCCCTTTACGAAATTGCGAATGGAAACGGAAACCGTGGTGAAGGCTCTGTACGTTTGAATGGCAATGTATATGTATATGTATAAACACGTAATATGGGTAAATCCAAGGATATACAATACAAAATTTAGTACATATTGGAAACGTCATCTGAACAAAAACATTCTTCAATAAAAGAAGGAGAGAGAGAGAGAGAGAGAGAGAGAGAGAGAGAGAGAGAGAGAGAGAGAGGTCAGGATTGACCAGGCACGGTAAAAATACTTTGTTCAAAAGGGAAAGACCATTTTTATATAAAGGTCCCATTTTTGAATACTTCAGAATATAATAACTAAAAAAAAATGGAAGGCATTCTCAGTTTATTGTATGTCAACGCCACTAATTCATCTAAATTAAAAAATTCAATTTTACTACTATAATACACTTTGACAATTGAAATGTTTTTATCTCCCGACTGCCCGCACAGGTAAAAACCGGGAGTCATGCGTTTGACCGCGATCAGATGATTCTCACATATTTTTCATGCAGAATGTTTGTTACAACAATAAAAAATAACTTTACCATATTCCATTACCGATGAACATGGTTCTGAATGGGACCATGGGAATATTTGTTGAAATATTAGTATAATAAAAAAAGTAGTTCAATTATATCGAAATACACTAACGATTCAGTGAGTCCTAAAAAAAGACCGATTTGGGTCTTGGTCTTAAAGCGACGTGGGGAGACCTAAAAAAAGTATGCAAATGGGTCTTTTTTTTACCGCGTGACTTTACCGCGCACCCTCTTTTTTTATTAGATAATGATATAAACGAGAATGAGATGTAAATACCCTATGATGACTTGTTTAAAAAAAATTAACTAATATTTAGTTGGACCACCTGCTTTGATTATGGTGGCTATCCTTTTGGGCATAGAGCACACCGACCTAAGACACACTTCGGAGTCAAATGCTGCAAAACTTTTTTGAGCTGTTTTTTTCGACGTTGTTGCGTGTTCTCGGATGTTTCGCTTCAAAACAGATCATAGACGTTCTATGGGGTTGAGATCAGGGGATTGTGCTAGCCATTGAAGTACCTTCGCCTCATTTTCCACAAACCATTTCATGGTTGCAGCTGATTTGTGGCAACGTGCATTGTCTTTTTGGAATTTTATATTCACTTGAATATAAGAACAAAATAAATAGACAAGACTTTTATCTAAAGTAAAATTTAATAAGTATACACGTCTTTTTTAATTGAAAATTCGATACGTCTGATCTCTATGATGATCGATTCAATTCTTTCTCCCGAAACAACGTGATTTCTTGATATTTACTCTCTTTTGTTTGTAGTGAAATCAGATCGTTTTGGAAATTAATCGATCCCACATTTATGTACTTTTCAGAATTAATCCGCGCTTCACAAATGAATATTTCATCAAGGCTACTTGCCGCCATACAATCTCATATCATGACGCTGCGTCCTCCGAATTTTATGGTTGGTACCACGTACTTCAGATGGCATTCTTCACTCACCCTTCTTCTTACGAAAGTCGCACCAGAAGTGCCAAAAATCTGGAAAATCGACAGAATAGTTGTATCTCATAAACGGTCAAAACCATGCAATTACAACGCATGATAACCAATTACATGAATTGGCTTCTCAAAAAAAGCAATGCATTGTGACGGAAAATCCTAACGCCACAAAAGTTCGATTCTCTCACTCGTATTGTTTGATTCTTTAATTGTTTTATTTGGGCGCCAGCCGCCGAAGCGACACAAGACGAGAGAAAGAAAATAACGGTTGACCGGCTTCGTTGCAGCGGAATGGGCGGGATCCTTAAATGAGGAAAAATTGAGCACCGTGTACTTTAGGAAAGAAAATTATTATTTATTATTCACCAACTTGTTTAAAAAAAAAAATTATTAACAGAATTAATTTATTTCGTACATGTGAGACCGAAATGATTATTGTAACGTAAAAAAAATAATGATAACGCGAGAAAAACGAGACACGAGAATGTTCGCGATCACACACACTAATTTCCTCACTCATACGACCGGGATTCTACACACTCTTACATTCTATGACGAGCCCGTATTTTCCAACCGTGGACTTACTCACGGAAAGAAACGAAAAAGATGTCAAAATCGTCTATAAAATAGAATAAAGATGGTTGATCAAGGAATTACCAAATACCCGCTAGTCGGTGACTCGGCCGGACTATTTGTTTTCCAAATCGCGATATTTTATTCCTGGTCCTTCACACACAATTTTTACACTCTCATATCATACTTTTCTTCGCGAAAACTCTCGTGTACTCGCACAATTAATTATAAACGGAAATTAATTTAATTACACGAAACATCGGGAGATCTCCGGATTCGACGACGATATTACTTCTGCCCGGAATTCATATCGTAAGCTACTTCGAGGACATTACGAACACATGGCAAAAATAAAAGATGTTACTTAAGGCGAAAAGCGAAAGGCAAAGACGCCGCGACCGAATTTACTGAGTTTCGCGAGATCGAACACTTTTACAATTCTACTCAACAAGAGAATTGACGGGAGATTTCTTACATTCACTGACCGACTCGGAAAGCGAGAAGGAGAGAGCCTGTATGATAATTACCGCTTCATTAGATACGTGTGTCCCGCTCAACGCTCACCGAAAATCTCCTCGAATCGAGAGTCTCACGCTGGCCAGTCGGCTCTCACCCCTCCTACTCCCTTTCTTTCGAATTTTTGCGAACTTTCGTGACAGGTTCGTCACAATTAAACCAATTACAGGCGTTAGACGCGGCTCCGAATATTTGACGGGAATAATTTGTTCAAGTATTTTTATTGTTAAATAACCCCTAGCCCCAATATAAAGTTTATCGCGACAGATAGTGATGAGAGGAGGGATGTTTTAATTATTTTAACAATAGTTCGGCTATAATACGAATTTTTGGGAAAAGGGTTGAGGCCACCTTAAGTCATGACGGCCCTGAACAATGCCGTGATAATGACGATGACCAATAGCATTTTCCAAAAATGGTGACGTTCTCGAATACTCTCGAATTTTCGACAACAGCTGTTGGTGTGTCATGTGTGTGTGTACCCAATGGTGCGTACGAGCCCCGCTCGAAGTACGCCGACGTTACATATTCGAACCTTCTCCTTCTCTCTCTCTCTCTCCGACTCCTTTCCAATTGATCACCGTTATATTCCCGTGCCTTTGTTCCTTCCACAATTCTCGCCATAAACAAAAGAAATAAAAATGTTTGGGACGCGATTAATATTACATTATTATAATAAACAATTCTTTCGTCTTTGATAGATCCTGCGAAGTTGTATCGTGGCCGGAGCATCGAGCGGGAGAAGCGAGTCAGCTGTTTTAAGTGACGATAAAAAATTATCGTCACAGCATATGTCATACTTAATTGAAAATTAGATTCGTTTGACCATATTTTTTTAAACCAATCTTCCTCAGAAAGATGTTGATATTGTATAGCTCACGCTAATCGCAATTTCTTATTTTTTTCGGAGAGTCATGCACAGAAAAAAAGATTTGTAAATGCAACTCAACATCTGCGATCACCGAAAATTTGTTAAAATTAATCAAAATTTGTTTGAATTTAAAGCACGGTATTTGATTTAATGGAATCGGTCTAGTTATTTTAACTGTAAAGGTTTTTCACCACATATTACCTAAGATTTGTTGAATACAACAACATTTCGATTCAGCCATCATATATTTTTTTACAATATACTATGCAGGTGGCGACCGACGTACCGATATATTTTGTTGAATTGGAATGTATATTGCGTTGCGCTGAATAAAGGATTTAGTAAAATCAATTGGCTGCTTTCAACCATAGATTAAACATTTTTGATACTTTATGTTTGTCAGATCAAACTAAATCTGAATAATATTAATTAATTTTTTTTTACTTAGCTGAAGTGCTTTGTTAAATAAAACCATATTATTTTATACCGATTTTAGGGAAATTTTATGACTATGAACATATCATGACTTAAAATGGCCAAACGCGTGAATTGGACTGATCACGCCATGCTGTTTTGTATTTAACCAATATAATGTTGTATAAATACCACAGTGTATTAAATTAACTAAAATATTTTTTTCGTATCAAAACCATATTTAGCCATCTTTTGTTGATTCTGTACATATAGTGAACAGTCGATACTCAAGATTTGGTTGTTGTAACTGAATTTCGGGTGTGAAAGCTTCTCGGTCTGGTCACAATGCGACGCAACCTGTTGAGGCCTTTCTCACATAAACGCGCTCCGTAGGGATATTAATTACAGAAACCAATGCGACTTTTGTATACTGACTGCTTCTGTCTAAGAAGTCGATATTGAATATTTTTACCTACCATGGGTAGCAGGATCATGATAAATATTTAATTTGTCGATCCGCGATATTATATGTTGGAAAATTTTGAAATGTGCTATTGTCGATTATCTGAGATCCAATTGTCTGTGAATTAGGATGAAAATTTTATGTAGACCGAAAACTTTTTTATCCAAATCCAGTTCGCGCAAATAAATTATTTGAATAGACAAAAATTCTTATAAAAAAAATAGAATTCTTATAATCAGTAAGCCATGCACAATTTGTTTGAACCAGTTCCTAGTTGAACCAACTAGACAGATGATTTATTTGATTCAGTAATTTTTTTCGTGATGCATATATATAGTAGATTTGAACTTCCTTGTGATTGGATACACTTAATACGTTATTATTTCGAAATCGATATATAGTTAGGTCGAAAATATTTTTTTGACACATTCAAATTAATTCAATTCGTGAGTTAAATTAATGTCATATTTCTTCACCACCCGTTATTGTAATATTGGTTTGGTTTAATTCAGTTCGTTTTGAATCCACGAATCTTTTTATTCTGTGCGGCTTTTTCCTTGCCTTGCATCCTCTCAAACCAGCTTCTTTGAACCTTCTCCGTATTGTTTGGGAAGAAATATTTTATTCCTTCATGTTGTTAAGCTCAGCAGCCAAATCAGACGACGTTTTTCGTCGATTTTTTAACGAAGTTCTTACTAACATTCGATCCTCTCGAAGTGTGGTGACTTTTTCTCTAACCGATCTTCTTCGATTTAAATGACTACCAGTTTTTTTAATTCGTTTAACTCCATATTGGACAGCGCAATACGAACATTTCACCACTTTTGCTATTTCTGTCTGGGTCTTCCCTTGTTCGAACATAATTTGAATTTTTAGACGTTGAACCAGACGAAGCTCACGTTTTTTCGGTATTTTTTTTTAACACGAACAGATATGATTTCCAACGTATTGGGAATATTTTGCGCATTTGTGTTTTTCGTATGAGCAATTTTCGCAGATCGAAGATTCGATCAAAAGACTCCAAAAATCGTGTTTACAAGAGTAACGCGTTTCATTGTTTCAAGTAACGCACAACCCATGTGAATATGATTTTTAATCTTTTTTGTCAAGAATGGTCAGTCTGTGAAAATTGTTCGAACGTAAAACATAAAAAATAAAAGCAAAAATATTATCGGGATGCCTAAATGCGAAAATCAGATGTACGAGTGTTAAAAAAATTTCCGAAAAAATATGAGCTTAGTCTCACTCAACATCTATGAAATTCAATTTATGTTCGAACAAAGGAATACCCTGACTCAGGGTACTTTATGTCCAGAAAGGGTGGCTGCCGTAATCAAGACCAAAGGTGGTACAACAAAATATTAGTTATAATTTTTAAAAAGTCATCATAGGACAAGTGCAAATATTTTCATCTCATTCTCGTTTATATTATTATCTAATAGAAAAAAATTCAAATAATAATTCTAAAAAAATTCTAATACGTTAAAAATTCAATAACATACCTTTTTCTCCTCTTGATATTTTGATTAAAACCTCCTAGTTTTCAAGTTACGCAAATAAATTGATGAGACAAATCGTTGATTTTTAATCAAAAATAGCGGTACAAAAAAATTTCGAATAAAAAATCTAAAAAAATTTGATTAATCCATAATAACAAAATGCAACTTTTTACTTCCTACACAAAATATTTCAAACCCCATAGTTGTCGAGATACGCCGCCTTTTCGGAAACCTGCTTTTTTCGGAAAAAATTAAATAACTCTGCGAAAAAAATCGCAAATTTTTTTCCAAAAACCAAATTGAAACTGGAGATATCCTTTTTAAGGTTTTCTGGCCAAGAAGAAGTTAGGTGCCCAGCACCTGATTTTACAAGGTGAAAAAATCGCGAAAAACAGCAATTTTTAAAACTACGTACCGGGTGCAAAAAAAATCGTATAAATTAATAATAAAAAAAAAACGCAAAATGAAGCTGGAGTTGACCACTTTAAAACCCCATTTGTTAAATTGGATTACGATCTTTTTTGACCAAGATATTCGACTTTTTGTGAGGATCGAAGAATTATAGGATGGCTAATACTTTTGAGCAAGGCTGTACGTATATATATATATATAATATTCCTGATATACTATGATACCTTGGCAAAGCCACCGTGGACGTCAAATCGCTTAATATCGATTGTAAGAGATTGTTTATATTTGAAAGAAACCGCTTTATTCTTCATTTATCGTACCTTTCTTCAACACTGTTAAAGAAAATTCCAGAAATCATCGCGTGTCTCAGATGCGTTGCGGATCTGCCAATTATTTGGTATTTGGGGTGGTAAATTCGCGTGTTTATGTAACATTACGACGATCGCAATGGCAAATCTGGTATCTCCGTTATCACACGCGTAAAATAGTCAGAATTAGAATTTGAAAGAGAAAGAGAGTGGCGTGCATGGGTATTTTTCTTTTTTTAATTCGTTTTTTTAATTAATTTGATTTACTGTATTTAACATTATAAAGTAGTAGAAGAAAGAAATCCCAAAAAAATACTGGTTTAAAATGTCCTCGTTGGTCAGTATCTATAACGAGAAAGAATATTTTTTTATACTTCGATATTTTTGACACTATTTCCGAAAATTTCTTGTACAAATATTGCTTATTTTCAATTCCCTAAGAATGAGAAAAAAATCGTTTTGTGAACGAATCGATTGAACCGATAAAACTGTAGAAGATAGACGGATAGGGATTTCATGAAAAGAAGAAAAAGTCACAGAGAGAAAATGTAGTTCTTCAAAACTGGGGTTACATTCGATAGTATGACAAAGTGTAAATGATTTTAATCTCGTGAGGAAGAAAGAACTGTGTTCGTCTGAGAGCACGAGGAACAATTGGAAGCACACGTGTTCTCGAGATAGTGAGTTAGTCATGATGCGTGAAACGACGAGAGCAAAGCAGAGCTCGGGGGAAGCGCTACGTTCCTGGCTAGCTGTGAACGTACAATTTTGTAGATGACGCACATGGCAAAAGCTACATACATGTGAGCCGGAAGGTAAAAGGGCAGACATACGAGAACGCGTGAAAAAGAAGGAGTTTCGTGAAAACGAGAGACAGCGAGGAGAGATAGAGAAAGATAACTCCACCAATTTCTATTGTGAGAACGTATAATGGGGCTTTCACACGGAAATGCAACGTGCTCTTCTGGAAAAACTAGAAAATAATGGGGAGCCCCATCCTACGGGGAAAAAATTCCTTGATGAGAGAAAGGTAGGATCGTCGATGAGTTTCTCTTTCGATTTGATATTTTTCCCCTTTTTTCTTCCCATCTCTTTTTATTTCTTTCTACGCCGTAGGACGTGTCCTATTTTATGTGCAAAACATTGTTTGACTCGGTCTCATGTTCTGCTTGTATAGGTGTGGACGTTTGGTTATTAATTTTCTATTCGCTATTCTTGTTTTCTGATAAAAATCTTGTCAACATTGTGCATTGACGAGAAAATAGCTTCCTCCAAACCGATACGATTACTTCTGTAAAAACTAACTCTAGCCGAGAAAAACGTTATTTGGTCGATTTTGATGAATAAAAACCACCTTAAAGCTAGGGCTCATAACGACTGAGTCGCTATGAGTACGAGAGAGATAGCTGCAAATTTCGAAGGCAACATTTTTTCACACCGTTCGTTCGATTGGAATTAAAAAAAATCTTAGCTCACGCAGAAAAATGGCAAAATGGGCTAATACTCTTTTTAATTCCTATCGGACGAACGGCGTGGAAAAATTTTGCCTTCGCAAATTTGAGGGAGATGGGTGGGATTTGAAGAGATCCATACCTTTAATAGGGATATAACTGAACTCTACACGTATCCCTGTAGATGTAAATATCATACGTATGATTAAGGTTCAATTGAAAACGCCTTCAACTCTGTTCGTGAGTGATATCGTTAAAAGCTTTGATTTCTTTTACCGACAGTCGACTCCGCTGATTTCATTTCTTGTACTTAACGATAGTAGAAACTTCTCTTAACTTAAAGATAGAAGTTAGTAGTAAAGATAGTATCGGAGCTCTCAGCCCTGATGATGCAAACTGTAACGATTACGAAACGTCAGTAATACACTGAAACTCTACACGGCATCCATCCAGAAGTCATAAACTATTGTAACAATAATGGCCTCGAACGAAAACCTCAAAACTAGTCTCAAACTTAGAATAGTAGCCTCAAAACTACCTTAAACTAAAATAGCCTCAAAACTAGAATAGTAGAAACTTGATTTGTAGAATTAAAATTATGAAATACATGTCATGTGCAATGAAAAACAAAATATCTCGAATACATTGCAAGTACTAATCGTTCAAATAAATTTTATTTTCCGATACGAATGTTACCGTTGAATATTTATTACACTTGACACATAAATAAACATATAATATTATGATTTTTATGTTTTCTTTTTGCGCAATGTCAAGGTTTGTGCAGAAATTCTAATAAAATTCATGCATCCATCCATTCATTTAACATTGATTTCTAATTTGTTGTTGAGCACGTGACGATTTGTTCGGAACAATACAAAAATTGGGTTTTATCTATTTCGTTAAGATCAGATTTATTCCCTCGTTGGCTCTTTCATCAGTTCCGAGGCGTCTTTTTGTCCTTGCGATGAAATGGTAGGGAAGATGCGTTTTTGAGGAAGATGACTGGCCAGGTCAAATCCTCACGGCGTCAATGAATTCCTCCTCGACTTTGACTATTTGATGGCTGTTGAGTGACCAAGGATATGAATTCGATGACGACCCCGGAACGAAAGAGAGCGAGTTCCGTTAAATATCGGGTGAATTCGCAAACCGAGCGGGAGGGGGGGGGGCATATCGAACGAGAATCATGAGACATGTGTATTGATTCCATAATAGACATGGATCAATCGCGTGTGGCACATGCCCCTTGAGAGAGATAGAAAATAAGGAGAAGAAAAAGAGGATCATATATGTATAACGCATTTGATCATCTCAAATTTCTAAAAATGCGAAAATAAGTTCCATAAGTTTTCTTTTTAATCATTTTCGAATGTTTACTAGACACATTTCCCAACTCCGAAAATCAACCAGGCTTGTTTTTTACTGAGTTTTATTATGATATTAACCAGTACAACGAGTTTCGTTAATGCGAAAATAAGTTGCGCGCGTCCACAAAAAGTCAGATTTTTGGAAATGAAAAAAGCCTTGCCAGGCTCATTTTTTAACTCCGGCCATTAACCAGACTGCGTTTTTACGTCGTTTTAGGGTATTAGTAATTAGTACAACAAGTTTCATCCTTGCGAAAATAAGTAGCATAAGTTGTAATATTAACTCATCGATTCCATCGGAAATTAATAGCCAAATTATCTATTTGTTGAAAAACACCATTAATGGAACCGAAACTACCATAAATAGGGCGTGCGAAAATAAGTTCCAAAAAATGTTCACTGGCTCCCAGACTATTCGGCTCATGCGGCAACTTCACACGCGATGTAATTCGTCATTTTCCACACTTGTTACATAAAATACTATTTATATATATATATCCTCCCTGCTTAGATTCTTTCGCCTATTACAGGCTCGGCCCAGGTCAGTAGCTAGTTCCCTCTGGAGGTCTGATCCGGATCAGTAACCAGGCCCTCATGCGACCGCATCCGACTTTCCCCTCTGTAGCGCATTCGCCACGACACTTGATTCCATTGTGCCCAGGGAAACTGCGGAAAACCTGTGCTACAGCCGGTCTTGGGTTTGCCTCACGGTGGCGGAGCTACGTCACGCCTTGTCACGAGAATGTAAACATGAACTACAGCTGTATACATGTGACATACACATGTACATGTACTTGTGTATGCTTCATATATACATCTGGAGCTGGTCACGCTCATATTTAATTTTCGTGAAAAGGCAACGGGGTCGGGTTTCGAACCGACCTGACACTCTGGCTTAGAGGTAAGCACGCCAGCCACTAAAACAGAGCGCCGGTTATATTTGTATATATTTAATATTAGAAAAAATTATGGAATACTCATTGAAATAAACTTTTTGATTTCCGCAATGATGTATTCATAATTTTCCATTAATTGAAAAAAAAATTTAATTTTGACTTGACACAAAAGTTATCTAAAGATATTGAAGTTATTATCGGATCATTACGAAATTATTATGGGACCATTTCGAGCGTTCCTCCTTTAAAACAAAAAAGATTCATCCAAATCGGATACGTTTATAAAAAATTATGCACGTACAAACATAAAAACAAATAAACAGGTCGAATTGAAAACCTCCTCCCTTTTTGAAGTTGGTTAATAAAAAGAATTTAACATCGGTGCCAAACAAATTCGAAATTATAAAAACTGAAACTCTTTTGCATAGGAATTGACGATTGATGATAGGGGTTCTGTTCAATTTGTGTGGCACCGACTTCAAATTTTTTTTTATATAAGAATGATTCCGCAGTATTGGCTTAAATTCTCTTTTTACTTTTGAGAACTTTTTGAAATCGGTTTTTTCTATGTTAACAAGTTTTTGAACGTAAATATAGTTTTACAACGTCTAATTTTACAAATAAACTAACATCTTTTACAACTGGAATCCAACTTATCATTTGAATTATTTTTGAATGCAAAGAAAACTTTATCTCTTTTTCAATTTACCTTATCTCAATCCACATCTCTTAGAATATATGCTTGTTTTAGGCAAATCATTTTTGTGACAAAATTTTGATAAAACTTTCAGATCAATGATTTATTACCCTCCGAGATGCGATCAAAACACAATGTTTTCATCCAAAAGAAGGTTTGACATAAAAAACGACCGCATTATGTTCAGAAAACAGAATATTGAAAGCAACGATTGGTTGTCAGGAGTGGCGCTACATTATCGACGATATCTCGAGTTTGGACGATCTCAGTGTTGGCACGATGGTATTCTTGGAAAGAGGGAGTTCAAGCAACATCTGAAAAGAAAATTGAGTTATTGACGACGGAGGGTTAGGTTTTGAAAAACCTCCGTTTAAGGGCGTGCGGCCTCGGTTCCGGACTAGGTAGGGGGGTTAAACGACGATATTTTCTTAATGTGCTCGGCATCTCCAGTCGAATGATATTAATTGTAAATGAGTGATTTTTGACGGGTTTCCGGTTTTCAAAAGTACACCGGAAGTGGTCCTTTTTCGCATTACCGACTACTTTTCGAATACACCAAGCCCTGAGCCATCTTGAACGGTAAAAAGCTGTCGATTCTCAAAATTTCACGACACTTATTTATGACAGAGACTTTTTGACGGGGCGCTCTTGGACTACTTACTTTCCTTCCAAAAACCGATCTGTTCTTACCTAGCGTGCTTCTCAGCATTGCGCTGACTATACCACGCCAGCCCAAACTCCTCTAGAGACAGCCCAGCCTTCTGAGTTTTGTGAGGATCTCAACATTGCGCTGACTAAACCTCACAAATCCCTACTCTTAGGAAGAGCCCCATTTCTATGGTTTATAAAAAGTATAAAATTTTCTGTCTCTCTCGGCATTGCGCCCGACTATCACACAATAAATTCTCTTAGATATTAGAGATAAGAAACAAGAAGTTCTTGGTGTGTCTCTCAGTACTGCGTCCGACTATCATACGAGCAATTCGCGCTCTAGTACTCTCCTATTGTATCTCCTGTTCAGTGAAGAGTACCTAACTCAGTTGGTAACAGGAAAATTGAACCAAGGAAAATTCGCCTTGGAAAATGTGTCCCCGAAAAATTCGCTCCCCGGAATTTCGCCCTCCCCACTATTAAACGTACATACATCGAAATGATACAAATCCACTCTAGCATTCATAGGATTTCTGTTCATTTCTGTATTAATTCTACGATCATCGACTACAGTTGTTCTGTTTTTCTCCTGCGTCCGAACTTGTCAGCTACGGTGTTGGGCTCCTCATATTTTTTTACTTATTTTCCTAACCTTACCTACACTTTTTCGTATTTACGAATGATTTTCCTATTGGTCAAACCCTTTTTTTGGTCCTTGTCCACGAGTTCTCTAATATGAAAAGAAATTTCTACCATTTTTCGATTGTTTCCCAATAAATGGCACTTAAATTTTTCGCAAAACACTGATAACTGGTAAAAAGTTTACTACAACTATTTGATATCATTTTCAAATATGAAAAAACAGGAGCCAAGTGTTTGCTATTACAAAAAATAAGTAAAGACTAAGGTGTGTACTTTAGTTTGTCCAGGGTAAATATACTACTCTTCAGGTTTCAGTTGTTTTTTCCACGAATTTCGAATATATCCAATATTGTTTCAGAGGAAACATAAAAGTGCACTTGTAAGCTTTTTTCTGGATTACTTAATTTTTATTTTATCTATCATTACTGAACCGTTATTAGCGCAAACGTCAAAATTATAGTGGTGCGTACTTTATTTTATTTGGTACTGTATATCTGTCTCTTTTCTTTTCTTCGAATTTTCGAGATTATTATATATCCATAGCGACGAAATATTCAACAACCACGCATTCACGCATCTCTCCTATATATATATATGCTGTACGTAATATTATATATATAATAAATCGTATTTACAAGGTGTCCTATATCGAATGATCATCTCTGTAAACTCATCAGGTGTCTGATCGAAAAACGGCATTGAACTTTTCGACTCTACATTCGGTGTCAAAATTCAGTTTACCAAAATGACCATCCATGAAGGCACACCTTGTAAAAACTAATGTAAGAGGTAAGACACGTAGATACACATCGTAAACTTGTGAAACTCCAAGAAAAGTAACAATGCCACCATGCCGGGCACCACCTGCGCTTTTGCTAAGAACTTATCAACTCAGCAGTCTCGCTATAGGAAGAAATGTGATAAACAGAAAATAGGGTGTTTCTCAAATTCGTGTCAATCGATCATATAGTATACACGCACATGTCAGCTGAACCTCTATATGGGCATTTGCGTGTTCGACGGTCTCTTCCTTAACAAATTCCATTTATTGTATCATGCAAATAACAATGAGAAAAGGGCGTTTTCCATTTCATAAAAAAGTTTACTTTTAATTAATGAAGCACTTCCTGTTACTGCCGATTGCAAACTCATAGGATTTTAGTTACATCCTTCTAAAAAAATGGATACGTTTACATGGAAGGTTTCATATACTCGTGTATACACAAAAGAAAGGCAGAGCAATTGCGTCACTTCGAAATTTCAAAGGAAAACCCGAGACGGTCTTTATATTACTGGTGTTCCTAGAGACTTGTTTGGAAATTACCGAGGGAATACCAACTTTAAACGTAGCAGCATAACTAACGTAGGTTAGGTGCATATGAATATATATATATATAAATGTTCGCTTATTGTAGTGTGTATGCTTCAGACATAGTGTGAAATACGAGCGAGTGAGAAAATGATTCTCGAGTGAGAAAATGATTCTCGGTGGAGGAAACAAGCCGTAGACTTTTGTTCCTTAGAAATTGGCTTCGGTTACGTCGAGCTTGAAAACTTGCTAACTTGTATAAGGTGATACAAATAAGCTCGTGAAAATTAAACAGCGGCTCTAAAATTCCCCGTCTGGTGATAGAATTATAAATGAAATTCAAGGGACAGTTAATCTTATGAGAAAGTATGAGGTAGCAAGAAAACTGTCGATTTAATAGGGTAACAAAGAAATGAAGCTCACTATTGAGGCATTACTTGTTTGGAATTATTCACAGAGGAATTCATTAGAATTTGCTAAACTTTAAGATTTATTTTTAATACCTATTTTATTATATTCCATTGTATTTTTATTAGGAACTAAAAATCTACTAAAATTAGAAAAAATTATGCATCATAACTGGATATTAGAAGATTTTCAATATTGGAATCAACCGAATTTAAAAATGCATGCGGCTTTGGAAAATCATTCATCGGCTATAATTTTGTCACTTTTTTCTCGGATTCCCTTGATATCTATAAAAACTGAGAATCGATCTTTTTAATCTACACGACTGCACATAGCCCCTCATTCATATTATGCCAATGGTATAATTAAATATTCGTCGCTATACGATGGAAAACTCGGTACCGATGTGATCTTGCGATAGTTTCACGTGAGATTGGTCCATACAAAACGATAAAGGGTATGAGAGGACACATAGTTCTATAAAAATCCTTTGATCTCACTCCCAGAGCTTTGACGAGCCGATGACACACACATGTAACCGATCGCAACTTTCATATAACGAGTCATCTCGTATGCAAAATATTCGCGACGATTTGAAAGCGTTTCTACGTGTTCCGTTTCCGCCCATCTTCGATCGTCAGTATGAATACGGAGAGTAACTCGGAGTAACACTACAAATATATTTTTTTGAAACTTCATATTTACACAAAATAGATATATATATCTATTATATATATCTATTTTGATATATATAATAAATATATATATATATAGATAAATATATATATATATATATATAGATAAATATAGTGAAAAGTGATGTACAGATTTGTTCCTGCCATGTTGTGTTTTATTTCTTTTTTAATACTTTTATCGGTGCAATAAAAAATCCAAGATAAAAAATACAAATTCGGTATTAAATTATTTTGAAATGACTCGAAATATGATGACCTTTCATTGAGAAAAATGCCATTATTCTCTTTCCAAGCCAAATGGCCTTTACAAGAATTTTAATATTAAAAACCGTTTGACTTTACATTACTATCAAATTATTTTTACCTTTCCGGTCTATCACTGTAATGAAATTTGGTTTGAAAATTGATACGCTGTTATATAACGATTTTATGCATTCACTATATATAAAACTTCTGAGCGTTTTGTATAAAATAAAAAATATAAAAATCAATGTCAAAAGTCATTTGAAAAAATTAATATACGGGTTGAAAATCTAGATATAGAAATAAATTTGACCGGAAATATAATATTTTGTATAGGAATACCATTAAATTTTAATCATAATAATAATTTTGTATAGGAACGCCATTAAATTTTAATCATAATAAAAATTTTGTATATATTATTTTGCATATTCAGCTTTATTCAACATTTGATGGAATTAATCAATTGTTTCCAATTGTTATTATATTATTTGTTGAATTCCTGTAAAGTACGAGACTCCACTGTTTTTAGAGTATCAAATTTTTTTAATCTTCGGTTGGTAGTAACAAGGTAGCACTCGAGAGAAAATAGGAAGGATCATGAACAGTCTGCAAAAGTAATTTCGACGTGCTGAAACGCGAAAGGAAGAGGCGGGCAAAGGGGATTTATCGAGCATCCACTGCAATATGCAGTAGTTTCTAGAAACATTCGCGAACTATCCTTTAGGCTTTTGTAATCTGACGAAAGGACGAGTATCAGAGCTTCGGGTAATATTCATGAGTGACCAGAATGACGGAAGCTCTTAAGTAATCGTTGAACAACGCATCGAAAACGTTGTCCAAAGTGAGATTACCATCGTAAAAGCAAGGGTGTGCGCTGTAACACTGTAACACTCTCTCTCTTTCTCTCTTCCTCTTCTACCCTTTCTTTAACTATATATGTCCATCGTGCTTGCAGAACTTTCGGTTCATCGAACGAAAACCAATCACCAAAGAGGCGTTTGGGGATCGGGTTAAAAATTTTGTGCAAGTTTCGTGTAACTTTCGATTTGCTTTGCCACGTACCAAAGGTCGATATTAATATCTGAATATTCATACAGTTGAATAGTTTAGATGGAGAATCCTATTAAATCTGTGCTTTGATTGTGTAGGACGTGTTTGAAGAGGATTTTTCAATTCTCGGCAAATATTCGATTTTTTTATCAATTGACTGAGATGTAGCTCAAATCAGTGCAATTCATTTAACAGTGTGTCGATTTCGTTACCTATTTTGGCTGTATTAGGTTAAGAGCATATCTCACCATTTAATGACAAATCGCATCAGTGTTTATAGCAATTTCTTCGTAATAAATAGCGATTTTTTCCAAAAGAAATTCATGGGAATCTTCAATGAAGTTACAAGAAACAAAAACACATATTAATGAAAAAAAAGAATGTGAATTGAAGAATTGATTACAGGTAATCAATACAGCAAGACTTGAAACGACTAAGCGATAAAATTTAGATAAACAATCCGTTGTCCAAATGGAAAAAAGGTTTTTTATTTGATTTAATGGCACCACGTTTTAACCAGTTGAATCTTTCAAGTCTCTACGTTTTTCTTACTTTAGTGATACCCTCAATTATCGTACCAGAAATCTAAGATCAATCTAGTTTTTTCTTCATCAAAAGCTGTTACCTGCCAGAAACATCAAAAAGCTCAATAATGACTCTTTCTCCACTACACAGCGAAGATTGAAAAACTTTAGAAGTTCTCCAGTGTTCCGCGTCCGTTTTTCTGTCTGCGTCGGTGAAAGAACTTTCTTTTTTGCTTTAACCATGAGGATTTTTGCTTTAAAAACTCGTGACTCGTTAAAAATATCACAGACGTCCCTTGAAGATCAAACTAAAACATTATGCTTTTTAAGACCAGACTAATTAGTATTCAGAGGAGAAAATAATTGAACTATCGAGTGGACTTTTTCAGGAGTGAGGTACTTATGGTATTTTCCAAATCGAAAGAAGTTGGAAGACCGTATTCTTGATCAAAAAATTATTGACGTTTCTGGTGTGGTTTCTGAATCTGCAAATTTCATGTGATATACGATAATTTTTTCTCTAGGACCATTTATTGCTGAGATACTTTCCCTTTGCCACATACCCAAGGTCGATATTAGTATCTGAATATTTATACAGTTGAGAAGTTTAGGGTTTTCTGGAACCCTATATTTAACCCTTTAATGTTACAAAGACGTGTTTTGGATGTACCCTTTTCTACGGGAGTATTCACCATGGAAATGTCGATAAAACAATTCATGAAGCATCTTATCCACCATTTTTGGGGTCACTCTTTCCGACAGTGCAATTTAAATTTCGCAAAAATACCATTTTTCTAATATTTTTTGCAAAATAAAGTAAAAAAGTACCAATTCTCATGTGACATTTTTTTTTCATTGTAAATTTTAGAAGCCTTGTTGTACGATTTCCCAACTATAAAGTGCACGAATCGCGTCCTCGATAGTTGTACTTTCGAAATGTGTACATGGTTTTTTCTCCCTAGGCTTATGTCTGCAAAATAACGGCAAAATTACTAAAAAAATTTGTTCAACTTTCAGAGTATTCAAATTTTGTGATTCGAACGAGATTTTCGTAGTCAATATGTAAGTTGCATATGGTTTCCGAAGTTTTTTGGGTCCCTGAACAAGAATTTGATATTATGTTTACAAAATTAATTTGTTTCAACAATTTGTTTAAACAAATTATGACAACAAATCAAAATTTTCCAAAATCGTTTCCAAAATCATCATCTACGAGAAAAAATACGTAGAAAGTATATTGTCATAATTTGCTTAAACAAATTGGTCAAATCTTGTGATTGAATCAAGTTTATTTTAGTCACTATATAAGTTGTATATGGTTTCCGGAGTTTTTTGGGTCGTTGAACAAGAATTTGACTTTATTTATACAAAATTAATTTGTTTAAACAATTTGTTTAACCAAATTATGACAAGAAATCAAAATTTACCAAAATCGTTTCCAAAATCGTCATCTACGAGAAAAAATACGTAGAAAGCATATTGCCATAATTTGTTTAAACAATTTGTTCGAATCTTGTGATTGGAACGAGTTTATTTTAGTCACTATGTAAGTTGTATATGATTTCCGGAATTTTTGGAACTCTGAACAAGAATTTGACATTATTTTTACAAAATTAATTAATTTAAACAAATTATGACAACAAATTGTTGTACGCCGCTTTCAGCGACGCACACCTGTTTCCGTCGAATCGGTCATTTTCCCTGAACCTGTAAAAATAAACAAATAATTTATTATACTTATAACGTAATTATAAATTATAAAATACATTGAATTAAAATAAATGCTTACCGCTTAATCTTCTCCTCCGTTGAATGCTCCGGGAGAGTCACCGAAAAACCTGAAAAAATAACAAAATAAGTTATAGCGAGCTATGAACATTTGTAATTATTATACTACTAAATAATTCTAATCTAATTAGTGCCATTTATGCATTTTTAACCCGTGGATACGAAAAATATCCCCGAAATGAAAGTATAACCTCACCCGTCGGTGAGATCATACTTTCATTTATTTCTACATCATTATTATTAAAATTCATGCGGCGTACTCTTAATTAAAGCATGCAAAAATTAATAATAATTGTACTCTTACCTTTTTTTTATTGTAGTGTGTAATCTATTTGATAATCGCGTACACTTATACTACACTGATACTTCATTTTTTGTAAACACAAAACATCGCGAACTGTCATGACAGGTTAAGGCTTATGTAGGATCATCGTCGTACCGGAAAAATCTCGCGGCCGCGGCCATAAAAAAAATTCGCGGTTACAGCGCGCCACCGGGCACCCGAGAAAACGTGGTACACCGCTGTCGCTGAAGCGGCGCCTCGTTCCCCATTCCACCCGCGAAGCTCGAGCAGCCAATTCCCCGAATTCAAGCGCGAACGACCAATTCTTTGAATTTAGCTTCTTAGCAAAAATTCGAAAGAAGTCGAGCATTTTGACGCTCATTTTTTGATTTCCACTTTCCTCTATCTTCCCTGTGTATAAGGATTTGCATAAATACCGGTGCCTTTGCCCAGAGAAAATCACTCTACTTTGACACGGCACTCGTGACAGAAGTATCCCGGTACGGTATCCGTGATAGGGAATTAGAGCACAGAAGGCTATCTGGCACGCTTCACGCGGTAAGAAGTTTCTTTATATCGATACATTCTTTTCCCCAATTAAAAAAATTTGTGGGTACTCTATACCTATATAATTTCCCCCGATTACAGATTATTTGGTGGGTGCTCTATACCTATAGAATTTCTCCCCGTCTCATTACTCTCTTGGGGATCTTTCTAGACCTATATAATTTTATCCCGTTTTACTGGAAAATCTATATCTATCTTAAAATTCATGACTATTCTAAAATAAATCAAGATGGCGCAATTAATTAATTGCACTTTTATTTTTGTTTCTGTTTCTATACAGTTTTTCCACCAATAAAATGCCTCATAATATATGCTCTTCTTCCTACCTCCGACGCGAGGCTAGGAAAAGGAAGGAATATGAGTGGAAAAAAGCGGCCTACAAAAAGCTCCTGGATTCGCGACTCAAAGGAGGGAGGGCATACCCCTCATCTCTTCCTCGATCTATCGAATTGAAAACTTTTCCGCAGTATCCTTTGGTGAATTGGTCACCCACACTACCACTCCTTTCACCCTTTCTGGATACCCCGCCAGTGGCGGGCCGCCACAGCACACCCCTCCTCCCACGCCAGGGAAAAATCTAATAATCCAAGAAAAAGAAAATCATCCATCTCCCACTCCGGATCTAAATAAAAAGGGGCGAAAGTCACTTTTCGACCCCTAGGAAGATTTGGAAGTGGACGTCGCCGGTTCCCCTTATGAGGACATATATCAAGAGGTAGAAGCGTTAATCTAGATGTCTATCGATATCGACAAGATAACAACACGGGTACCCACGCGTCCAAGTCGGCCCCCCACCAATCCACAGCATAATATCCCCTTTCTCCGAACACCGCCGAAAAAATCGCGTGCTTAACCATACTCTACCACTTCTCATTTTTTTAAATCTCTTTTATTTAATATATATATATTTAAACGATTAAACGAACTTACCTATGTGAAGTTTGATTGTAATTATCTGTAGAGTCTCGTTCGAGATGATTACGTTATAGTACCGTAGTTTCGTACGAAGGTATCACGAATTTTAGAGCTTAATAAAATTAAAAAAAATGAATGTTGGTCTAGCCAACAGGCGTTGCTATGTACACCAAATAACTTCATATTGTTTGAAGATATCCCCTTAACGGTACAAAAGTAATAAATATTCACTTTCCTAAATTACGGGAGGGAATAAGCAAAGATAAAATCCTTATTGAGGTGGGACGTAATCATCTCGAACGAGACTCTACAGATAATTACGATCGAACTTCACACAGGTAAGTTCGTTTGATCGTTTAATTATCTTACGAGTCTCGTTCTCGAGATTACGTTGTAGATGTTCAGAGATAATATCCATAATTTCCTGTTGATTATCAATGATTTAATACTTTTGTAAACAGCGCAAGAACATAAGTTCGCACAAATTTACTTCATGTTACATTTTCTTTAATTACAAATAATAACAGAACATAAATAAAACATAAGCTAACTAGCTTAAAATGATTTCTACGAAGTTTTTGCTGCCCGATTTAATCGGTCTATTATAACATTTTGCGCATAATTGAGAATCTTTCGACCGTCCTGCTGTGTTTCTTATAACATCAATATCTATACCTTTCACTAATGCCTTGGATGTCTATGCATGCCTTGTCGAATGTGCTGTGAATTCTGATCCAACGCCACTCTTAGAGAGAACCGATCTTATCCACCTACTGATTATTTGAGTCGTAGCTTTTTTGTGTGGTTTCCTTAAGGTATTCCTTTCGCGGAGGGCCGTATTTTTTGAGCGCATAAGCTGGGCCCTACACATTTGTTCATAAATTAGGCTGCATTTTGTTTAAAAAAGTTATAACCAATTATTAGTCCAAACTGTAAACATAAATCGAGAATTTCAGCTTAATTATGTAAATTATGAAACTTTTTGATATTTTTTGGAGAGCTACAAATGTCAACAACTGCACTGTCAAAGGGAGAAGCTGGACTTATTGTATTTGGTTACAAAAGATAGTGAAATATGAGTAAAAATACGTATAAAGTACGCAGTGACATTGGTAAAATGTGAGCCAATTTGTAAGGGGCAAAAACAAGAACAGTGTTAAAAATGTTGTAAAAACTGCCGAAGATAATATAACCTCTTGAACGTTATGGCTACGAAAAATCGTCTGCTGATCACATTCTTTCAAGTTCTATCGTGAATATTTTTTTCAAACGTCCGGTGACTCTCTGTTTTTATCGTTGCTACGAAATCTTTAGAATTTAATTTACCATAAGACAGTTTATATCAAACATCTATCATTATTTAATATATGAATTATTAAATAGAAATCTGAGCAACGGGTCATCTCCATAAAGTGTTGTGTAAATTAGACGATTTTCAAAGTTATAATTCTTTTCTAAAGGTTCGGTAACCTGGCTCGATATTTTTCCAGTGGACTGGGATGTGTTTTTACTTTTATGTACAAAAAAAATCTGTTAATTGTCAAATATTCGAGTTCATGAAAGGAATACCTTAACGTGATTCATACATAGTCGCAATTTTCCCTTACTTCCTTTGTAACTTCCAAGTATCTTTCAAGCGTACTGGCGAAGCAAAGTTCCGGTTTTTCTTTGTAATAAGGTAATAGGAGCAAAGGTTGATAAGCACCAGGACGTGATGTTTTTATCAAATTGGTGATTTTAATTTCTAACCCCTCTGATGAACGAGAAATATTCTCTAACTTCATAAGAGAGTATGTTTGTACTCTGTGTGCTGTGCCCAGCGCCAATAACGTTACCAATCTCTCAGATAGTTGTTGAATACTCAATTTATCAAGAGGAAACATTTTTTAAATGAATTGCAGAACCGGGCTAACATCCCAAGTTTCATCATATTTTGGTCTTGTTGGCCGAAGCCGAAAAATACTCTTAAAAAATCTATTAATACTAGGATTCTTAACAGGTTCATTTACTGTTTATAAGGAAATAGCTGATCTCATCAAATTTAAAGTACCGTAATTGGCATCGGCCTCATATCATCTTTGTAAAAATTCAAGAACAAAACTAGAACTTGGGCTGTGAACACATGTTTTAGTTTCACTACAGAACGATACCCATAATTTTATCGGCTCCGAATACTGTTTCCATGTGTTATCTGCTAATGATGTCAACAAAACTTCGACTACTGCTTTCGAATATTTTTTCTTTCTATATGCCTGCTGGACAATCTCCCGATAATCAATTCCAGCGATTTCTCCAGTGGGTGACGAAGAGACCTACAAGGAGATAGTAGCACCCTTTATTAGGGTACAGGCCAATCGGTTTTTCTATTATTAATTCTATAAATAAAGGGAACCAAGGTTGTGATGGCCAGTTCAGCACTATCGCAATACCGCATGCTTCATCTGCTATAACTTTCCTCAAAAATCTCAACACTACAGCAAAAGGAGGGAATGCATAAAAATAATAGGAACCCCAGTTAAGCGTAAATGCATCAACCACAAAGGCCTCCGGATTTCTATGCCATGAACAATACATCTTACATTTGCTATTAATTCTCGAAGCGAATAAATCTGTTCTTGGTTTACCATAATTCCGTACAATATTTTTAAATGCTGCTTCTGATAATTCCCATTCCGTATCTATATTCTTTATCCGAGATTCCCTATCAGCCTCGATATTGTCTTTTGACGCTATGTACGATGCAAAGACCCAAATTCTTCTACACTCACACCACTGCCAGATATCCATGTCTATTTTATGAAGTCTTGCGTATTGTACGCCTCGGTGCATAGACACCGAGAAATAAGCATCTTGGAGGTCTATGTTACATATGAAGTCCCCAAACGAAACCAGCTTCACGGCCGTTATTATATCTTCCAACTTGAAGTGTTGTGTCGAGATAAAGCTATTAAGCCTTTTCAAGTTTAAAACAATCTCATTGAACCATCTGATTTCGGAACCAACAAGTACGAAAAAATAAACTGGTCCTTGCATGGAGTGCAAGATTTTATAGCACCCCCTTCTACTAACTTCTTAATTGCCAAAACCGTATTATCGTGATCAATCTGTGAATTGATCGACACAGTTGGAGGGATAATACTTTGGCAGACTTGTTCTCGAAAAAAAAATCTTGTAACCTTTTGCACAATCCAGTACAAAAGGATCTTGTGTAATTTTTTCCCATTGCAAATCAAATTTATAAAGGCGACCTGCCGATTTCTTTACCTCTAATACTTGTTCCGAGAATTTCTGTGGTAGCTCAGTTTTTGACTCTGATTCTGCGGCCTATGTTGAGTTTCTCGTTGTCGATGTTGCTGTATCTGTCTCGACTGAAATCTCACTGCTTTGTAACTGCTTTTCCGATTGTTGCCCGCCTGAGCTCCCACTTGATTCATATTGTCAGACGGGACTGTCCAGTTTCCCGTATTAGAATTGCGAAGAGGTGCTTTTGAAACCACCTGTTGTGGTTTCAGTTCAAGACCAACCTTTTCTATAGACTTTGCTACTTTTATTTTCTCCGCCAAATTTTCACCAAACAAGAAAACGTCAGGCTTGGTCCCATCTAAAACACTCTTAACTTTCTTGTCAAGTGTTGGAACAATAAACGATTTTCTAGTAATCGTATCTAGTCGATGTGTACAAGCTAATAAGCTATCGGCATCTGCGAGATACTCCAATAATTGATATCTAGAGTCGCGGTAGCGACTCGAGACAAGTTAATTAAGACATTTAATATACTATAATGTCGAAGATGATCAGTCGCTACTAGAGTCTTTACAGTAAGCAGAGTGGTTTCGAACAGTTTTTGAAAATTGTTTCGGTGATATTTAAAGAATTACAGCGTTTTGAAAAATGTTGCGGGTTCACGTATTTTTTATTTTTTTTTCTTTCGATTGCGACTATTTAGAACTCTGTAGCCTAACGCATATTGGAAATATTATATAATATTTCATTCTTCCGAATCATCAAAAAAATGGTGCGTTTTTCGCACACATTTTTTTACGTTTTGCGCGATAGCTGTCTAGTGACACTAGTTGTAACTAGAAATCTGGTGATATGTGAGACTGTGTTTGTCGATGTGACAGCCGATTGACTTTTCTTCATGTGAACAGTGAACAGGTGTGAGTTCAAAAAGGTTATAAAGAGCGCGGATGTGAAATTCTATATTCATAATACAAATGTCATATATAGTGACAGTTGTGAGGTTAAAAAAATAAGGTTATAAAGATCGCGGATGTGAAAGCTGACGGATATTATTTTCAGTCTGATTTTGTTTAGTAATAGATAAAGAGTAATAGTGCGAGAACTAATAAGTGTTTTTCATATCATGTAATAACCGTGACAGCTGTGAGTTGAAAAAGGTTATAAAGATCGCGGATGTGAAATCTAGAGTCGCGGTAGCGACTCGAGACAAATACATTTACGTATACTGTAAGATGGCAAAGATGAGTCGCTACTAGAGTCTTTACAGCAAGCAGAGCGGTTTCGAACGGTTTTTGAAAATTGTTTCGGCAATATTTAATTAATTACAACGTTTTAAAAGATGTTGCTAGTTCACGTATTTTTTATTTATTTTTTTCTTTCGATCGTGACTATTTAGAACTCTGTAGCCTAACGCATATTAGAAATATTAATATTTCATCCTTCCGAACCATCAAAAAAAGGTGGCATTTTTCGCACACATTTTTTGACATTTAGCGGTTGCTGTCTAGTAACACTAGTTATAACTAGAAATTTTCTGGTGATATGTGAGACTGTGTTCGTTGATGTGACAGCCGATGATTTTTCTAAAGGGTAGTAGTCATACCGACTGAGCCGCCATGAGTGCGAGAGAGATAGCTGCAAATTTCGAAAGTGAAATTCTTCGACACGGTTTAACCGATTACAAAAAGGCCCTGTCAGCCCATTTTTGCTATCGTCCTGCGTGGGCTGACAGAGTTTTTTTGTAATCCGTCAAACCGCATCGAAGAATTTCAACTTCAAAAATTCGAGGTGAGGTTAGATGACTGATCCATCCCCTTAAGGATATATAAGTAAGAGTGACAGCTGTGAGTT
Source organism: Rhimphoctona megacephalus (assembly GCA_963989365.1). Taxonomy (NCBI): domain Eukaryota; kingdom Metazoa; phylum Arthropoda; class Insecta; order Hymenoptera; family Ichneumonidae; genus Rhimphoctona; species Rhimphoctona megacephalus. Next base: position 26,212,676 of record OZ022414.1, on the reverse strand, counting down.
TAGAAAAAAGATCGCGGTTATACTAGTGACAGTTGTGAGGTTAAAAAGTAAGGTTATAAAAATTGCGGGTGTGAAAGCAGATCATTTCATTTTTGGTTAGACATAGTCGAGATCAGGACTTTAAACGCGTATTCGGTGAACATTTAATATCGTTGTTGTAAGGTTATGAAGATCGCGGTCAGTTTCAACTTTTGATTAAAGTGACTTTTATTATATTATCGGTAGAAGAGTGATAGTGCAAAAATAAAGTTTAAATCAATAAATAAACTTTTGAACAGTGTCTAAATAAATAATTATTTTTATTAACCCTAGCCCCAACAATCCACTTTTCCCAACATAAACTTTAGAACGGAGTCGAAAACGGTGCCTCTTCTCTTTTACCATAAAATGTTCCTTGAATACAATAATAAAGTTTATTTAGAAACCATTCTCTTTGTTTTTTTTTTTTTTTTGATAACTAAGAGAATGGTGTATGATAAATTCGTATTCGGTGAATATTTGATATCTTTGAACAGTCGTGAGGTTATAAAGATCACAGTCAGTTTCAGTTTTGGTTAAAGTAACTTTTATATATATAGAAGAGTGATAGTGAAAAAATAAAGTGTAATTTAATAAATAAACTTTCCAACAGTACCTTAATAAATCATTTTTTTTATTAACTCTAGCCCCAACAATTAATTTTTCCGAACGTAAACTCTAGAACGGAGTCGAAAACAGTGCCTCTTCTCTTTTACCATAAAATGTCTCTTGCATGCAATAATAAAGTTTATTTGGAAACCATTCTCTTCATTTTTTATATAACTGAGAGAATGGTGATGATACAACTCTAGGTTTGAATTATATATGGTTTTAAACCACCCTAGAGTGGTAGAGACCTTAAATACATGAAAAATCTATTCGCACTTGCAACCCAAAACGGAATCAGGCGATGCGAAATAATTTTGAGCGAAAAGATAATAGATTTGAGAAAAAAAATTTCATAAGTACTTCACCAATTTTTTTTTTTTATCTATTGCTCATGAAAAATAATTCGTAATCAATAAATATTATTAAAAAAAAACTCGTGTAGTTCTTCGGCCAAAATTATTTTTTCCAATTAAACTTTAGCTTTCGAAATTTTGTACGTACATTTTTTTGTTTCAAAATCTCGTTTCGTTATGATTACTTATATTTACAAACTTTCGGTGCATTTTGATGCTATTGGAGTATTTCTTCGGCATCATTTTTTATGGAATATTTTCTGATCCGTTGATGTGTTGGCACGGATGTTTCGGTGCAATATTTTTTGAAATTTTTTTTTACAAAATTTTAAAAAAAATCAAGTTTTTACTTGTTCGTTGTTCTTTTACGTGTCATGTCTTCTCAGAACTATTGTACGTTTTAAGTAATCTAATAATTTTATAAGTATTAACGGTTAATTACGAAGATTGAATTCATTTGAACACTTCTTAGATCAATATTTCACATTGCATTTTTAGTCCGAATATACACCAGCTCGAAATTCGATCATGTATCCATTTTTAGCCGAAATCATTAAAAAATCGCTTGAGCGACCTCTAAAATTTTTATTCAGGATTCAATTCTTGAGAGAATCACTTTTTGATAAAATGCTGCCATATTTTGCTGCAATGCCGAAAAAAATGTCAATTCTTTTGCATCACTCAGATGCATACATAATATAGACATGTTTAATTGGCAAGCTATGAATTTCATACCCGAGTACGTACACAATATTGACATGTTTAATTGTCAAGCTATGAATTTCACACAAAAAGTCGACAAATCCTAGCCAAAAACAGCATAATTGCTGTAAAAAAGCTGAGACAAGTACATTTATGCCCATCAAATAGTCGTTGCACTCATCATACAAAGTTTTATGGGTAACTGCTCTCATTATCTTATCAAATGAAGTCAAATTGTACAGAGGCGATAATTTCATTCTCGTAAATGTTGTGAGTTCACAAAAAGTTGATAAATAAATAAAGATCTACTAAAGCATATGTGGCTAAGTACGTGGGATTTTATTATGTTTATAAAATCTCTAATTATGATCATATGCCATTTCTCTAATTAATGCTTTATTACAACGAATTATTATCCTATGACTTGGAACTACAAGGGCTTTAAAAAAAAATACAGAATTGCATTAACCTGCGTGAGCTTGGACGCTGCCACACTCTCATTTGTAATATTTGTAGTATAGTTTTATTGGTAACAAATTGATAAAAGTTTACTATCGTACGTAGAGCGGATACGCACAGAGTACTTGTCCAGCCCGAAATTTTTTCATAAAATTTGTGACATAAGTCAACATTAATCTACCATACATTTTGGCCTTAACTAGTAAAGTAAGCATAGCTAATTTGGAATCACAATATGCGGATTATTTTGTATCCCAAATTATCATCCTTTTCTTTAACCAATTGTTATCGATGAATTGATGCTCGGGTAGAGCATATCTCAAGTTATTACACGGTACGTTTATTTCGGTTTTGTAACATCCGGGGGAAAACTGGAGTTACAGAGCGTCTAAACGGTACTATACACCCGAAATAAGTAATCCGGTACCATTTACACGCACTTTTACATCAGTTTTTACTACAACAGGTTTTACAAAACGGAATAAGCCTGCCATGTAAGAGCGGTCATCAATTGATTACATTCTAAGGCGGGTAAGATTCAAATCTCCGTCAGGAGATCCGAATGTTCGGAGTGGTTGATTAATTTGCCGTGAACAAAAAAGCATATTTTTAGCTGACTAATCGAAAAATTTTCGGGCCGAACAAGTACTCTGTGCGTATCCGCTCTACGTACGATAGTAAACTTTTATCAATTTGTTACCAATAAAACTATACTACAAATATTACAAATGAGTGTGGCAGCGTTCAAGCTCACGCAGGCTAATGCAATTCTGTATTTTTTTTTAAAGCCCTTGTAGTTCCAAGTCATAGAATAATAATTCGTTGTAATAAAGCATTAATTATAGAAATGGCATATGATCATAATTGGAGATTTTATAAACATAATAAAATCCCACGTACTTGCCCACATATACTTTAGTAGATCTTTATTTATTTATCAACTTTTTGTGAACTCACAACATTTACGAGAATGAAATTATCACCTCTGTACAATTTGACTTAATTTTATAAGATAATGAGAGCGGTTACCTATAAAACTTTGTATGATGAGTTGGTTTTTAGAAAGGATTTTTGTGCGGAGATCTTTACATGAACGACTTAGACGGGTTTTTGTAAATTTTTGTGGGGATCGGTATTTTGGCGCTGGGTGGTGGGAGGGGGATTAACTGGAATGACTATTTGGGGGGCATAAATGTACTTGTCTCAGCTTTTTTCACAGCATTTATGCTGTTTTTGGCTAAGTTCATATATACCGTCTTCCTTGTGACTCAGCAACAAAGTGATAGCTATCCCTAGAGCAGCCATTGCTGTCCCTCTAATGTTTTGTGCATTCATCAAATACTTATATTTCTCCAATCTAAAATTCCCAATACAAGCGTATTTGAACAATAGCTCGGCTTGTTCCTCTTTCTTCAACACTTCATCCATCCATTTCTCTCAATTTTTAGCTAAACTTGGGTTTATCTGCAACTTTGTGACATTTGTTATCGAACTGATTCCCAGAATATGCAGAGTTTCATCGTCCAACTCTTCGATTAATTCATCCGAAGTTTTTTTTTCCGTCTCGATTGCGTTGTCACTTGAATTCCTATTCTCAGATGTTTGAGAGTTGTTATTCAATATTGGTGGAGCTACGTTCTCCATTTCATCATCATTTACCGATGTAATATCTGTAAACATATTCACTTTTTCAATTCATACTCCGTGATTGAAAATCAAAAAACTAGATTTCAGCCAAGTAAATTAGCGGTTAAAATCATATCCAATGTATATGCGAATAATAAGACTTTTGATAGTACTTATTTGAGACTATCGTCGTACGGTAAAAACCGCCTCGTCTAATGGCCATGAAAATAATTGACAGAACAAATTTTGTTCACCTGTCTCAAGCTAGAACTCTTTGAGTCCAGCTTCGTACAGATAAAACCGCTGAGTCAAAAGCCAAACTGTCATATTTTGTTTCGAGACAATACTCATAGAGATTGCTCACGTACAGCAAAGCCGCCGAAACAGAATTGATGATAAAATAGCTTTTGTAACATTTCTTTCATTCATGTCTGCCGCTTTTGCCTTTTTTGTAGCCGGTTCCAATAGCTCTTTGTCCGAATGTCGACTTTTCGAATCTTCGAATTCCGAGTCCGTGGAAGAATCCGGAACATTAGCCTCCACTAATTTTTTCAATTTTTTCCAAAATTGTTTAATCTTTCCACTTTTATTCTTTTTCTTGTGTGATTTTCCCATTATTAATTTTGAACAAATTTTAAGCTCTTGACATGTGATTTGTTGCGCACGAAAAAACGTTATGAAGTTATTTGGTGTACATTAGCAACGGCTGTTGGCTAGACCAACATTCATTTTTTTTATTTTATTAAGCTCTGAAATTCGTGATACCTTCGTACGAAATTACGGTACTACAATGTAATCTCGAGAACGAAACTCGTAAGATATATATATATATTCTTTATTGTTTTTTGATTCTTTCATTATGCTTATACACAAACGCTTATGCTTCGCCGATTGTTACTTTGCTTCTGCTTATGTTTTTATGTTGGTCTTATTTGAAATATACAGCCCTAGGCCAATTTAAACTAAACTTTCCTACCGTATCGACTTAATAATTTGTGTTCTGTTTCTTTTCCCTATACCTCGCCACCATCAATGCCAAAATTGGTCCTTTTTAGGGTCCAATTAATGAAGTCGTATTCCCGATAAACTCAAAAAAAAAAGAAAAAAAGTAAATTCTGTTTTTGGTGTAAATTCTTGTTCCCGGAATAAAATTCTCCCTTTCTTTATTTTGTCTCTTATTCGAATTCTCAATTCGCATTTTTCTCTATTCTCAAGTCAATTGTTATTAATTATCTTTTAAATTCCCTCTCTCGAAGGTGATTTTTTAACGAAATCAAAATTTACCAAAATCGTTTCCAAAATCGTCATCTACGAGAAATTATACATAGAAAACATTTTGTTATGATTTGTTTAAACAATTTGTTTAAACAAATTATAACAAGTCAAAATTTTCCAAAATCGTTATCTACTAGGAATAATACGTAAAAAAACATGTGTAACAAATTTCCACTATTTTGCTGGAATCGCTGATTATATCAAATATAAATGAATAGTTTTTACTACGCGTATAATTCGGAGGTCTTAGCTTTTTAGGATCATGCTACAAGGAGATTTTTATTCTATACTTTGGGGGTTCCCATTCAACCGGTCTATTTTTACTACGTTGACAGATATAATTGTGTAAAATAATTTTTGTCGACAAATTATCGAGAATCTCGTATTTCCACTGCGTATTTTTTCACAAATGCTATGAGATAGTGTTTTGTTCTTAGACAGTTTCCTTTCGACAGCTCTATGATTATTACGTTGACAGAGATAATTTTGTGAAATAATTTTTGTCGACAAATTATCGAGAATCCCGCATTCCCACTGCGCATTTTTTCACAAATACTATGAGATACCGTTCTATACTTTGACAGTTCCCTTTCGACAGCTCCATTTTTACTACATTGACAGAGATAATTTTGTAAAATATTTTTTGTCGACAAATTATCGAGAATCTCGTGTTTCCACTACGCATTTTTTCACAAATGCTATGAGATAGTGTTTCATTCCCCTAAAAAAAAGTTTCTTAATCTTTAGAGTTTTCTAATAGTGATCTCTATTCATTTTCACAATACCAAAATGAAAATGTCCACCGAACGTTAGAAAAGTACATCGAATCAATATGGTAGAAAGCATTGAAAAGGATGATCATGATGAAGTGGTATTCATTCCGAATCCAGAAGATTCCGGTGAATCTGATTGTAATGATGATAGTGAATCATCCCCCAGTAGTGATGGAAGTGACGCATCTACTGATGACGAAGGTGACGAAGATTATCGTGCAATTCATTCGGTTCGATCGTACCGCAAAGTATTAGAAAATTATAATGCAAATCAAAAAAACTGGAAGATGGGCATGAACAGCGATGGATTGATGGGGAGGCTAAATATGATGATGATTTATCCAATAATGTTTTGTTATCACAAACAGATAAGAATAAGATATTAGCTAGTTCACCAACGGTTTTTTTCAAACAACAAACCAAAACAAACATCAAAACAAAACAAACAAAAACAAAGAATACAAACGAAAAGTTTGAATTGTTTCTTTCTGAAAAATTGAAGCAGTACATTATCGATGCTACTGTAGAACACGGATATCGGCTAACTCCCAATCGCTTAGATACATTTTTAGGTGCCATCATATTTACAATCTTCAATAAAAGATTATCACAAAGAGATTATTGGTCCATGAGTCCCTTGCTGAGATCTGATGTAGTGACATCAGGTATGGGAATTCGTGAATTTGAACAGATAAAATCTCACATAAAGTATTATGAATTGGACGATGAAAACGGAAATGATAAGATATGGCGTCATATTATGAATATTTTCAATGAAAATATCGAGCGTTTCAGTTTCTTTTGTAGTACAGCTCTTTGTGTTCATGAGATGATGCTGAAATTTTGGACAAATAAGTTTCAAACCGTTTATCAAATCGAAGCCGATACCAATCGGCATCAAAGAATGGGCGTTATGCAGTTCAAACGGTTACTTATTTCACTGTGAGATTTACTGCGGAAAGAATGACAAATGATTTTCTACCTAATTGTGCCCAAGGCAGTCAAGTTGTTATGCGAAGGCTTCAAACATTTCTAATCGATACTTCTCCTCGCAAAGTACTCCAATACCACATTTATTTTGACAATTTATTTTGTTGTCCTGCCTTACTAGTGCATCTGAAAAAACTGAATTTGCAAGCGACTGGTACTGTCAGGAAAAATAGAATAAAAGAGTCCAATGATATCGATGCAAAAACTCCTAAAGGAACGTTCAAAGTAAAACACAATCAGAATAGTGATATCAACTTTATCACAGTTGTTGATTCAAAACCAATTTTTATTCTTTCTACAGCTGCTGGTATTACACCTGTTTGGAATGTGAGACGTTATAAAAAGGACATGAAACAAAAAAGTACAATATCCTTTCCGAATGTATTCAAAGTTTATAATAGTTTCGCAGGTGGAGTGGATTTGCATGATCAGCACTGTAATAAACTGATGCCAATAGTTCGATCAAAGAAATGGACATGGGTAATTTTCATGAGGCTTGTGCAGGCATCGATCATAAACGCTACGGTGTTATATAACTCAGCCAATGAAACTAAAAAAAATTAGGAACCAAAGATTTCGCTTTGAAAAACAGTGAATAGTATCTGAGTAGATACGGGAGAGAAAAATATAAGAATCATTCACTCGAAACCACCATAATTAAAAAATATTGCTCGAGAGAAAAATTTAGTGTTATTAGGACGCTCAAGTCTTGTAAGGAGTATGTGGCATACTTATGCATGAAATGTTTCAAGGAGATCTACGTTTAAACAATATCGAATGAAAAAATGAAAAAAATATAAAAAACTGAAAAAAATTAGAGAAATAAGAAAATTAAAAAAAAATTTTGAAAAATCGAAAAAAAATTATAAAATTGACAAAAAAGAAGATTCTCATTTACATGCACCTCATCGCGGTGGGAATCGGGCAGCATCGGTTGGGATCAACGATGGCAAAGCATGTATGGTATTATGTGGGGCTATATGTTTATAATCGACATAATTAGTTATTCAAGTAAAATAATGACAATTGGCCACAAAAGTTTTTTACGTATTATTTCTCGTAGATTACGATTTTGATAAATTTTGATTTGTTGTTATAATTTGTTTAAACGAATTGGTTAAGCAAATTAATTCTGTAAAGATAATGTCAAATTCTTGTTCAGCGATCCAAAAAACTCTACAACTTTCATAGTGACTAAAATAAACTCGATCCAATCACAAGATTTGAACAAATTGTTTAAACAAATTTTGACAATATGCTTTCTACGTATTTTTTCTCGTAAATTACGATTTTGGAAACGGTTTTGAAAAATTTTGATTTGCTGTCATAATTTGTTTAAACAAATTATTGAAACAAATTAATTTTGTGAAAATAATGTCAAATTCTTGTTCAGTGACCCAAAAAACTTCGGTAACCATATGCAACTTACATATTGACTACGAAAAACTCGTTCGAATCACAAAATTTGAAGACTCTGAAAGTTGAACAAATTTTTTAAATAATTTTGCCGTTATTTTGCAGACGGAAGCCTAGGGAGCAAAAAACCATGTACACATTTCGAAAGTACAACTATCGAGGATGTGATTCGTGCATTTTATAGTTGGGAAATAGTACGATAAGGCTTCTGAAATTTACAATGAAAAAATAAAATGTCACATGAAAATTGGTACTTTTTAACTTTATTTTGCAAAAATACTATAAAAAATGGGATCTTTGCGAAATTTAAATTGCACCATCGGAAAGAGCGACCCCGAAAATGGTGGATAAGATACTTCATGATTTTTTTTATCGACGTTTCCATGGTGAATAATCCCGTAGAAAAGGGTACATGCAAAACACGTCTTCGTAACGTTAAAGGGTTTCTGTGCTTTGATTGTGTTGAACTTTACTGGGATATTTGTATTCATTTTTGAAAAATATCACGAATTAGTACAAGCGTAATTGAAAAACGATTTTCTGGGTCTTAATAACATGACAAAAGGATCGTCAACATACAAGAAAGAAAGCATGTATATACTCGACAACTCGTTAACAAAACGCTTGCTTCCATGTACTTCACTCGACATCTTATATAAGGATAGAGACTATTTCTCCTTGCTTCGTATCAGTTTTACATGAGTTTTCGACATTCTCTTCCTCTCTTTCCCTATCTACTCTCTCTCTCTCTCTCTCTCTCTCTCTCTCTCTCTCTCTCTCTCTCTCTCTCTCGCAGTTTCTTGGAAATCTCTTGATCGTCATTTTGGAGAGCAGGTACACGCGACCAAGCCGTCTCTTTTAGCCTCGATATATAGCTTATTTCAAGCCTTTGGGCCGGATAACTACGTCGACATATAGACACATACCAATTCAACTGGATAAGCTAACAGTGTGATGGTCTAGTCGAGGTTTCCACTCTCCGGAGACTGTGAAGTAGAGAGAACGATGCAACGCGGTTTGACTAAACTCCCGAGAATTTGGACTCTACGAACTATCCGACCGCAAGAAAGAAAGAGAGAGAGAGAGAGAGAGAGAGAGAGAGAGAGAGACGGAAGTACTCGCAAGACTGTTTTCCCGTCACTGAGCTGCAAGTTCTTGAACCGTCTCAGAACCTGCATCTATAGAAAGATGTATAAGGATAAAACAGAGCCAAAAATAGTTTGACGAATGTTTGAGGAATTTAACGCTCAAATTAGTACGAAAAAAACACGAACTACAGATCTAGAGTCGCGGTAGCGACTCGAGACAAGTACATTTAAAATACTATAAAAACAAAGACGTGTTTCGCTACTAGACTCTTTACAGCAAGCAGAGTTGGATCGAATGGTTTTTTAAAATCTCCGAAAATTGTTTCGGCGATAATTGATTAATTATAGCGTTTTGAAAGATGTTGCTGGTTCACGTATTTTTTATTTTTTTTTTTCTTTCGATCGTGACTATTTAGAACTCTGTAGCCCATCGCATATTGTAAATATTAATATTTTATTTTTCCGTGCCATGAAAAATGGGTGGCGTTTTTCGCACACATTTTCTGACGTTTCGCGGTCGCTGTCTAGTGACACTAGTTGTAACTAGAAATATTCTGGTGATATGTAACAGAGTGTTCGTCGATGTGACCGCCGACCGTTTCATATCTTTTTTAATAATAACAGTGACAGCTGTTGAAATGAAAAAGGTTACAAAGATCGCGGCCGCGGATTAATGGTGATAGTCGTGAGAAAAATGAGGTTATAAAGATCGCGGGTAGTCATAAGATTAAATGATTTTATAAAGATCGCGGGTGTGAAAGTTGATGTTTAGAGTCATCAGGGTTAAGGTTAATAGTGATGGTTATGAGGTTGAAAAAAAATCTAGAGTCGCGGTAGCGACTCGAGACAAGTACATTTACGTATATTATAAGATGGCGAAGACGAGTCGCTACTAGAGTCTTTACAGCAAGCAGAGCGGTTTCGAACGGTTTTCGAAAATTGTTTCAGCGATATTTAATTAATTACAACACTTTAAAAGATGTTGCTAGTTCACGTATTTTTTTCTTTTTTTTTCTTTCGATCGTGACTATTTAGAACCCTGTAGCCTAACGCATATTGGAAATATTAATATTTCATCCTTCCAAACCATCAAAAAAAGGTGGCATTTCTCGCACACATTTTTTGACGTTTAGCGGTTGCTGTCTAGTGACACTAGTTATAACTAGAAATTTTCTGGTGATATGCGAGACTGTGTTCGTTGATGTGACCGTCGAAGACTTTTCTTCAGGATGCATAAGTAAGAGTGACAGCTGTGAGTTTCGAAAAAAGATCGTGGTTATACTAGTGATAGTTGTGGGGTTAAAAAGTAAGATTATAAAAATCGCGGGTGTGAAAGCAGATAATTTTATTTTTGGTTAGACATATTCGAGATCAGGACTTTAAACACCTATTCGGTGAACATTTAATATCTTTGTTGTAAGGTTATAAAGATCGCGGTCAGTTTCAACTTTTCATTAAAGTTACTTTTATTATATTATTGGTAGAAGAGTGATAGTGTAAAAATAAAGTTTAAATCAATAAATAAACTTTTGAACGGTGTTTAATAAATAATTTTTTTTATTAACCCTAGCCCCAACAATCCATTTTTCCGAACGTAAACTCTAGAACGGAGTCGAAAACGGTGCCTCTTCTCTTTTACCATAAAATGTTCCATGAATGCAATAATAAAGTTTATTTAGAAACCATTCTCTTTGTTTTTTTTTTTATAACTAAGAAAATGGTGTATGATAAACTCGTATTCGGTGAATATTTGATATCTTTGAACAGTTGTGAGGTTATAAAGATCGCAGTCAGTTTCAGTTTTGGTTAAAGTAACTTTTATATATATAGATAGAAGAGTGATAGTGCAAAAATAAAGTGTAATTTAATAAATAAACTTTTGAACAGTACCTTAATAAATAATTTTTTTTATTAACTTTAGCCCCAACAATTCATTTTTCCGAACGTAAATTCTAGAACGGAGTCGAAAACAGTGCCCTTCTCTTTTACCATAAAATGTCTCTTGCATGCAACAATAAAGTTTATTAGGAAACCATTCTCTTCATTTTTTATATAACTGAGAGAATGGTGTATGATATCACCCTAGGTTTGAGTTATATGTGGTTTTAAACCACCCTAGAGTGCACTTTGCACTTGCAACACAAAACGGAATCAGGCGATGCGAAATAATTTTGAGCGAAAAGATATTTGATTTGAGAAAAAAAAATTTCATAAGTACCTCACCAATTTTTTTTTTATCTATTACTCATGAGATATAATTCGTAATCAATAAATATTATTAAAAAAAACTCGCGTAGTACTTCGGCCAAAATTATTTTTTCCAATCAAACTTTAGCTCTCGAAATTTTGTACGTATATTTTTTTGTTTCAAAATCTCGTTTCGTTATGATTACTTATATTTAAAAACTTTCGGTGCATTCTGATGCTATTGGAGTATTTCTTCGGCATCATTTTTTATGGAATATTTTCCGATCCGTTGATCTGTTGGCACGCATGATTCGGTGCAATATTTTTTGAAATTTTTTTTTACAAAATTAAAAAAAAGTCAAGTTTTTACTTGTTCGTTGTTCTTTTATGCGTCGTATCTTCTCAGAACTACTGTACGTTTTAACGGGGTCATCCCATGTGACAGCTATTTTTTTGGCTTTTTTGGGAATTTTTTTTTTACGAACCATTAAAACACACTATCTTTGAATTTTTACCACACATTTATTAACGTTTTTACAGTCCTCATAATTTTATCAAACAAAAATAACAAGCTGAATCAACTTTACACCGTTTAGAAGACACTCATGTGTTGGTTGACGGCTGCCATGATTCCGAAGGTTTTGCTCATCTAAAATCAAACAATCAAACAGCATTTTAATTTGTGGACCTGGGGCTATCACTGGAACTAGAATAAAGTAAAAATATCGAAAATTGAATTTTTGGCACAGTTTTAAATGTTAAGTTCCGAGTTTCGTCGTTTTTTTCGACTTTTAAAACCATGCCAAAAATTCAATTTTCGATATTTTTACTTTACTCTAGTTCTAGCGATAGTCTCAGATCTACAAATTAAAATGCCGTTTGATTTTTTGATTTCAGATGAGCAAAACCTCCGGAATCATGGCAGCCGTCAACCAACACATGAGTGTCTTCCGAACGGTGTAAAGTCGATTCAACTCGTTATTTTTGTTTGATAAAATTCTGAGGAACTGTAAAAATTTTAATAAATGTGTGGTAAAAATTCAAAGATATTGTGTTTTAATGGTTCATCAAAAAAAAATCCGAAAAAAGCGAAAAAAAATAGCTGTCACATGGGATGACCCCGTTAAGTAATCTAATAATTTTATAAGTATTGACGGTTAATTACGAAGATTGAATTCACTTGAACACTTCTTAGATCAATATTTCACATTGCATTTTTAGTCCGAATATACACCAGCTCGAAATTCGATCATGTATCCATTTTTAGCCGAAATCATTAAAAAATCGATTGAGCGACCTCTAAAATTTTGATTCAGGATTCAATTCTTGAGAGAATCACTTTTTGATAACATGTTACCATATTTTGCTGCAATGCCGAAAAAAATGTCAATTCTTTTGCATCACTCAGATACATACATAATATAGACATGTTTAATTGGCAGGCTATGAATTTCATACCCGAGTACGTACACAATATTGACATGTTTAATTAACAAGCTATGAATTCCTTACAAAAAGTCGATAAATCCTAGCCAAAAACAGCATAAATGCTGTGAAAAAAGCTGAGACAAGTACATTTATGCCCCCCAAATAATCATTCCAGTTAATCCCCCCTACCACCCAGCGCCAAAATACCGATCCCCACCAAAATTTACAAAAACCCGTCTAAGTCGTTCATGCAAAGATCTCCGCACAAAAATCCTTTCTAAAAACCAACTCATCATACAAAGTTTTATGGGTAACCGCTCTCATTATCTTATCAAATTAAGTCAAATTGTACAGAGGTGATAATTTTATTCTCGTAAATGTTATGAATTCACAAAAAGTTGATAAATAAATAAAGATCTACTAAAGTATATATGATCAAGTACATGGGATTTAATTATGTTTATAAAATCTTCAATTATATTCATATGCCATTTCTCTAATTAATGCTTTATTACAATGAATTATTATCCTATGACTTGGAAATACAAGGCCTTTCAAAAAAAAAATACAGAATTGCATTAGCCTGCGTGAGCTTGAACGCTGCCACACTCTCATTTGTAATATTTGTAGTATAGTTTTATTGGTAACCAATTGATAAAAGTTTACTATCGTACGTAGAGCGGATACGCACAGAGTACTTGTCCGGCCCGAAATTTTTTCATAAAATTTGTCACATAGGTCAACATTAATCTACCATACATTGTGGCCTTAACTAATAAAGTAAGCATAGCTAATTTGGAATCACAATATGCGGATTGTTTTGTATCCCAAATTATCCTCCTTTCCTTTAACCAATTGTTATCGATGAATTGATGCTCGTGTGGAGCATATCTCACGTTAATACACGGCACGTTTATTCCGGTTTTGTAACATCCGGGGGAAAACTGAAGTTACAGAGCGTCTAAACGGTGCTGTACACCCGAAATAAGTAATCCGGTACCATTTACACGCACTTTTACACCGGTTTTTACTACAACAGGTTTTACAAAACGGAATAAGCCTGCCATGTAAGAGCGGTCATCAATTGATTGCATTCCAAGGCGGGTAAGATTCAAATCTGCGTCAGGGGATCCGAATGTTCGGAGTGGTTGAACAATTTACCGTGAACAAAAAAGCATATTTTTCGCTGACTAGTCGAAAAATTTTCGGGCCGGACAAGTACTCTGTGCGTATCCGCTCTACGTACGATAGTAAACTTTTATCAATTGGTTACCAATAAAACTATACTACAAATATTACAAATGAGAGTGTGGCAGCGTTCAAGCTCACGCAGGCTAATGCAATTCTGTATTTTTTTTTAATGTCCTTGTAGTTCCAAGTCATAGGATAATAATTCGTTGTAATAAAGCATTAATTAGAAAAATGGCATATTATCATAATTGGAGATTTTATAAACATAATAAAATCCCACGTACTTGGCCACATATACTTTAGTAGATCTTTATTTATTTATCAACTTTTTGTGAACTCACAACATTTACGAGAATGAAATTATCACCTCTGTACAATTTGACTTAATTTGATAAGATAATGAGAGCGGTTTCCATAAAACTTTGTATGATGAGTTGGTTTTTAGAAAGGATTTTTGTGCGGGGATCTTTGCATGAACGACTTAGACGGGTTTTTGTAAATTTTGGTGGGGATCGGTATTTTGGCGCTGGGTGGTAGGGGGGATTAACTGGAATGATTATTTGGGGGGCATAAATGTACTTGTCTCAGCTTTTTTCACAGCATTTATGCTGTTTTTGGCTAGGTGTTTAAATACTAGAAACATCTGTAGATAAAAATGTGGAATTTTCATATGTTGTATAACAGTGCCCAAAACCTTTTACACTTTGACGTTTAGTTTCCCAAGAATACATTTTTCAAGCTCGATCGTGTAAACAGTGATTTTTGTAGCCTCAAACTTGGGTTCCAGGGTAAGTCTACAATAAATATGTATAAATATGTACTGAAAATATATATAAAGGAATGAAAATACATTTACAGTACAACCTTGATTTATCGAACAATTGTGGGACCGGCTCCGCATCTCACTTACAAATATCGAGGTTGCGGACGCTTCGTCTTTCCATCTCTGCGCTCCTGATAAAGAGCCGGATTGAACCGGGTGCTTCCCGATATGTACCATGCGCAGACTGATCGATACATATTGCACAGTATGGATCGTTGCATAAATCGAAAGAGCATACATCGAGATTGTAGTATGTTCTAATATTATGAATTACGTAAAAAATAAAAAATAAAAAAATACAAATTTTACCGCCTACTTCTCTATCGATATTTAAACAAATTCTGAAAATTTGAAAAAATTATAATACTAATTTGAACGTCATTATTGATGCATAAATAGGATAAGGCATTTATTATTATAATCTACCGTAACCCGTTGCTGTTATCCACCGATTTCATCCTGGGAGGTAACTTTAGGTCAAACTTATAGAAAATGTATAAATAATGCAAATTCATCTAGAAGGCGCACTACCAAACTAATTCATGAAGTACATCGTAAATTACACTACGGGTTCAACACACAAGTTGTCGTTTTGGAATGACGGCAATTAAAAACCTTTCTGATGTCGGGCCAAATTTTTCTCCAAGGCAAGAATAACCCAGAATCACTGTAATGCATTTAGTTAGTACAGAAATATCGATGTGATTGTACTGCTATTCACGGTCCTAGATGAATTACCTTACGTGCAAAAAATATAAAATAATAATAATAATAATAATAATAATAGTAAGAATGATAGTAATCATAGTATTATATTCACTTCATACATAGCAATTCTTTAGCCTATTTCACAAGGGTCTAAATATCTGCTAAAATTAATTGATGGGACCGCGGATTCCGAAGGCTACTAAAAAGATAGTTCAACATAAAAAATTGCCTGCAAACCATTTTTACCAGTTTCAAAAGCTAATCCATAGATAAATAAAGAAAAAATATGTTCAGTCGTCTTCTGACGTTGCTAATTCTAATGGCGTAAATAGAATGATGACGCACAAATATGTATCATCGGTAACCGATCAGTCGAACGAGACAAATCGTTAATCTAAGGATAAATTGTGTATGACACTAGTAAATGTTACGTTGAACATAAGTTTCCAAGGGAATATCATCGTTGGTAGGGGAATTGCTGCTGAACTTAGGTAATATAACTTGAAGCGTTTGGTCATGTAGACAAAGAAATACGGAGAGTGGTTGATATACATACCTATATCCATTATGTCTATATGTACACAGACATAGTGACTAATAAACCGGAACTGAGTGAGTGAGATCAATGGACTCATATCTAAAATTTCGTTGTTGGAGTCGTATCAAGTTTCGACGATTAGACCAAGAGGAAGTTTCCAGTATTATCTTACTAGATCTATATACGTCGGTGCAAACATGCAGCTATATGCATCAATAGTTTTCCGTCAGAAGTGTGCAATATCTATATATAATTAATGTACTTATACGACCTTGTAACTTTGAGCTCTTGATAAATACATGTATGAGAAACTTCTGATACAAATAAGAACAAGCAGAGGTCGTCCTATTGTTGAAGCCTAGCTTGAGGTCAGGAAAAGTAGATTGCCAAAACCATTAAACAACGTTTTCACTATATTCATGAAACCATTGGCTTTATGCAACCATCAATGTTAACAAAATAAATTAAGGATTCAACAGGAAAATAGAGTTTTGCAGAACCCCATAAAATATCCTATAACGTTGTAAAAACTTATTTCTGGTGTAAGGTCCCATTTTCGGTATCAATAAGTTCTAATAGCTAAGAGAAGAGGCGATAAAATGAATATTTGATGCAAGAATAAACAAAATGTTTAAAATATGCCGAATACAAATGAGGCAAAAATAAGAACATGCTTCCAAAGTAGGCAAAAATGGAAATAAGAGAGTAATGAGATTTAAAACAAAAAAAACATATTAATCGTACTCGTAAAAAACAGTAAGTTAAGAAATTGGACTAGTCAGTAACTTGACAAAAAAATGTGCTCAATTTTATTTTAATGATAATTTCTGTTTTTGAAATAAGTTTAAGGTGATCGATCAGTGGCATGAGTGAGGAGTCGATAACTGAAAAGTAGATACACGGTTTTCTCGAAATATCAAGCGTGTCCGAGAAAACCGTGTATCTACTTTTCAGTTATTGACCCCCCACTCATGCAACTGATAGATCACCTTAAATATGAAGTCTAAATGGCCCTAATACAAAAAAATGAAAACACTTACTAAATGAATCGTACGTGTCCTCAGACAAAGTCCATGTCTAATGAAAGGGTAATAAATAACCTAGCCAAAAACGGCATAAATGCTGTGAAAAAAGCTGAGACAAGTACATTTATGCCCCCCAAATAGTCATTCCAGTTAATCCTCCCCCCCCCCCCACCATCCAGCGCCAAAATACCGATCTCCACAAAAATTTACAAAAACCCGTTTAAGTCGTTCATGCAAAGATCTCCGTACAAAAATCGTTTCTATAAACCAATTCATCATACAAAGTTTTATGGGTAACTGCTCTCATTATCTTATCAAATTAAGTCAAATTGTACAGAGGTGATAATTTCATTCTCGTAAATGTTGTGAGTTCACAAAATGTTGATAAATAAATGAAGATCTACTAAAGTATATGTGGTCAAGTACGTGGGATTTCATTATATTTATAAAATCTCCAATTATGTTCATATGCAATTTCTCTAATTAATGCTTTATTACAACGAATTATTATCCTATGACTTGGAACTACAAGGGCTTTAAAAAAAAATACAGAATTGCATTAGCCTGTGGGAGCTTGAACGCCGCCACACTCTCATTTGTAATATTTGTAGTATAGTTTTATTGGTAACAAATTGATAAAAGTTTACTATCGTACGTAGAGCGAATACGCACAGAGTACTTGTCCGGCCCGAAAATTTTTCGACTAGTCAGCTAAAAATATGCTTTTTTGTTCACGGCAAATTTTTCAACCACTCGAAATATTTGGATCTTCTGACGCAGATTTGAATCTTACCCGCCTTGGAATGCAATCAATTGATGACCGCTTTTACATGGCAGGCTTATTTCGTTTTGTGAAACCTGTTGTAGTAAAAACCGGTGTAAAAGTGCGCGTAAATGGTACAGGATTACTTATTTCGGGTGTACAACACCGTTTAGACGCTCTGTAACTCCAGTTTTCCCCCGGATGTTACAAAACCGGAATAAACGTACCGTGTAATAACGTGAGATATGCTCCACACGAGCATCAATTCATCGATAACAATTGGTTAAAGGAAAGGAGGATAATTTGGGATACAAACAATCCGCATATTGTGATTCCAAATTAGCTATGCTTACTTTATTAGTTAAGGCCACAATGTATGGTAGATTAATGTTGACTTATGTGACAAATTTTATGAAAAATTTTCGGGCCGGACAAGTACTCTGTGCGTATCCGCTCTACGTACGATAGTAAACTTTTATCAATTGGTTACCAATAAAACTATACTACAAATATTACAAATGAGAGTATAGCAGCGTTCAAGCTCACGCAGGCTAATGCAATTCTGTATTTTTTTTTAAAGCCCTTGTAGTTCCAAGTTATAGGATAATAATTCGTTGTAATAAAGCATTAATTAGAGAAATGGCATATGAACATAATTGGAGATTTTATAAACATAATGAAATCCCACGTACTTGACCACATATACTTTAGTAGATCTCCATTTATTTATCAACTTTTTGTGAACTCACAACATGAGTTGGTTTTTAGAAAGGATTTTTGTGCGGAGATCTTTGCATGAACGACTTAGACGGGTTTTTGTAAATTTTTGTGGGGATCGATATTTTGGCCATGGGTGGTGAGGAAGGATTAACTGGAACGACTATTTGGGGGGCATAAATGTACTTGTCTCAGTTTTTTTCACAGCATTTATTCTGTTTTTGACGAGAATTTGTCGACTTTTTGTATGAAGTTCATAGCTTGTTAATTAAACATGTCAATATTGTGTACGTACTCGGGTATGAAATTCATAGCTTGCCAATTAAACATGTCTATATTATATATGCATCTGAGTGATGCAAAAGAATTGACATTTTTTTCGGCATTGCAGCAAAATATAGTAGCATTTTATCAAAAAGTGATTCTCTCAAGAAATGAATCCTGAATAAAAATTTTAGAGGTCGCTCAAGCGATTTTTTAATGATTTCGGCTAAAATTGGATACATGATCGAATTTCGAGCTGGTATATATTCGGACTAAAAATGCAATGTGAAATATTGATCTAAGAAGTGTTTAAGTGAATTCAATCTTCGTAATTAACCGTCAATACTTATAAAAGTATTAGATTACTTAAAACGTACAGTAGTTCTGAGAAGATACGACGCATAAAAGAACAACGAACAAGTAAAAACTTGAATTTTTTTTAATTTTGTAAAAAAAAATTTCAAAAAATATTGCACCGAAACATCCGTACCAACAGAACAACGAATCGGAAAATATTCCATATATAGCATCAGAATGCACCGAAAGTTTGTAAATATAAGTAATCATAACGAAACGAGATTTTGAAACAAAAAAATATACGTACAAAATTTCGAGAGCTAAAGTTTAATTGGAAATAATAATTTTGACCGAAGTACTACACGAGTTTTTGTTTTATAATATTTATTGATTACGAATTATTTCTCATGAGCAATAGATAAAAAAAAATTAGTGAAGTACTAATGAAATTTTTTTTTCTCAAATCAATTATCTTTTCGCTCAAAATTATTTCGCATCGCCTGATTCCGTTTTGGGTTGCAAGTGCAAATAGAATTTTCATGTATTTAAGGTCTCTACCACTCTAGGGTGGTTTAAAACCATATATAATTAATAAATAATTAAATTAATAAATGGTTTCCAAATAAACTTTATTATTACATGCAAGAGACATTTTATGGTAAAAGAGAAGAGGCACTGTTTTCGACTCCGTTCTAGAGTTTATGTTCGGAAAAATGAATTGTTGGGGCGAGTTAATAAAAAAAAATATTTATTAAGGTACTGTTCAAAAGTTTATTTATTAAATTACACTTTATTTTTTCACTATCACTCTTCTATCTATATATATATAAAAGTTACTTTAACCAAAACTGAAACTGATCGCGATCTTTATAACCTCACGACTGTTCAAAGATATCAAATATTCACCGAATACGAGTTTATCATACACTATTCTCTTAGTTATCAAAAAAAAACAAAGAGAATGGTTTCTGAATAAACTTTATTATTGCATTCAAGGAATATTGTATAGTAAAAGAGAAGAGGCACCGTTTTCGACTCCGTTCTAGAGTTTACGTTCGGAAAAATGAATTGTTGGGGCTAGGGTTAATAAAAAAAATTATTGATTTAGACACAGTTCAAAAGTTTATTTGTCGATTTAAACTTTATTTTTGCACTATCACTCTTCTACCAAAAATATAATGAAAGTCACTTTAATCAAAAGTTGAAACTGACCGCGATCTTTATAACCTTACAACAAAGATATTAAATGTTCACCGAATACGCGTTTAAAGTCCTGATCTCGAATATGTCTAACCAAAAATCAAATTATCTGCTTTCACATCCGCGATTTTAGTAACCTTACTTTTTAACCCCACAACTGTCACTAGTAAAACCGCGATCTTTTTTCTAAACTCACAGCTGTCACTCTTACTCATACATCCTGACGAAAAGTCATCGGCGGTCCATCAACGAACACAGTCTCGCATATCACCAGAAAATTTCTAGTTATAACTAGTGTCACTAGATAGCAACCGCTAAACGTCAAAAAATGTGTGCAAAAAATGCCACCTTTTTTGATGATTTGGAAGGATGAAATATTAATATTTCCAATATGTGTTAGGCTACAGGGTTATAAATAGTTACGATCGAAAGAAAAAAAAATAAAAAATACGTAAACTAGCAACATCTTTTAAAGTATTGTAATTAATTAAATATCGCCGAAACAATTTTCGAAAACCGTTCGAAACCACTCTGCTTACTGTAAAGACTCTAGTAGCGACTCTAGATTAGAATAAATGTCACTAAACATCAGCACGATTGCAAACTCCCGTCAGTCTTTTAATTTTATGCGAAATATTAGTATATGTATATATTTTTTCCAGGGTCACTTTCGACGCAAGAGTTTTGTAAGATCTGGCAAAATTTCAAATCAATCTGGATTGTCCTGTTGGAAATATCGTGCCAAATATACCGGAAAACACAATTTCGGGAAAATCTCATTGAAAAGTTTTCGTGGAGGTGTCCAGCATGAAAACCGTGCTACTTGTTCGAAATTTGCTTGTACTGAAGAACGAAGTTTCTAAGAGGGGAACTTTAAGAAGAGCAGCGATATAGTTCGAAACACATGCACGTTTCGTTTAATTTAAAACTTCTCTGGTTTGTAATTGAATGTAATTGAAATCTAGATTAGAAGTTCGGATTCTTGTTTAGAAAAAAATAATAATTCAAAAGTAATAAATGACGTTGTCTTGCAGAAATTAGAAATTTTTATGAATTAAAATTTGCCTGAAACAATGAATGATATAATCAGTAAGTGCTAAATTAATTACAACTTTTCTTTTTCAACTAAAATTTAGCATCTTACGGAACGGGAGATTTTTTTCCATCCAGGCATATCTGGATGAAGCTGTTTTATTTTCTTCTTTCATTTTTAAGGCCGCTCTTTTGATTTATCCTCACTTCGCGAGTGAGAAAAGACAAAACGTGGAAAGAAAGGTAGAAAGAGTCTAGGGACTTTTCTTGGCAGAGGCTCCGCCAACTTGGCGAAAATTGAATAGATAGTGCAAGTTCGTGGACGTAGAGTAAAAGAAGAAGAACGAGAACAAGAAGAGAGAGAGAGAAAGAACGTGAGAAAAGTATGAGTAAGGATTTGCAGAATGGCATCCAACGATTTCTGGGAGAGTTAGTCGGTGCCAAGTTTTCCTGCACTCTGAACGAGTGAGAAGGTTTGATCGTCGTGGACTGTGGGACACAAAACGACAGGCGAAGTATCGGGCAAATTCACAAAACGCGTGGAAAACGAGACCAAGAGATAGCCCTCGGTCGGCCTCACTCTTCTTCTCCTTCTCTATCGTCGTTCACGAATCCCAACAACTCTTTCGTTCATGTTCTCGTTTCGTTGCGTCCAACGATTCTCTCGGGATTTCAACAGAACGAGAGCTGAGGTTATTAGGATAGATAACTCCTCGACAATTCGGTTCAAAAGTCTCTCGAACATCGAATCTGCACGCGGTGCCAACCTCGTAAATTACGATCGAACAATTTTCCAACAATTTCATTCCCTTCAAGATTTTTAGAGTCACGTATAGATACTTAGAATCCTTATAATATCATTATGTCTGTGCGTTTGTTCGTTCGTCCGTCTGCCACAGGGTAATAACTCTTAGAGCTTTTAAAGTATTGAAAATGATATTTCGCGTGCAAATACTTTGGACGAACCCAAAAACAGACATGATAAAAAAAAAATAAAGATATTCCTGCCATTTTTTTATGGAGATAAAAAAAATTGTACACTCTTGTAGAATTTTGTTACGTTGATTTTTCAAAAGTTTACAGTAATTGCTGTGCAGATATTGTTCAGATATAAAGTTGATTATATAATTAGATATTATGGTGGTGAAAATATTGAGTAATATCAAATAGTTAATTAAGAATGGTTCCTCCTCGTAGACACATTGAACTCACGTCTATCGTCGTCTGGGCTCAAGTTCCGAATGTCCCGTTGTCCTTTAGTAAGTCATCCTCTGATGACGACCTCGAATATAGGGTCCTCTTCTCTTAGCGATTTAAAATAATAAATGATCAAAATGATATTAATCACGTTCTATATTCAATTGCACGCAAACCCGTCCGTAAATTTACGATTACTTACAGCAAATATAGAGTTATTAGTATCCACTTCAAGACTTAAGGGACAACACCACTGTGACCCCCTGTTTTTTTCACATTTTTCAAGAATTTTTTTTGTGGGAAAAAAAGAGATATTCGAAAAATTTTTTTTGGGTTTTGTTCCTTGTTTATTAATGTATCAAAAAACATTTTTTCACATTTTTCACGACGCATGGTGGCGCTGGGGAAGCTCTCGCGTCATCTCCGCAGTGGTTCGCGGTACGCAGCAGAACTCTCTTCAACGTCGATCTGAAAAAAAATACCGAGTGTTTTCGTTAATAATATGATATTTTGAAGAGAAGTACATAGGGATTTGGAAAAATATTGATTTTTTAAAAATAGGCACGCCTTTGAAATTAAAGAATGATTTTTGAGCAAAATTTCTCGTCGAAAATAGGCTATAACTTTTATAATTATTGAGATATCGAAAAAATCTTATGTACTTCTCTAGATAATCTACTTTTATTGATACAGTAAAAATTTGAAGACGATCGGATAAAAATTGCTCGAGTTCTGCTGCGTGCCGCACTCAACAAAGTGGTTTTGAGAAAAACGCGTTCAAAGTTGGGACCCCGAGCGTCGCGGACCGCTGCACCGCTCCACAAAATATTCAATATCTACGAAAATAATTATTTTTTCGACCTGGGTCCAACGGCATTTCAATCTTAAAAGTATTTTAGATTTTTTAAAATGGTTTTCAAAAAATCGATTTTTTGAAGCCGTCACAATTGTCCGTTAAATGACGGATTGAATTTCAAAATATCTTAAGGGGGAACGCCAACGTGACGGGTCAAAAAATTCTATATTTTGTTTTTTTGCGTTTTCTTGCAGCATACACGTTCAAAATTATGTAAACAAAATTTTCAAGTTAAACGTAAGTATCAATATTCAAATTAACACCTTATTTTATGTCAAGAAAAAAGTAATGACAAACTTAAACGCGTTTTCCTCAAAACAACTGTTTTCGACCTTGTCCCAGGAAATACTCGAAGTCTAATGAATCGATTTTAATTTTTTTTTTTTCAAATATTCTTTGTTTCAGTCACTAAGGTTGTACGTAACCGATTTTGGAAATTTTGATAATTACGATTTTTTAAGGCCACTTAAACAAAAAAGCGTCGAAAAATCGAAAAAATGATCAAAAAAATTTCAAACCGCCGCCATTCCGTGAAAAAATAAATAAATAAAAAAACGGCTACGTACAACGATAGCTACATTCATATAGATAGTGAAATTTTTCTATTTTAGATTATCAGGTAATCGGTTATCAAGATTTACTTGGAACAATGAAGAGCAATTTTCTTTTTTTATCATCACAACGTTTTTAGCTTACATTGTTGTTGATTTGGAATATTTATCAATAAAAGTTGGCACTAAAATAGTTGTATATATACACTGTTAAAAAATATATAAAATTTACAATACTTTTACAATACAACGGTAAATGAAATTTACAAACCGGGTGTATGAAATGAAAATTATTACACTCGTATGCCAAAATTGAAATATGAACATAAATTTTGGTTACTGATATGGAATTTAAGATACATAACATTGAATATTCATATGAAATCTGAAAATTTTGTGGGCATGCATTAAAATAAATCATATGTTTGATTGATAATTAATACAAATGTATATGAATTCATTTACTATCAACAATGTATTAAAATTACAGTATGATCTTCACTTTTCTTGACAGTTGACTGAAAAATAAGATACACATGAATGTTAATAATACGATACATGTTATTTCTCATCATAACTCTATCTCTTAAAAATACGGTATAAAAATGGGAATGAAAATTAATATACCCTACAGTATAAAAAAAAAATCCGTGTATTAAAATTCATTTACCTATGTATTAATTATAAGAATCTCAATATTAAAATTAATACACAAGTGTAGGAAATTCGTAACGCTTTGTGGGCACCGTGCTTCGCGCTTTGGCCACCGCGTGGCGCAGAGCGTCGATTTTCTCATAGGAGGCACGTGCTTCGGACGAGGATACATACAAGTCGCTCGAATCTAAGAAAATTGTGTAAAATATGAAAATGGTAAACACCAAACTTAACACAAGATGTTGAGATTATAATAAACATTTTTACGGCGACAATTGCTCGACTTGATTGCCACGGCGTCAAGTGGTGATAAGTCACTCTAACTAATTTCTTGAGATGTCTGCATGATTTCGACCTTCAACTTTAAAAAATCGAACACAATAGTACGCCAATTAATGTATTCCCCTTAAAAACTCATAATAGCTGAATTTATTTAATATTCATTCATATATTAATATTCAAAAAGGATCACCAAATTTTATGATACATCTCTAGAAATATCGTAGACATATGTAATGCGAAAACGTTATACGGTGCCTGAAATTTAGTAATCTTGAATCTGAAAATTACTATGCTGGTAACATGACCTTTAATATACCTGTATAGTAATATTAGTAGATGTTTCGTGATTTTAATATGCACAAGGTCAACATTTCTTACATGTATATGATTTTTCAAATACACAAGTATATTAATTTTACTGAACAGTGCTCATATCATTAAAATACCGCGTCTCTCAATTTTCCTCAGCGTATCTGAATTTTCATATACGGTATCCGCATAAAAGCTTCCTATACATGTGTATTAATTTTCATACGGAATTTTTTTACAGTGTACTCAATAAAGTATCCTCTACCCAATCCTTAACTAATTATTCATACCTGGGTCAAAAAATTCCCAAAAAATAACAATTTTTTGACCCGTCACAGTGGCGTTCCCCTTTAAGTGGATTTGTAACTAAAGCACTCATCGCCGAGCCCTCAAAACTATAACCGGAATCTCTAAATTTAAAACATCGCATAAACCAGAGAGGGTTGTAAACACTTCGTAATGCTATTAAGTCATTATTGCAGACAAACAATTGCGTAATTATTATGGGAAGAATTAAACCGTACTCAGATGAACCTGATATTCCGAGTGAGTTCAGTTTTCCATAATTTTTAATAAATAAAAATCCGTAGACCTTGTTCTCCAAAATCAGAAAAATATAATTCATTAACATAGTTTATACCTGGAATATCTCGTGAAAAAAGTTTAAAAATTGGGTCACCAAATTTAATTTTTTTCAATACCTGAATTAATAGTGACGGAACGAATTTAAAATTGGCGTTCTATCTTCGCAGTTTCATCTTCCTTCTGAAATATTCAAAAGTTGTCTAAAAATTTCAGTTAATATGGTTTGATTAAACATATAAATTCTAGACAAATTATTTAAAAAATAGGTTGCGGTCGAGAGTACATTAGCAAATTTACCAATAAATTTAGTCTATCGAAATTAATTCTATATACCTACTCTGAGTTTTTGCTTCGACATCCAAATTTCTGAACACAAAGTTGTTTGATAATGAAGCCTCGTCGAATTAGGATTTACGTAGAAAAAATGAACTTAACTACTTTTATAATTGAATCTTGTATTCGTAAAATACAAAATTCTTTATTGAATTATGAACCATGGAAATGCTCGCTATTGATCGATAAGGTTTAACAGATATTCAAAGTTTCATGCACCCTTGTTGATAGCATAATAAGAGTTGGAGGTACTAAAATGACGTGGGTTGCTGTGATATTGCATGTTCTCCAGGGTCAGACGAGATTGGGACTGGGAAAGGGAGCAAGAGGTGATCAACATTGCCGGAAGAGAAGATAATCAGAACGATCATCCTAAGATAATCACGAGATGGAACGAAACGCTATTGCACATATGGGGCATTCTACGTCAAATCGGCCACTTTCGAAATTTGCATTTTGTATTGTTTTGATTTATTTTCTCTAATAAAGCTCATTAAAAGGAACTCGTCTGATTTTTTTCAAATTTTTATCTCAACATGTTTATCAGAAACGAATTTTTAAAAAATTTCCCAATTTTTTTCTTCAAATATCAATAACTCTCTCAAAAATGCAGTAATCCGAATGGATGAGGGGTCAAAATTTTAGTTATAAAACGTACATTCGTACGAGAATATGTAGGAATTCATCAAAATCAAGAGACGCGGTAGCGGCTCGGCGCCAAGTATTAAAAGAAAAAGCCAGCGCGAGGCCTACCGCACTCTTATATACGCGAATATGCCGGTTTTATGACGTCACGGCGTTTTCAAACCGTTCTGACGTACGAACCATTTATTACATACAACAATGTTTCAAATTCTAAGCGAGAAATGTTATTCCACAGTGTTAGCCCTCTTCCATTTTGTTTTTTATATTTTTTTTATAAAAAACTATTATTTTTTTGAAGAATTTTAAGTCTAGTGTGATCGTGGGGAAATCGTCCGTTATATGTTTTTATAAATAAAATATAGATTTTTTTTACAATCAATTATCTATAACGCTCTGAAAAATCGAACAAAGCGAATTGTCTAGGGAGTAAAAATTTTTCTTCTGAAATGTACTTTTATTTAAAAATATGTGGAAAATTATTCAAAGTTTACATCACCTAGTTTGTCCAATTCTAAGATAAATAAACTTTTTTCATAGCGCTTGTACTAATTAATTTGTTTCTTTAATGTTTGCATGGAAGCATAATTCATTTAATGAATTTTAAGCTAACTAAGTACGAAGGTGAGGAAATAGCTAGTTCTATTTTTCAAATTGTTAATTTTACTAAAGATTTTTGTTGTCGATTAGACTAATATTTCCCCACGATTAGACTAGTCTTAAAATGCATTAAGGCGTCTTCTCACTTTGGAAATTTAAAAAAATCGATTTTTTTTTTTTTTTAAATTTTGAAAGTACATATCTTCAAAAATGTCATCTCGAAATTTCATAAAGATCGGACGAGTCTAACTACATTTTTTGGCGACCGTTAGGTGACTACCTGAGAGTACCCGGCGATCCCTTTCACGCCGCTCGGACGGTCCCTGTATATCTGACTCTATACAATTGAATAGCCGTGTTCTTTTGTTAATGTAGTACCCCTTGCTTAGGTATATTCTGTTTTCGGGTCTATACTCATGTAATAAGACCTTAACACGTGCATTTTTCAAAAGAAAATCACTCGGCAACGATGCTAAACTGTTATTTCATCAGTCTAATTTGAAACTTCGTAACGGCAACATCTCTGCGCTCAGGATTGTTATAATGGATAAAAAGACTTCGCAACAAAGTGCCACGTGGCGACGTCCAAGTTCGAAATCTAAAAAAAGAAAATTTCGTGGAGTGCTTCCACACCAGTCTGAAGCAGATACGAGTCATGCTAGTGCGAGTGCAGCAAAATTAAAAAAATCGGACGATACAAGTTTCGATGTACACATCGATCCAACGGCTGGATATAGTATTATTCAGTTTTTTCTTGTTTTTTCTACATTACAACAATATGTGAAGTGTAAAGTTTGTAACAAAGATGTTTCTTTTACAAAGTACGGTCAGCGAGGACTCGGTTTCAAAATTTGTGTGACTTGTGATTGCGGAGAAAAATATATTAACTCATGCCCATTAATCTCAACTGGGTACGAAATCAATCGTCGTTTAGTGTACGTTATGCGTTTGATTGGTGTTGGATTGAGTGGTATCAATACGTTTTGTGGGCTCATGGAACTGGGACATGGAATCAATTCCACCGTTTATTATCAAATACTCAATTCGATCGCCATCGCAGTGCAAAGTGTGTTCGATATAGTGACGAGCAAGTCTGTCAAAGAAGAAAAACTGTTGAACGCTCAACACGGAGAACCCGAAGCAGTGAAAAACAATCAGATAGAAACTTTTAAACATCCTCCTGCTCTAGCTGATGATGTTCAAGAGGTTTTGAAACCGATCTATGAAGAACTGACGAAGGACGAGTTACTGGAACGATGCCTCGGAGGAAATACCCAAAATAACAACGAGTGTTTCAACAGCTGTGTCTGGGCAATGGCGCCGAAACACGTTTTTACGGGAAGAAAAACCGTGGAAATTGCTTGCCAAACAGCGGCATGCATTTATAACGAAGGGCTACAACCTGTTTTAAAAATTTTGGAGGTGATGGGTGTCAAACTAGGCCCTATCGCCGTTCAATACGCCGAGAAACGCGACAGTGATCGCGTACGCGTAGGGAACCGCCGCAGCTCTAACGCTTCAAAAGAGACTAGGTCGAGACGAAGGGAAGCTACTTTGGACGAACACACCTTCTACGAAGAATCGGAAGGTCCATTGTATGGAGCAGGCATCGCTGATTAACCCGAGGTAAGGTTTTTTCATGATTTTTCTGCAACCAAAACTTTAAACGCAGTTATCTCAAAACAAGGTTTTTCGGTGCTTTGTTGATGAAATTTCGGAAACTATCCGGCCGATTGTCATGAAATTTGAATGACATATGCTTCATAGTTATGGCTATAGCGCATATCATCAGATTTTTTAAATTTTGATTTTAAGAATTTTTTTTTTACAAAAAACTGCAAAAAAATCGTGGTTTTTTTTTACTTTTTCGAAAAACGTGCGCCATTTTGTTATTTTCGCGAATATCAAAAATCTGATGATATGCGCTATAGCCACTGACATACTGAATCTAAAACAGTTTTATTTTTTTGTTTCAGACGACCCGTCTCGGAGATACCATCAACAAGCCACGACCATAACATTTTTACACGGGTTTTTCAATGCTACTGATGTATTATAATAATTGTTTAAAAAAATAAAATAAAAATTTTTTCATGTACTTGAAAGATGTGTTTATTACATAGGATCCGTTTTATCCCATAATTTTAAGCAAAAATCCTCGAAAAAAAATCGCAAAAACAGCCTATTTTTGAGGCGCTTAAAGTGAGAAGATGCCTTAAATGAATAATAGTTTCCTATAAAAATTTAACAGCAAAATCTAAAGGGACTAACACTGCGGGAAAAAACATTTCTTGCTTATAATTAAAAAAGTTTATTTATGTAATCTTTAAATAATTATTGACATATTTTTAAACGAAAGCACCTATCAAAACGAAATATTTGACCCCCTTATCCATTCGGTTTGTATGATTTTTCAGGGATTTGTGCATGATTAATAGTAAAAAAGATCCACAATTTAATTATAAAAAATACAACGAACGATTTTCCCATCATCAAACTAGTCTTAAAATTCCTCAAAAAAGAATAGTTTTTTTATAAAAAATTAACAGCAAAATCGAAGGAGGCTAACACAGTGGAAAATAACATTTCTCGCTTGGAATTTGAAAAATTGTTGTATGTAATACTTTGATGAATTCCTACATATTCTCATATGAAAGTACGTTTTAAAATAAAAATTTTGACCCCTCATCCATTCGGTTTACTAATTTTTTGAGAGAGTTATTGATATTTGAGGAAAAAACTTGGCAAATTTTTCAAAAATTCATTTCCAATGAGCGTGTTGAGATACAAATTAAAAAAAAAAAAAATCAGCCGAGTTCCTTTCAATGAGCTCTACTAGAGAAAAAAATCGACACAATAAAAAATGCGAATTTCAAAAGTGGACAATTTGGCGTGGAATGCCCCATATGTAACAATTTTTTATGAATATTCGTAACTCAACCGTTAATTGAAATTTCTATATGAAGATTCATATAGTTCGAGTTTAATCCCATATTGTAGTCTTGAATTCAGAATATTTTATATTTTATTAACACAATATTGTTATATTGACATTATGACAATATGAAAAGTTATGTACGTCATATTTTTTTTCTTTAAATATATATTTTCATCCATTTTTGATACTAATTGTACAGTGAAAAATTTATAATGTTGATGCGTAAAAGATCACAACAATTATTAGTAAAATTATTTCCAAAACGAAAGAGTCACAGTATGATTCGTACCAAATAAACTTAGAAGGAATAAAAACACAATTTTGGATTAAAGTTTGTAAGTTATTATTGATCACGAAACAAGTCACATTTTTTTGCCACCGATTCTTTTTATTTTTATCATATAATTACTTTCCAAAATCCAGTATTCAAATGAGAATTGACATTTTATAAGTGTGAAAAATTTAAAAGATAGAATAATGAAAAATGGTAAATACTATTTTTCAATTAATTAAAACAATCGGTACTGAAATGAAAAAAAAAAACAAAGTCTGCAAATTTCGTTAAACTAATGGTAATACGAGAATGCCTCGAAATATTAATATTGATATAAGTGAATTTTAATAATTGGTGAAAATAAACTCCGTTTCATATAACATTTTATCGACAGCCGGTAAAATCTCTCATACATTTAGGGAAGTTCTGCTCGTACTTCGAGGGACACGCGGGGCGCCGAAGCTATGTTTATACACTAGCCGCACTGCTGCTAACCTGACCTTCCTCTCTCGCTTTCTTCTTTCTGTCTCTTTTCTGCTCTACGAAGTTGCCGCTCCAAAGGCTTTTGCGGCCAATATCCCAAGAAATTCGACAAATTTTCATAAGTTGATTTGTTATATCTCATGACATGCGTGGTAAATCGAGTCCATTTTTTTTCTATGTCACTGTAATACATAAGTTTGTGTACTTGATCCAATTTTCAATGAGCCACCATCTTTTTAACTACGATATTAAATCAATTCTCACGTCAAAACAGTACGTACTATAAGACTCTGTGCAATTTGGAGATAACTTTACGATTTTTCATCTCAGAAAATAGGTGGTCATTCTTGTTTGAATTTTGCAGGTACACGCGGAAAATGTTTCCGAAAGTGCTATTAAAATTTCAAAGACCTGCCATCTTTTTGAGATTCGAACAGAACTCCCTTAATACTTTCACATTGGTGGCGCCACATGCTGGACAGTTTTTCTGGATAAAATCTTCATCCCTCATACTCAATAACAAGACATAATGAATTTTGATAGTTCACTTAAGAATTTTGCAGAATTGTAGGTCAGACAAATTTTACTATAATTTGTGATGCTTTAAATTTTGTCAAATATTTTAGTGGAAACTTAATCCTTTTTCCATATTTATTTGATTATTCCGGATTTTCTTCAAATTTAATTTTCTCTTATTTTTTGTTATTAATATTATTTTCACCTTGAAATTGTAGGGTTTTCTTGGATTTGTTGTTTTTTTGTACTGCAGTTATGGCACCTTTTGAAAAGTCTTAGATTTTCCATTGAAAAACCGCCAAATGAACTCTTTTCCATAAATCTATTGTAAATTCTGAGTATTTCACAGAATTGATGAAAATTGCTACAGTGGTACTCTATAAGAATCTTAAAGTGTTTCAACAAGCACAGACTCTCCGTGCTTCATGGTGTAACTCTGTACTGCATTGTGTGCTCTTATTGGGAAGTTGCCAATAAAAATAAATAAGAATTAAGAAGTTTTGTGTGGTCTTAAATATTGTACTATTCAAAAATGCTCATTTACATCGTTTTTCCATTAATTTGTACACATTGAACAACAAGCATCAATGAAGAATTTCAAACGCAGCCAGGAAAAGGTTCAACCCGATTTTTCTTCAGTATAAATTGAATCTTTCGGTTCATATCTTCATCATAAATGGCTTTGCATCTTTCGTAATTGATTCTTCTTCTCACTTGCGTCGGTTTTTCATAGAACCTGCATCTTCTGTATTGATCCAACAATCCTTCACGTCCCAATATTCTATTCAACACTCGACAAGCTCCTTCAATGTCATTGTTGTTAACAAAGACTGTTCTCGAGAAAAAATACGTGTGTTTGAAACCCATCTGAAACAATCCATTTTTATAAATTCAACAATTAATTTTTTTTCCTTTTTCTTAATCAATATTTCATATGTTGGACTGTACAACTTCTTTACAGAGAATGTCACAATCCATCGTTTCAAAAAAAGTGTTATTTAGTGTTCCTATAAAATTTTGCAATTTTTCTTGTTTATCAATAAAAAAAATACAAACTGCGGTCTTTTAATAAATGTAAATGAAAAGCATATGAGATTGCTGGTAATTTGAAAATGAAATCTTATATACTTGGAAGCAATGAAAATTTTTTTAACAGAAAAGTCCCATAACAATGCCATAACAATGCTTTTATATATGATAATTACACGTTTTAACTGGTTTCTGCACTATTTAAAGAATTTTATAATTTATAAGGAATATTACATGCTATACCATTGTTTCAGGATAACAAGCGTTGGGAAAAAATTTGAATTAATTTTGGGCTGGAGTCATAATTCTATATAATTACGATTTTATAATATCTACTTTGCAAATATCCCCAAAAAATAATCAATGCAATAATAACCACAGCTGCAAATTACCAATATAAAAAATAACTAGAGTCAAAATGAACATGGAAAATAACCACAGGAAATAAGCTAACTCAAACAAACAACTTGGAACTTTTGTCAACAATTCAAAGTCGAAATGAGAAATTCCATTTGTGTGATATATAATTTTCTGTATTGTAAATATTAAAGCATGAAAACCATCATATACGAGTATATAAGAGTGTGGCAGGGTTCACGCTGGCTTCTTTTTAATACTTGGTATCAAGCCGCTACCATAGCTCTTGATTTTGATTTATCTGTTTATTTTTCGTTTCAATTTACTGATGACTGTTGATGTTGAGGTTTATTTTATTTTTAAAAGTAACATGAGACAAGAACCAGACATGTGCAAAGCATGCTGATAGAGCACCCTAATTGAAACTGGGTGATTTAATAATCATCCAGTTTCAATTAAGGCACTCTATCAGTTGCGTGAGTACAAGAGAGATAATTAAAAAGTAGATACACGTTTTTCTCCGAGCCGCTTAACATTTCGAAAAAAGCAGATTACACCTTGTTCTCTGATAAAAGGAGAAAAACGTAACTTTTTTTTTCTTGAAATATCAAGCCTCTCCAAAAAAAACATGCAGCCGAATTTTTACCAACCGTGCGGCTGATAGATCATCTTAATTCAGAAGATTCTTATTTTTTTTAATTTGTTACACCATATTTCAATTAAAATGAATTATTTAAATTGTTGTCAGTTTGTGGATTAATTTTTATTACAGGGACATTATGAAAAATAATACATAATTGCTAAATATGAAGAACGATTTGGAATGTTTAAAAATATTTAATTACTAAAACTGGACTGTGCTGGTCTAAGCACAAGAATTTTTCAATTCCACAATATAGCATATGAAAAATTACTATAAACATCAGTATAAGATTTTCAAGAAATAAAGAAAATATTCAACAGACATTAATCACGAAAAAACGTGATGGAAATCAATTACAAAAAATAAACTGTAGATTCTTTTTTCGAAGTAACAAGAGGTCTCCGTTTTGGGGTTAGAAAAGTGCAGTAGATTTTTAAAGTTCGGGGAAAAAATGTCATTTCGTGTAAGATACTAGAATAATAAATTAAACCTTATATTAATCTGCCGTAGCTTCCTTTCGTTCGAACAATATGTCCAGCCAATTAATGTGCACTAATTCAAACAATATTTCAATTTCACTTTTCGGTAATGAAGAGGTTAAAATTGCCTGAGATGTCGAATTTTGTGTTTGCTGAAGAAACGGGGTTTTTGGTTCCGGGTGGCGGTATTTCGTTGCGGTAAGCCTGGAAACCTATGGACTCATCCACCAACCGTACTCGGCCGATGCAGTAGATCATTATTTAACGTCAAAAACTCGGTCAATGTAGCCAGTGCAGTCTAGTAGTCGTTTAGACGAGCGGTGTGAACTTGCCCCCCCGACTTTGACTTTTCAAATTTGTTCTAATTCTAATCGTTTGTGTTTCGTTAGTGGGTTAGTGTTAGAACAAATTAAACGTTTGTGAGATGAGTTTAACGCTTAAAAATCAAAAATCAAAATTACCGTGAAGTTAGCTTCCCCGATTTTATTTTTAATGCTTTATGAGTTTAATTGTAGGTCAATCGATGCGAAATCGTTTGTGGAAGACGAATATCACAATAAAAACGTTTGTTAGATGCTTGTTTATATGAAAAAAAAAAAAACAAAATTTGGGTAAATTTTCCTGAACCGGATATATTACCGAGTGTATATATATGTGTGTGCGTGTATGTATATATAGGAGAAAAAACCCAAACCCATTACTATTTGCACCTGGTCATATACTATTTTTACAAATTCTGTAAGAAAAATTCTTTCTAAGAGAATTCTTTAAGAGAGTCATCAAACTTCTCGATTAACTTATATATATGGGGCATTCCATGCCAAACCGGCCAGTCCGTGACCCTGACCATTTTTGATTTTGTCGAAATTTTTTCATTTTCAAGTAACTGCTGAAAGGAGTTTATAGGAATTTTTATGTCAACCCATTTAAAAACAATGAATTTTTCAAAATTTCGCACGAAATTTTTTTAAATGCTAAACTTTTTCAGCAACAGAGATATCAAAATAAAATAGAAGATAATTTTTCTGGTATTGAATTGCACCTTCGTAAAAAAATACAAATAAATTATCAAAAGGTAATTTCATATGTTTTTTTTAGTTTAAATTCAAAAATTTTTTTTTTCAAAACTTGGACCGTTTTGATTTTTTTTTAATCACCTTTTTTGTAGACATATTTTTACATGTCTCGAAAAATTTACAGCCTGTGATATCCATCCCTTCTATTTTTATCTCATTTTTTACCACGTGTACACCAATATTTATTAGTTGTCAATCCTGAATTATATTTTTTTATTGTTTTTTTTTCTACTCATAATTCCATTCCTCAAGAAATTATGGATGAAAAACATTAATAAATAAATATTGGAACTGATTTCTATGTTTTTTCAGTTTTCAACCAAACATTTTACTTTCACATCTTGAGACATTTTCATTTTTCTGAAAGAATTCACCATCCTTTATGATACATTTTTACACGTCCCACAAAATCCGCAGCGTGTGATATTCATGAATAAGGATTAATAATTGATAATCATTGGTTTACACATAGCAGAGAATTAAAAAAAAAAATAGAATTTATGGATATCATACACTGCGGATTTTTTGGGACGTGTAAAAATGTGTCGTGAAAGATGGTGATTTTTTTCAGAAAAATCAAAAAGGCCCAAGTTGTAAAAAAAATGTTTGGTTGAAAATTGAAAAAAAAAAAAAAACATGGAAATCAGTTCCAATATTTATGTATTAACTTTTTTCATTCCTAATTTCTTAAGGAATGGAATTATGAGTGGAAAAAAAAACAATAAAAAAATGTAATTCAGGATTGACAACTCTTTATTATTGGTTGACACGTGGTAAAAAATGAGAAAAAAATAGAAGGTATGGGTAAATTTTTGGAGACACGTGAAAATATGTCTAGAAAAATGGTGAATTTTTTCAAAGAAATCAAAACGGTCCAAGTTTTGAAGAAAAAAAATTTTTGAATTCAAACTAAAAAAAAATATGAAATTGACTTTAAATAATTTTTTTGTATTTTTTTATGAAACTACCATTCAAGGCGAAAAAAAATTACCTTCTATTTTAGTTTGAGATATCTGACGTTGAAAAAGTTATGAGCATTTAAAAAAATTTGTTGCAAAATTTTGAAAAATTCATTACTTTTAAACGGGGTGAGATAAAAATCTAAAAAAATTCGTAAAAACTCCTTTTAGTAGTTACTTGAAAATGAAAAAATTTCGACAAAATCAAAAATGGTCGGGGTCACGGACTGGCCGGTTTGGCATGGAATGCCCCATATATAGAGCTAGCGGCAGATACCAAGTTTCCACTATTCAAGCCTGGTCAAATAATATTAAAATTCTTTAAGCACTATCTTTAAAAGCTTTATTATAGTCCTTAAAAACACCACAATATGGGTATAATCGTCTTCAAAACAAAACGTTTACATATAACTATAGATATATTCGGTAATGTAACCGGTTAGGAAAAATTTACCCAAATTTTGTTTTTGTTTTTTTTCATATAAACAAGCATCTAAAAAACATTTTTATTGTGATATTCGTCATCCACAAACGATTTCGCATCGATTGACCTATAATTAATCTCATAAAGCACTAAAAATAAAATCGGGGGAGCTAACTTCACGCTAATTTTGATTTTTGATTTTTAAGTGTTAAACTCATCTCACAACGTTTAATTTGTTCTAACACTAACCTACTAATGAAACACAAACGATTAGAATTAGAAAAAAATTGAAAAGTCAAAATCGGGGGGCCAAGTTCACATCGCTGTTCAGACGATACAAATCTTGCTGCACATTTTTTGCCGACACAGTTGAGTTTTCGAAAAAAATAAAAGTTACACGTTGTGCTCTTTTCGTCAGAGGATAAAGTGAAACTTTTCTTTTTCTCGAAATATCAAGCATCTCCGAGAAAAATGTGAATCTGCTTTTCAGCAGTCTCTTTCGTACTCACGCAAATTTATCGAGCGGGTGAGTGCGAGAGAGATATCTGAAAATCAGATTCACGTTTTTCTCGGAGACGCTTGACATTTCGAGAAAACCGAACGTTACACCTTGTTCTCTGACAAAAGGAGAACAAGGTATAACTTTTGTTTTTCCCGAAAATTAAACTGTGTAGGAGAAAAATGTGCAGCAGGATTTTTACCGACCGCGAGACTCTTAGATTACTTTAAAACTACTCAAAGCGCAATTAAGGCTAGGAGTCATACCGACTGAGCCACCATGAGTGCGAGAGAGATAGCTGCAAATTTCGAAAGTGAAATTCTTCGACACGGTTTGACCGATTACAAAAAGGGCCTGTCAGCCCATTTTTGCCATCGTCCTGCGTGGGCTGACAGAGCTTTTTTGTAATTGGTCAAACCGCATCGAAGACTTTCAACTTCGAAAATTCGAAGTGAAGTTAGGTGACTGACCCATCCCCTTAATGGTTGCACTGTGAACGCTCAAGTTGAATGCGCCCAATGTAAACTATGAGCATCGCCATAGTTCACATACGATTTTAATTGATGAGTAATTATTAACCCTAATGGATCAGCGAGTCCTTAAAATAAGTCCCAAGAAAGTCCCATTTAGGACTCGAGCTTAAGTCGACAAAAGTTACCCTAAATGTAGTCCCAAATGGGACTTTTTGCCCCTCGCTCGGTGTGAACCGGACGTGACGTCATGAGTCCCAAACTGGGACTCGAAGTCCCAAATAGGGACTTTTTTACGGGTGAAAATTCAAAAAAGTCCGTATTTGGAACTCCGAGCCCCAATTTGGGACTTTTTTTGAAATTTGAGACCAATTTGGGAATTTAGGAAACCGCACCGGC
Organism: Rhimphoctona megacephalus; assembly: GCA_963989365.1. Taxonomy (NCBI): domain Eukaryota; kingdom Metazoa; phylum Arthropoda; class Insecta; order Hymenoptera; family Ichneumonidae; genus Rhimphoctona; species Rhimphoctona megacephalus. The sequence continues at coordinate 26,174,639 of OZ022414.1, read as the reverse complement.
CACTTCTAACCGAGAAAATTTTGGTTACTACCATTGGGTCATTTTGACCCAGACTAAAACCGCTATCGCTACTATTAACCGAGAAAACCTTGATTTCTACTATTAGGTCATTTTGATTCCGACTAAGGCCGCTACTGCTACTAATGAACAAGAAAACCTCGGTTACTATTATTGGGTCATTTACATCCTGGCTAAAACCGCTACCGCTACTATTAACTGAGAAAACCACCATTTTTACTATTGGGTCATTTTGACCCAGACTAAAATCGCTGCTGCTACTGGTAACCGATAAGACCTCGGTTTTTACCATTGGGTAATTTTGACCCAGAATAAAATCACTCCTGCTACTAGTGACCGAGTACACCTCGGTTACTACCATTGGGTCATTTTGACCCAGAGGGCTGACTAAAATCGATACTGCTACTAGTGACCGAGAAAACCTCGGTTACTACCATTGGGTCATTTTGACCCAAACTAAAACTTCCACCGCTACTAATGACTGGGAAAACCTCGGTTACTACCATTGGGTCATTTTGATCCAAGCCAAAACTTGCTTCCCTATATAAACTTCGGTTACTACTATTAAATAGAAATTAAATGGAAAAAAAGTATTTCCATTATAAAGTTTCATTAACCATTCAATTTAATTTCTAATGGAAATTATTTTCATTAAGAATATAATTCAATGGTTAATGGAAATTTGTTCCAGTAACCATTGAATTTTAATTTTTAATGGAAAAAAATTCTGTTAACCGTTGAATTTAATTTTTAGTGGAAAAAATTTCCACTAAACTAACATTGAATTTAATTTTTAATTAGAATAATTTCCATTAAAAATTAAATTCAATGGTTTCAAAAAGTAATGGTTAATATTAAAAATTTCGCAACCCTGTACTAAAGTAATGCTTAATGCAAAATAGAAAAATGTCCCATTATACAAACAATAGAATTAAAATATTTCATGCATTTTATGGTAATGGTAAATGGAAACGATCATGCATTATTCACACTATAAAAAAAAAATGTTCTATGCATCTATTGGGCAATGCCAATAAAATCTTCTCCTGCATTATTAATGTAATGGACGAATGGAATGCAATTACCACTAATGCAATGGACGAATGGAATGGATGGATGGAGTGGATTGATTATTTCGGGTGAAAGAATGAAGAATTACTCATTACTTCAGTAATGCATAATGGCACGCTTTTCACATTACCCATTACTTCAGTAATGGATAATGCTTTGCACATTACCCATTACTTTAGTCATGCATAATGGGACGCTTTTCGCATTACCCATTACTTTAACGGGACAGACCTAGTTAGAATTTTCGAAAAATCGATTTTTTTTTATTTCATTTTCAAAAAGTAGAATCTCTTACGAACATTTTCCGCCCAGGTAAATGTAAATCGGACCATTATTCGCCGAAATACAAGACTTTGTAGCACGTCGTATCTGAGCCATAGGTAAGCAGGTAGCGGACTTTAAGGGGACCGTATGGTCTAGAGCACGAAAATTTCACCTATTTTCACGATTTTTTTTTTGCCTTAAAAAATTTAAAAATCGATGTTTTAACTTTTCGGGTTTATTACTACCTTTATTAAGTATACAAAAAATTTTTTTTTTAATTTTAAAAACAGTGTTTATTATCATATAATTGGCATTGAAGACGACCCTCTCGAAAAATCCGACCCGGACGGTGAAGATCGATCCGAGACTTCTACTCATCTGAAACACAAAATTCAAGAAGATTCTTAATCAGAAAGAGTGCAGTTATGGTCGGGACTAGAACAAATCGAAAAAATTAAAAATTGACAAAATGGCGCGCTTTTGAAAAAAAATTCGTAAAATCGGGTTTTTTTTTCACTAGTTTTTTAGTATAAACAATAAGAAATTATTTAAATAAAATTATGATTGTAGTTCCGACGATAGCCATACATGTTGTGAACAACATATCCAAATTTCAAGTGATTCGGTTGAATAGTTTTTTTGTTTTCACCTGCGCAGTGCCGAAAAAAGTCGTTTCGAGATAAATGAGTTTAAAGTTTGAGGTACAGATATTTTCAAAAATTGAGCAAATTTTGAATACTTACAGTTAATCCGCGATTCCGGCACCATATAGGATTCCTTCGGAACGTTCATAATTCAAGATTTCCTCACTCCTTTCATTTCTTCGAGCTGTCCGAGCCTCTTTGGAGTTGTCCGTGCTCCTACGGTTGGCGCTCGATACTCGCAGCTCGTCTCGGTTTTGCGCTAGTTGCTCCGCTTGTGGCCCGATTGTTATGCCCATGGTCTCCATTATTTTCAATAGGGATGCAAATCCTTCATTGAATATGCAAGCGGAAATGTGAGTGGCAATATCAATGATTTTTTTTCCGGCAAACAGATGTTTCGGCGCAAGGTGCCACACGCAAGCATTGAAACTTTCGTTATTGTTCTGCGTATTACTGCCAATACACCTTTCCAATAAAGTCTCTGCTGTCAATTCTTCATAAATTGGTTTTAATATCTCTTGTGCTTCATCGCACAGAGCAGGTGGGTGCTCGTAGGTGTCTAAAGTACCTGCAGCCTCACTTTGACGCCACTTGCACCACGATTCGGAACCTGGAGGACAGTACGAGTGTTGCGGATTTTCATCTGTTGAAGTTTTGTGATAATATGCTGCCCATATTTCACTTCTCATCCCTTCAGTCGAATCTGAATTACGTCTAATTGCTAGACCGTAATAAGTTGACAGCTCTTGCAATAATTTATTCGTCAATTGTTGACGCTTCGGTGTTTTATTTATCGATTTCCGCTGTGTCTTTTTTCCCTCTTCTTTTTCTGTCAATTTCTTTGTTGCTTTCTTTATTTGTGCATGTTTTTTTTCGCATCAACAGCACGTTTGTACAAACGTTTTTTAACATGCAAAACACATTCTTTTTTGCAAACTAAAAAATCATCCCCGTAAGGCTTTGTGTCCAATAAGGCTTTGAACGTTTTCGTGTCGCGGACCGCTCTCTACCTGCGTTATGGGCTGTAGAAGCTGTAATATTGAGAATTTCCGCATGAAAATTTCACAGTATATTCTTGAGATACTATACTTTCGACATATCGAAAAAAAAAAATCGATTTTTTCAAATTTCTAGACCATACGGTCCCCTTAAGTGCGTTTTTCTCGAAACCATGTTTTTGAAGTCGGTGATCACTGTAGCTCGAGAACAGCTTTACCGATCGGGTTGAAATTTATATCACTTCTTCTATACATGGTAGTCCTCCATATGAACGAAGGATTTTTTTTTTGGATAATTATTTTTATTTTTAATAGCAAAAAATGGAACTGATATTTTGGTCAAAAAAACACTTTTGACTTTTAACGGCCGCCATTTTGTGAAAAATGGAAATTTTTCAAAACCCTTCGTTCAACCGGAGCATTATATCATTAACTAAAAATCCCCTCCGTTTTTTTTGTTTCAGATGAGCCGTTGCAGCGTGAGCTTGATCACCGCAAACCGTGTTTTTTTTTGCAGCGTCCTCGGCAATTGACGGTCACCAGCTTATTTCGATATGTATTGCGTTGAAAAAATTGCAACATATACATTACATATGTATCTTTTAAACGGAAGAACTTTTGTTGTGAATTATTTTATCGTTTGACCAAAAAAAAAATCGGAAAAAAGGCCTTTTTTTTGACGTTCCAACTAGCTCTGTCCCCTTAATCATGTACAATAGGACCCTTTTCGCATTATCCATTATTTCAGTAATGGATAATGTAACGCTTTGCACATTACCCATTACTATAGTAATGCATAATGTTATGCTTTTTGTAATACTCATTACTCGAGTAATATTTAAAGTAACACTTTGCACATTGCCCATTACTTTAGTAATGCATAATGGGTCGTTCTTTGTATTACCCATTACTTTAGTAATGTATAATGGGACGCTCTTTGCAGTACCCAATACGTTAGTAATGCATAATGGGACGCTCTTTGCATCACCCATTACTTTCGTGATGCATAATGGGACGCTCTTTGCATTACCCATTACTTTAGTAATGCATAATGGGACATTTTTTCCATTACCCAAATGTTCCTGCATTATTTTCACATTATAATTTTAGCGACTCTGTGTCATATGCATGATCTTTATAACCGCTCTATAAGACCAAAGTCACATCCACGATCTTTACAACCACACTATAAGATCTAACCAAGGTTAAAACTGATGAAAAAAATATTGGTCAGCTGTCACATCCATAATCTTTACAATCTCACTTCTGTCACTCTATAACCATAAACGGGAAGTTAAAACTGTTCAGAAATACATAGGTATAGTCAGTGTCACATTCACGAACGATCTAACATATCACCAGATTTTTACACCACCAGTATTACTAGTTTCACTAGACAACGACTGCGAAAAAAACATATGTACATCAAAAATGTGTGCGAAAAAAGCCACACTTTTTTGATGCAACGAAAAAATAAAATATTCATATTTTCGATATGCGCTAAGCTACAGAGCTCTAATTAGTCACGATCGAAAGAAAAAAAAATAAAAAATACTTGAACCCGGATAATCTTCTACAATGCGGTAATTAATTAAATATTACGGAAATAATTTTCGAAAGTTTTCGAAAACAGTTGGGATCTACGGTCCTTCCTGTAATGTAAAAGTGTCTTGTAGCGGTCTCGTCTTTGACAGGTATATTTATATATGAATGTACTTGTCTCAAGTCGCTACCACGACTCTTAATCGATCTGGCGATGAAATGGAATACGCGAAAGCGTTTGAATATTTGTGGAGAGCATGGACGATTGATATACTGCGGGTTAAATTTATGTGTAACCAGGATGCTCATAAAACATTGATTTACATATTTCATCCTTAAACAAAGCACCACTTTTTGTGAATGGTTTTTTTGAGAAGAGACCTCCCTTATAATTTTTCGTGGGAATTTGGTTTTTGGGGGAATTTTTACAGAAATGCCTTTAGGGGAGAGGAGATGTACTTCTTTCAACCTGTTCAACATTTGCACATGCCTTTGTTGACATTTTGCACGGAATTCATAGCTTATCAATTGAATATGTCTATTGTGTATGTACCAGTGTGATGCAAAAAAAATCAAACATTTTATCGGTGTTGCCGCAAAATATGGCAATATTTGATAAAAATGTTATTTTCTCAAAGATTTGATGGCTACCAAAAAATTAAAGGGTCACGCAAAGAATTTATTGAATTTTGACTAAAAATGATTAGATTATTGAATTTTCGGCTATTATATTGCGACTGCACCGGGACTAAAAGAAAATCGTAAGGCATTTTTCCTATATAGAAGTGTTCAAATGAATTCAGACGTCGCAATGCCTAATACTTCCGCATACACCACCTCCAGCCTCCACTTAGGGCAATGCAATAAAAATTCTAGGACATGACCGTAAAGATTCGAGAGGCTATACGAAGAAATGTTGATTAAAACATTCGCTTGAATTGAAAATCTTATTTTGGTTGAAAATTGTAGGTTATTGTTTTTATCGATACACGTGCCGATAACTTTATACGTGATGGCACGGCTATTTCAATATTTGATATTGCAGAATGAGTCATAAGTCACGAAGATAGATCGTCACGAGATTAGTTTAAAGAGAAAATCAAACAAATTGAGATTAACGAGATCAGCAAAGAAAGAAGGATAACCATAAACATTGAAAACGGTTTATAAGGCAAAAATTGGCTAACTTGAAAGTCAGTGGTAGTTAACCAATGTAACTGATAGTTAAAAAGCTGGAAAAATGTTTCAATCTAAAAATCGTATTTGCACATCCCGAATATTTTTGTTGATCTCGTTTCTCTTTGTCTGGTTTCTGGTCAGTGAGGTTGTACTAATGTTCTATACAGACTGTATGAGAGATACGGGTTGTAGTTGCGGTGACAATAAACAACAATTGCCGGTAAAAGGATTGCAGCATGCGGAAAGTTTAGAAGGAACGATATTACCGTCAAACAAACAAAGGCATTAGCCTCAAGTGGAATGGTCGGAACAAAGATTTCAACATGCGGAAATTTTAGAAGAAACAACATTACCGGCAAAGAACCGAAGAGGTTATTCTCAATCGGAATTATCGGAACAAAGATTTCAACATGCGGAAATCTTAGCAGAAACAATATCACTGACAAACAAGCAAAGACATTATTCTCAAGCAGAATTACATCGCTGGAAATCAGCTATACCCGTCAGAGAAAACAAAAATAGTCCAGGTGAAAGGGGCACGGCGGTAAGTATACCGCCCGAGGACGGAGCCAAATAACAGAAACTATTCGAGCTCAATCAATTCAATTTAATGGCTAGCGATATGATTTGATTAAACCGTTCCTCAAGAGATGTGAGAATCGATGGTTGCAGATCCAAAAAATTACTCGACTATCTTCCTGATACAAGTATCGTCATTGTTTTTCACAATGAAGCCTGGAGCACCTTGCTCAGAACCGTTTGGTCTACCATTAATCGCTCACCTAGGACTCTTCTAAAAGAAATTATTCTCGTGGATAACGCCAGTGAACGAGGTGTGGATCTCGATTAAATTCGCAACTAATCTTCGTATTGAAATTTTCGTCGTTTAAATGTATTGAAATTCTTATTTTCTGTATTTGCAAATTTACAAAATTATTGAAAAGTCTTTCACCTATTTTATTTGCAAATTATTAACGAAGATAATAGGAAAGTTTCACCAACTTTTATAGCTGAAGTCCGAATAAAAATGGGCTGATATTGAATTAAAGAAATTTTTTTCCTTTCCAGCGATGCAAATTTCGATGATAGCTTTTTATCATCATCGTTGAGATTCTCATAAATCGTTGCTGCATCTGCAAAACTTCCTAATATTAAAAAAATCATTTTGCATTATTCTGAATGGGTTTGCTTCTTGCATTTTGCTCAATTGGCTGAAATGAGCGATTTCCAGTTTACATTGTTGTAATACTATAAAATTTGTTTTTCTAAACATGCTCCCTGAGATTAAGATGCAGATTCAGGCTACAAAAGTTGGTTCACTTTTTTTAAATTCTTTTTTAGGAACTCATAGATAAAGTTATAAACATCTTTGAACTTTACGTCATGCTGCCTGCGCTAAAAAACACATAATTGAAATATTTAAGCGTTTATGGTGTAATGACGCTTTTTCGCGTAAATCGTACAAATTACCTTTAGCTCTCGATAATTCCAGGGCGTCAGTCGATGATAACTCAACGACAAAATTTATTTAAAAAATTCGAGAACCTCGGTGAAAGTTTACCCGGTGATTACAGCTTACGAAATTGGTAGAGTGGGAGGGGTCATTCCACAAAATAATAATCACACCAAACAACCTAAATCCGGAATTACAATATGATTTATTAATTATGAAATGAAAATTCAGATATTATGGGATAACAATTATGTTAGAATTTAACGTTCCGGAAAATGGAAAATATAATTCACAAATGATATCGAGAACTATCATGAGAACTTTATAATTTCAAAATTACATTTCGATAGTAAAATAAATTAGCAATAATAATTTTTAGATAACTTTCGATAGCAAAATTATGTCAAGTTAATTCCAATCACAAATTAAAATTTTCAAGTTGACCGTTCAACAAATTCACATAAATAAATCGAATAATTTTCACCAATCGTTCGAGACCAAATAGCCACGCCTTTAACGAACTTCAATGAAACAAGAGTGAACGATCCGTATGGTAATTTATCTCACTCTAACTTAAACTATGGATCTCAAAATTGGGAAAAATAAAATATTAGAATTCCTCTCGGCAATTCAATTAATAAAATAACGATAACGCCGCGAAAGATCTTTACGCGTGTAACAAGACGTAACTAGAATTTTCGAAGCGCGCGCGTACCCCGAAACAATATCGCTCTTTTAATTCTCAAAGTTTCTTAATAAATGTCGCGACAAACGATACTCAAAATCCCACACAAAAAGATCAGAGCGAGACGACAGCTTATCGCTATAGTTTCAATAAGTGAAGATCGGGAAAAGGACCACGGATTCTTAATTCCTTCGAGATTTTGACGGCGTCGTATTCTAGAACGGGTTGGCCACCGCTCAAGGAAAAGACGTTTTTCCTTGCTGCTGCTCGAAACTCGAGTCCTCGATAATTGTGAAAAGCTCGATTACGTGGCCTAGGGTCCTAACCCCCCACCCTCCGCCTACTCACGGTAATCGTAATCCCAATAATCAATAATAAATAATCGATAGCTCGGCTGGACGCTTTTGGACTAGAAACGGAATTGGCCATGTTGATTCTCGGTAATAAGTGGAACCTGCAGACTGTTGGACAATTCTTGCAAGTTCTGAGAATGACAATGAAAATGCTTCGATGACAGATAATACCTTGAGCTCGACAGCTCGGGATGAGGGCTTCGAGTTAGCGACCCTCGCTTTAAGATTTTGAATTCCCACGCCTCCTTTCGAACGAACAACGAGAGCGTAAAGCCTCCCTTACAACGATTGAGCCAACAATGTTTAACGACGCTGCCTTCGACGATGACCTCTACTTCTTGACCCGTCACCGTCTCTCACTCGAACATAATAATAAAAATAACACAAAATAAAATTAATAAACGATAGTTGACCCTTCTAGATGCTCGAGAGAAATTTGTCAACGACGAAAGACGCTCCTTTCTTGTGCTGTGGCAATAGTTTTAACATTATGTGACATGTACAAAATTACCACGTCACAATGGACACAAGAAAAATATCTCGAATAAATAATGGGAAGAAGTCTTAAATTTGACAGCTGACAAAATGATTTTATTTTACACTTGATTTCATTTTTTCTAAATGTGTAATCTATCAAAAATCCAGTTACATATTTTTAGATATGTACAAAAACGGTGGGCTTATTGGAAAATAATTTTTGGTGTCACGTCAAAATAACACTCGACAAAATAACATCACGATAAAATAACATGAAAAATATGGGAATCAAATGATATTAATATGATGTGTATTTGCAAAGTACAAAACAAAGTATAAAGTTGCATGTGTATTACAGTGATATATTAAATTTGAATATTGTGAGCTACGCCTTTTAAAAACTCAATGTATTCGATTAATTGTTTCACTTCATAGATTGATTATATTTAAATGTTTGAATTGTATAATTCAAATTTCTATACAATTCTAGTAAATAAAAAAACAAAATAGTATATGGTTTATTTTTCTTATACTATTCAAATCTAAGGTAGTTCAAACCAAGGATGGTTTGACCTAAAAAACGGCAAAGGGGCGCGAGGTGCCCCGTCACCATCAGATTCAACTTTTTGCACCTGAATTTTATACTTTGAGACACTTTTCTCTAAGAATTTTTAAGACAGTCTTAGAAACTACTTTTAGAGATACTTATATACATATGCATATATGTACATGTAAATAAATACCGAATAGATATTATTTAGTCGTGTTATTTTGACGTCATGTAATTTTGATGCGAGTTATTTTATGGCAGGTTATTTTGTCGTGCTTTTTTTTGTTATTGAGTTATTTTGATATGTAACCGAAATTTTAGCGCATTTTCAACTAATTAATAAAATAATTTTGAATAGTTAAATAATTTAAAGCTTAATAAACTATAATTTCGTCATGTCTAAGACGAAAACTTCTTATTTTTATCAATAATGTAGTAAATCCTCTTCAAAGTTATAATTTATAAAATTAATAAATCGTAATTGTATTAGTGTACAATAATTTTACAGATTATCTAAAACAAGATCTGGAGGATTACGTGAAAACTCTGCCAGTTCCAACTTACGTGTTTCGTACAGAGAAACGTTCGGGTTTAATAAGAGATCGTTTATTGGGAGCCAAACATGTAAAAGGACAGGTTATTACATTCCTCGATGCTCATTGCGAGTGTACAGACGGGTGGCTCGAACCACTCCTCGCGAGAATAGCCGAAGACAGGAGGACAGTCATTTGCCCGACAATTGATATCATAAATTTTACGACGTTCGAGTATATAGCGGTCGACGATACGATCTGGGGTGGATTCGATTGGCAACTCGTTTTTCACTGGTACATTAATTATTATTTATATGTTAATAGAAGCAAAAATAAAACAAAAAAATCAATTGGGTCGCTTTTTGTCGGAAAACTTTGTTTCAAATCATGTATGACTATCATTGTTTGTATTTGATTCGAACAGTTATAGTGAAAACCCATTTCGTGCCATTTTCGTTAATTTGTCTCATCAAACAAAATTTTTCTATTCATTTCTAACTTTTTAAATATTTTTTTTATTATTCCTGCATTATACCCACGGGTTTTTATCAGCCCATCCCATTACTTTAACCTCATTTTTTCCCTCACTTCACTGTTCCTGATCCTGTTCATGTGAGATCCCCCAGAGTGTTGCCCTTAGCCACTCTTTCGTAATATACTACTGTATTCGCATTTGCACGAGGGCCAAAGGAAACGGGAGAAAACCCGATCGATATAGGCGACTTTATTTTTACTGAGTTTTAGTTGGTTTGTACCATCAGAAACTTAGAAAAACTGCCTCCCGCTCAGCGATCGATGCGTGAGCCAGCGCGAGGCCCAGCGATGACTCAACCAAGTACTGATCTTGCTGTTACGTCCCCGTGAGCTGATCAGAGTTAGGGAGGACGTAACACGGTATTTGACTTCTCTTTTGAGTCAAGGCAGTTAAGCCCTTTACTCTGGGACGGAAGTCTCGTCTTCGATATGGGAAGGAATGTGATGATGGATGACCGTCAAGCCGCAATGAGTCTTAGCATGCAGGAGTTAGTTGTGGTTCAGTAATAGAAGATTACTCACTGTGGTTTTTTTTATTGCTTAATTGATCCTTTTATTCAGATTCCTCTTTATTTTCCTTTACAATTCCGGGGACAAAACGTCATCGTATGTAGACCAATGTTACAATTATTTGCACAAAAATGGGGACCTATGGTCCGCAATAAGCTTGATTACACCGTAACTAAGAGGATTATATAGCTTCTCTATTACTACTATATTCAATTTTCGAGTAGACGAAGAGACGACCGATACTGGGTGTAGAATTCGACCAAGTATTCTATTTTCTTTTTGGTTTTGAATGAGACAGCAGATTCGCGTCGCGGACTTAGATTGAGACTTTGGATTTAAAATTATACGGACTTGACTTCGGACGGTTTTGTAAAAATATGCTGACTGATTCTCGATTTAGTAGAATTGAAACCTTTGACTTGAACTCGATTTAGTAGACTTGAAACTTTTGACTTTGAATTTAATTTAGTAGACTTGGCGATGAGTAGAGTCAGAGTATAACACTTTGTTGAGGACTTTTTCGGGCAGAGTCTCTGACTGATCTGGGTTCCGACGACGACTGCTCTTTTGCGATTTAGGCTCCTGGTTTTATACCCCCTGGCTCTGTAGAATTGCGAGGGCTCAGATCATCTCAGACTTCTAATATTGATCGAAGGTTATGGGGAAGGGGAACGGTTTTGAGTTAAAATGCTTCCAGAACCTTTGGCCTTGAGGCACATAGTGTTCTGTTGGCGAGGGCTGGTGCCACCACGGCTGCGTATGTTATTGGCGAGGGCTTGGTGCCCTCTCGGCTGCGTGTCTTATTGACGAGGCTTGGTACCATCACGGCTGCGTATGTTGTTGGCGAGGGCTGGTGCCACCACGGCTGCGTATGTGTTAGCGAGGGCTTGGTGCCCTCTCGGCTGCGTATCTTGTTGATGAGGCGTGGTGCCCTCTCGGCTACGTATTACTGTGTATTGCTTTACCCCGTAGGAAGTACGCGGGTTGCTACATCCATGAGTTCTCAGTGTATGCTTTATATATATTGTAATGCTTTTCCCCGTCTAAGCGTTCAAATTAACATTCGATCTCGATAAAGTCTGGACGCCAGTCTAAGATTTCTCCTAAACAAATTTATATGAAATTATCGAGACCGAATTAAGGTATTTTGCCCGGCGATAGCAATTTTCTCCTGATGTTGGTAGAGGGGCGAGGTCACTTGTACCAAAATAAAATCACACACCCACATTCGACAAGTTCCGGAATTACAATTAAATTTTATTTATCAAATAAATGATTTGGATTCTAAAGAATTGAACAAGGAATAAATGATATAATTAATATAATTAGTTAAATGATTTCCGGAAAATTTTCTCTTAATTAAATGCTTTCTCTCGGGATTTTTCTAATAATAATAATTCAATCACCAACATTAGTGAATTAATCATTCGATCACAATCATTTTTGTTAACCGAAAATATTACATAACATTCAATAATAAATCAAATCACATCAAATATTATAAAAAAATCGAAAGTTCACGACTTAATTTCGCAAATAATCTCGTGTAGGCAACGCCCTAACGAATTTCTCTTAATGATAATGTGAAATTTCGATACTTTATTCTTTCTTAATTTAAGGACTCGTTTGGACTAATTATAATTAGAATTCCTCTCGGCAATTCGATAATTATTACAACGAAATTACAACGCGGAAGACTTTATCACGCGTGACCAGACTTTAACGGAAAACTCCCAAACGCGCACGTACCCCGAAACAATATCGCTCTTTTAACTCAAAATTCTTATAAATCTCCAATATCGAAATAGAGCGCTCTTTATCTCAGCAATATACAAAATTTAAAGCGAGACGACGACTCACCGTTACAGTTTCCGTAAGTGGAAATCCGGACAAAGACCACGGAAATTTCCCCTCGTTAATTCCGGCGACGTCGTATTTTTTATCGGGTTGGCGATGGCTTAAGAGAAGACGTCTGTCCTCGTTGCTGTCCAAAACGAAAGTCCTCGATAATTGGGAAAAGCGCGGTTACGCGGACTAGGGTCCTAACTCCCCACCCTTCGCCTACTCGCGGGAATCTCGATAGCTCTCGAATCTTCGCTCGCATTTCGATGATCGCCGATAATGATGATATTGTCTTATTTGAATTTCGGCCGAGCGCGACTTTTGATGAACGTTGAACCTCGGTATTGATGAAGATAGCCGAATGTTCCCGATGCTATTAGGCGCATCTCGAGTTCGACAGCTCCGGATGAGGGTTTCGAGTTAGCGACCCTCGCTTGATGTGAACTCGTGCCTTCCCGATGACCTTGATTGCCTTAAGCCTTCCCTCACACCGATATAATAATCCCGACGTCTCCCGATAATTTGGATGTTCTCTCTCTCTCTCCATCTTGATGTTTTCGCTGCATGAACCCGTCGTTCGCTCGTACATAGTTTATAATAAAATTAAAACAAAACAAAATTAATAATACGGATATACGCTCGCATTTGGCCCTTATGGATTTTGCTCGAGAGAAATTCCTTAAGGGGACCGTATGGTCTAGAGCACGAAAATTTCACCTATTTTCACGATTTTTTTTTTGCCATAAAAAAATTAAAAATCGATGTTTTAACTTTTCGGGTTTATTACTACCTTTATTAAGTATACAAAAAAATTTTTTTTTAATTTTAAAAACAGTGTTTATTATCATATAATTGGCATTGAAGACGACCCTCTCGAAAAATCCGACCCGGACGGTGAAGATCGATCCGAGACTTCTACTCATCTGAAACACAAAATTCAAGAAGATTCTTAATCAGAAAGAGTGCAGTTATGGTCGGGACTAGAACAAATCGAAAAAATTAAAAATTGACAAAATGGCGCGCTTTTGAAAAAAAATTCGTAAAATCGGGTTTTTTTTTCACTAGTTTTTTAGTATAAACAATAAGAAATTATTTAAATAAAATTATGATTGTAGTTCCGACGATAGCCATACATGTTGTGAACAACATATCCAAATTTCAAGTGATTCGGTTGAATAGTTTTTTTGTTTTCACCTGCGCAGTGCCGAAAAAAGTCGTTTCGAGATAAATGAGTTTAAAGTTTGAGGTACAGATATTTTCAAAAATTGAGCAAATTTTGAATACTTACAGTTAATCCGCGATTCCGGCACCATATAGGATTCCTTCGGAACGTTCATAATTCAAGATTTCCTCACTCCTTTCATTTCTTCGAGCTGTCCGAGCCTCTTTGGAGTTGTCCGTGCTCCTACGGTTGGCGCTCGATACTCGCAGCTAGTATTTTCGATAGTGAATCGATTGCCCTTGAAATATCTTTTGCGACCTACAGAAGATGGTCGTCTAGAAGAGTCACGGCCTTGCTTTCTATCCATATTTTCTGATATTTTATTTCAAAATTTTCGATGTTGGTTCGTCAAAACGTAACGTTGTACTGATCAAGTCAGGGGAAAGCGAAATGACCGTTTCCCTCACAAATGTTCGACAATAGGTATATTTCGGGGAAGGGAAAAGTATATATAGGTATATAGTATGTACTATATACAGGTATATATTTTCGGAGAAGGATTGGGACAGCTGCTGCGCTCCGATTAGGTTACCGGTTAGCGCTAGACCCGTTAGGAGCGCGCGGACCGCTCTCTACCTGCGTTATGGGCTGTAGAAGCTGTAATATTGAGAATTTCCGCATGAAAATTTCACAGTATATTCTTGAGATACTATACTTTCGACATATCGAAAAAAAAAAAAATCGATTTTTTCAAATTTCTAGACCATACGGTTCCCTTAAAGAGAACAAACGTGTTCTCTCGTGCCGTGCCGATATTTAACTTTATACGACGTGGGCAAAATTACCACGTCACAATATATATGATTTGAATAGTCGTGTTATTTCTGGATCACGGTAGGAAGTATGTGTTTGCCGTGACTATGAATCGCACGCTTTATATAATATACTTCCCATGATTTGAACAATCGTATTATTTTTCGACGAGGGCTGCCTTCCTAATTTTTGGCTACTGGTTAGCCTGTGCGCAGTGAAGCTGGGAGTGGGTTATGATAGATCAGCCTTGAAACCTATCCCTGGCTGGATTTTTCTTTCAGTTTACGCATCCGTATAATGGTTTATTGGTTGCTTTAGATTTGGCGTCGTGCATGCAGCGTTATGGGCGATCATTTGATCGACATTCTATGCTGTTTATGGTGAATTGAAGGTGGGACGTAACATTGCCCGAGACTGCTTAACTTGGGAGATCGCCGGAGCCACACACCAACCGCGCACCTATCGCAGTCGGTTAAATTTTTAATAATTGAGATGATTGATACGCAATGATCAAGAAATAATTTCAGCTATGTCATTTTTTTAAGGTTTAAACGTTTTTAGATTATTTTCTTGTTAAATCGTCTGATACGATACATTTTTTGTTTCCATAATATTATTATTTTTTTTTTAAGGTACGAGGTACCTCAAAGAGAAATGAATAGAAGAAACGGTGATCGTACGGCGCCACTTCGAACACCTGCAATGGCCGGTGGAATATTCTCCATTGACAAAGATTATTTTTATGAATTAGGAACGTACGATGAAGATATGAAGATCTGGGGTGGAGAGAATATGGAAATGAGTTTCAGGGTAAATTCAACTCAAATTTTGTTCTATCTTATAATTTTTCAAGTCATCAGGAGATCATGCAGAACAAATCATGCAGAATAAATATTTTACCCGTGGTAACCACACCGGTTCAAATTCACACTACCTAAAATTTCTTGGGTAATTATTTAGTATCGCTCTTCCATCTATAATTGATGGCGGATGCCCTTTTTTGACGTTAAAAAAAACTGTTTTTGGGGTTTTGAGGTAAAAAACTGATTTCTTAGTATCTTTTGCTCGATAACTTTTGTATTTTCATTTTCGAATCGTTAAAACATAATGGAATTTTTATGAAAACATGAAATTATAGAAAATATACAAAATGTATTAAATGTATTGAGCAAGATTGTGTGCAAATATACAAAAAGGGTGAATGAAAAAAAATTGTCGAAAGGCGGTATGATATACGATCGGTACGAACCAACACGTGACTATAGGACACAAAAGTATCATCTGAAGTGTTGCTTTTTTGTGTCACTGTACATAATATGCAATTCACCATTTTATCATTATCAATAGACGAATAGGAACTGAATGCGGCCACAATTGGACAATTGATGCATAACCCAAGCAACTTTTCAATTCGGAAAAGCTGTTGAAATTTTATGAAGCCCAATTCGAATGTTGTTGTTGTTGAAATTGATGATCGTTCTTGTTGTTAAATCATTGTCCGATTTTGAAAGCTCCATACACAGAAAACCGCATTACTTTTTGACATGCTTACTCTGCATTGTTGTTTTGAAATTTAGTAATTGTATTAAAGAAAGCATACGGGCATTCGCTGTGCGATGGATATGCCCGGCGAAAAAGGAAATCGGCTATATAACCACTCATGTGGTAATCTAGTCGTCCAAATTTCAAATGCGTAAAATCGCACCGGCATTTAACAATTTTTTTTTTCACCCTTTTTGCTTGGTTTTTTTTTACATCGCCACCGTTTCCCGTCTGCACTCAAATTTGCGTCCGCACCACACTTTGTACACTTCACGGTATTTTCTATAATTTCGTATTTACGTAAACATTTCGTTGTGTTTTCACGACTCTGGAAAATGTCGAAGGCTTTGCTCAATGAAATTAAGCAATCACCGCAAGCCATGGTGATAGCCATACTGATTTACGAATATTTGAAATCTTTCGATTTTGTCAATACATTGATATATTGTGCTTGCTTTGTTTTCCTTTATTTCGTGTCGTACAAGACATTGAGGTCATTTGGCTGCTTTGTTTTGTTTTGTTTTCATCATTGTGTGCTCGCACATTTTTGTTTTGATGCTCAGTAAATACCGAGAAATATATTCACGAAGGTTTGAGAATTTGAAAAATTGAAAAAAATTTTTTTTTTTTTAAATCGGTTCACAAGGGTCATGCGCCAACATAACATGACTGGTTTGTTATATGAGAATCATGCGTAAGAGATATCTTATGTGTATGCGTGTGTCCCGTAATGTATGAGTGTAAGTGGGGGATTCTCCCCTTCCATGGTATGGTAATCGCCCGAGCGTGAGGATTTTTCCTCTTGGTGTATTAATTGTAACTGAAATCTTGTACATACCAGTCGTATTGTCTCCGTCGAAATCTGTATGTATATATATATATATATGAACTCTACTTTTCTACCTATTTCAAACTTTACTGTTCAATTTTTGTTTACATTCTTAATATACGGAAGAAAATATTCGTTTCGTGGTTCAGTAGAGCATGGAAAAGATTTTCCACACTCTTCCCACTCATACAAAGTATGAAAACATTATCTACTGGTAATATGGCCGCCAACCGGGTAACTTACCCTATTTATCGCTCGTGGGAGTCCTTCGTTGTACATTCATTTTTTACCATAGTGGTTCTTGGAAAAATCAATCCAAAAAACGCTATGATGATGACTTGTTTCTTCTTTTTTTCGATAGCGTTGTGTCATGATCTGTTTTATCAACTGCAGACCATTATGTAAACTTGTACATTGGCCGAGTAAAGTTTTCGATAATAAAAAATTATTACTTTTTACGAAGTGTAGTTTGGTAAGTGAATAATTTTTTATGCTGCAGTCAACTCTCCCCTGTATAACGTTCCCTTGTGTCAACCGTTCCTTTATGTCCGATCATCTGTTTTCATGTGTCAACTTGTCCACCCCTTCCTTTACTCCAACACTTGAAACATTTACTCTCTCGTTAGTTTTACATTCCCTGTCTTCCTAAGCGCTGTTGAGCCTGTATCAACAGTGTTTAAGAGCGGGGATGATGGAGATGTTGACAGCTGGGAATGGATTTGGTGCCGTCGAATCAACAGATGGGACAGTCGACTGTACTCTATGCAAAATGAATCTGCAACATCTACAGAATCGACCGAGTAAAGTGGGTAATCAACAGCTTCCGTCGACCTCCATTGAGTAGCCCCCCCATATGGATTAAATTAATTTTCAATTTCACAAATCTCTTGGTGGTCGTACAGTGGTGTACGGTGTCGTATTTGAAACGTTGAGTGGTTTATCATTTTTTCAAAAAATTACTTTCAAAAAATACCCCCGGAGTTAGCCCCTCCATAACGACTATTTTGACTTTTTTTTGCAAATCACTTGGTGGTCGTACAGTGGTGTACGGTGTCATATTTAAATCGTTGAGTGGTTTTATTATTTTTTCAAAAAATTAATTAAAAAAATTCCCCCAAAGTTAGCCCCCCCATAAAGACTATTTTGACTTTTTTTTTTACGAATCACTCGAAAATCGTTCAGTGGTGTATGGTATCGCATTTAAAACGTTCTGTGATTCATCATTTTTTTGACAAATAAAATTTAAAAAATTGCATCTGCGAGCGATTCCTTCTCAAACGTCATCGATCCATCGAATCGAATTGAACTTTGCATATCGTTTACATATGTGCGCACGTTATGGCCGCTTCATGCCCGACTGCCCGCTCCCGTTTTTCATAATAATATTTTGCAAATAAATGGTGGAAGTAGTTGTTCTTATTCGTGTTTACTCCAGTTCTATTCAGTTCGACGTGTGTTTGTTCTCATATTTGTAAAGTTGCAATGTCAAAAAGTAGCTGTTAACTTCTCCATTTCTCATTCAATGATTTGACCATTAAAATTAAACGATTAATGGAAAATATTTCCATTACCCATTTAATTAAATAGTTAATGGAAACTATTTCCATTAACCATTCAAATTAAATGATTAATGGAAATATTTTCCATTAGCCATTTAATTTTAATGGTTAATTAAAATATTTTCCATTAACCATTTAATTAAATGGTTAATGGAAATATTTTCCATTAATCATTTAATTTTAATGGTCAATTAAAATATTTTCCATTAATCATTTAATTAAATGGTTAATGGAAATATTTTCCATTATCTATTTAATTAAAATTAAATAATAGTAATGGAGGTTTCCTCGGTTACTGGTACCGGCAGTAGTTTTGGCTTGGGTAAGATGACCCCATGGTAGTAATCGAGGCTCACTCGGTTATCAGTAGCAGTACCAGTTTTGATCTGGGTCAAAATGACCCTATCGTAGTAACCGAGGTTTTCTCGGTTACAAATAGCGCGAGCGGTTTTGATCTGGGTCAAAATGACCCAATGGTAATAACCGAGGTTTTTTCGTTTACTAGTAGCGGGAATGGTTTTATTCTGGGTCAAAATGACCCGATGATAGTAACCGTCGTTTTCTCGGTTACTAGTAGCGGGAACGGTTTTATTCTGGGTCAAAATGACCCAATGGCAATAACCGTGGTTTTCTCGGTTACTAGTAGCGGGAACGATTTTATTCTGTATCAAAATGACCCAATGGCAGTAAGCGTGGTTTTCTCGGTTACTAGTCGCGGGAGTGGTTTTAGTCTGGATCAAAGTGACCCAATGGTAGTAACCAAAATTTTCTCGGTTACTAGTAGGGGGAACGGTTTTATTCTGGGTCAAAAAGACCCAATGGTAGTAACGGAGCTTTTTTCGGTTACTAGTAGCGGGAACCGTGTTACTCTGGGTCACAATGACCTTATGTTAGTAACCGAGGTTTTCTCGGTTACTAGTAGCGGGAACGGTTTTATTCTGGGTCAATATGACCCAATGGCAGTAACCGTGGTTTTCTCGGTTACTAGTGGAATGGTTTTAGTTCGGGTCAAAATGACCCAATGGTAATAACCGCGGTTTTCTCGGTTACTAATAGCGGAAGTAGTTTTACTGTGGGTCTTGTTTGGATTTGTTTTGGTTACGATTCGAACGAGGCATTATGTTTGGGTTTATATTTGGGTTTGTTTATGTTTGTTTAGGTTACGATTCGAACGCGTCATTTTGTTTGGGTTTGTTTGGTTTACGATTCGAACGCATCATTTTGTTTGGGTTTGTTTGGGTTACGATTCGAACGCGGCATTTTGTTTGGATTTATGTTTGGGATACGATTCGAACGCGGCATTTTGTTTGGGTTTGTTTGGGTTTGTTTGACGAGAGAGGGAGAGGGGAAGAGAGAGAGAGAGAGAGAGAGAGAGGGGGGGGGAGAGGGAGGGAGGTTTTCTTGGTTACTAGTGGCGGTAACGGTTTTATTCTGGGTCAAAATGACACAATGGCAGTAACCGTGATTTTCTCGGTTACTAGTAGTGGAAACTGTTTTATTCTGGGTCAAAATGACCCAACGGTTTTCTAACCGCGGTTTTCTCGGTTATTAATAGCGGAAGTGATTTTATTGTGGGCCTTGTTTGGGTTTGTTTGAGTTACGATTCGAACGGGGCATTTTGTTTGGGTTTGTTTGGGTTACGATTCGAACGCGTCATTTTGTTTGGGTTACTATTCGAATGCGGCATTTTGTTTGGATTTATGTTTGGGTTTGTTTGGGTTACGATTCAAACACGTCATTTTGTTTGGTTTTGTTTGGGTTACGATTTGAACGCGGCATTATGTTAGGAGTTGTTTGGGTTTGTTTGGGTTATGATTCGGGCGCGGCATTTTGTTTGGTGAGAGAGGGAGAGAGGGGGGGGGGGGGAGAGGTTTTCTTGGTAACTAGTGGCGGTAACGGTTTTATTCTGGGTCAAAATGACCCAATGGCAGTAACCATGATTTTCTCGGTTACTAGTAGCGGGAATGGTTTCATTCTGGGTCAAAACGACCCAATGACACTAATCGTGGTTTTCTCGGTTACTAGTAGTTGAAACCGTTTTATTCTGGGTCAAAATGACCCAGTGGCTGTAACCGTGGTTTTCTCGGTTATAAATACCGGGAACGGTTTTATTCTGAGTCAAAATGACCCAATGGTAATAACCGAGAAAACCTCGGTTACTACCATAGGGTTATTTTGACCCAGATCAAAACTGGTACTGCTACTGGTAACCGAGTGAGGCTCGATTACTACCATCGGGTCATTTTGACCGAAGTCGAAACTACTGCCGGTACCAGTAACCGAGGAAACCTCGATTACTATTATTTAATTTTATTGGTTAAAGGAAAATATTTCCATTGACCATTAAAATTAAATAATTAATGGAAAATATTTCCATTGACCATTAAAATTAAACGATTAATGGAAAATATTTCCATTGACCATTAAAATTAAATTATTAATGGAAAATATTTCCATTGATCATTAAAATTAAATGGTTAATGGAAAATATTTCCATTAATCATTTAATTTGAATGGTTAATGGAGATGATTTCCATTAACCATTTAATTGAATGGTTAATGGAAATTATTTCTATTAACCATTTAAATTAAATGATTATTGTAAAATGTTTCCATTTACCATTAAAATTAAATGGTCAGTGGAAATTATTTCCATTAACCATTTAATTAAATCGTTAATAGAAATAATTTCCATTAACCATTTAATTTAAATGGCTAATGGATATTATTTTCATTAACCATTTAAATTAAATGGTTAATGGAAAATATTTTCATTAAAAATTTCGCAACCCTGGTGGTGTATGGTATCGCATTTAAATCGTTCAGTGATTCATCATTATTTTGAAAAAATCGTATAGCTGGATGGAAATAAGGTGAAAACAAGAAAAAAAACCGGCAGAATAAAAAAAATTCTAAAAAATGGTTTATTTTAAAATTCCTTCACAAAAAAAAAATAATAGTGAACCTTAAAAAGTCTGAAATAAAAATTGATAAAATATAATATAGATAGATAAGAAACCATTCAATTGTTAAGTACAACTCCCTCGAGATTCAATTCCTATGGTTAATGTTGATTGACGGTAGGATAAGTCTTTTACATACAAAAATAAAATTTTAAATATAATTGTCGAAGTTGAATGGTTGTACGAAGAATGAAGATGATAAAAAAATGTAAACTTACATAAAATCAAAAAATGTTATAATCGTAATGGAATTCAATTTTGGTCGGGAGAAGTCTCTAACCAAATCATTGAATGAGAAATGGAGAAGTTAACAGCTACTTTTTGACATTGCAACTTTACAAATTTGTGAACAAACACACGTCGAACTGAATGGAACTGGAGTAAACACGAATAAGAACAACTACTTCCACCATTTATTTGCAAAATATTATTATGAAAAACGGGAGCGGGCAGTCGGACATGAGGCGGCCATAGCGTGCGCACATATGTAAACGATATGCAAAGTTCAATTCGATTCGATGGATCGATGACGTTTGAGAAAAGGTATCGCTCGCAGATGCAATTTTTTAAACTTTATTTGTCAAAAAAGTGATGAATCACTGTACGATTTAAATGCGATACCATACACCACTGAACGATTTTCGAGTGATTCGGTAAAAAAAAAGTCAAAATAGTCTTTATGGGGGGGCTAACTTTGGGGGTATTTTTTTAAATTATTTTTTTGAAAAAATGATAAAACCACTCAACGATTTAAATGCGACACCGTACACCACTGTACGACCACCAAGTGATTTGCAAAAAAAAGTCAAAATAGTCGTTATGGGGGGGCTAACTCTGGGGGTATTTTTTGAAATTAATTTTTTGAAAAAAATGATAAACCACTCAACGTTTCAAATGCGATACCGTACACCACTGTACGACCACCAAGAGATTTGTGAAATTGAAAATTAATTTAATCCATATGGGGGGGGCTAACTCAGTGGAGGTCTTCCGTCGTCTGAAACTGCTGGACAATTTGTCGTCTTCTCGAGCTGATCATTACGAAAAAAGGCCGGATCGAAAGAGCTACCGGAACCGCGAATCAGTGAAGAATTGAAAATTCTAATTCTATATAAAAATTCGAAGATCTTTTTGTTTTTAGAAGAGTCTGTTCCTTTTTACGAACCTATACGAAAAAACACGTGGTCTGAATAGTCGAAGAAGAAACTGTGTAAAAATTTGCCGGATACTTTGAAATTATTCCTGGCGTTGTTCTGATATAAAGAGCCCTCATCAATTCCGATTTTCTATATGTTCGCGTGTGCAAAGTATACATTTTTTATATTAAAGTCAATTAAAGTAGCAAATTTGTTTAGAATTCGTATAATGGTCAAGTTTTTATGGACACTACTCTATGTTAACAAAGCGATATTTCCTGCGGATATATTTCAAATTATGAATACTTCGAGTAACTTCGGCAGTTACCGGTGCGATTGAATTAGTACTTTCTAAATATCATTTTTTAAATTGTCACTATTTTTTTCATAATCGCTTGAAAATTGTAGAAAAAAATGACTCAAGATATTAATACATGCAGGTTCTGAATGGAAATTTATTATAATTTCGTGGATGTTTTTGCTGCTGGTTTATCGTTCAAGATCGTTCCAGTTTTTACGAATAGATTTGATAAAAAAATGTGACCTGGTCATTAAAAAAGCGAAAATAGGATTACGCATGTCGAACGAATTTTATAAACTTTTTTGAAGATAAAAATGCGATAAATCCTGAAAGATCATTACTCTAAAATCTAATGGATAACTCCAAAACATAAAATTAAAAATACTCTTGATCTAATGTATATGTTTAATAGAAAACTGCTTGAAATTGTAAGGTCCTGGTTCGTCAATGTACATATACGTACAAAGAATATGCCTATTTTGCGTAAATAAAAAAATATACATTTTCAGTGGACAGTGGAGGTGATTTGACTAAACAATACAGGTCTCGACTTTGTCTCGACTCGATAGTAGATAATAGAATCGTGTGACGTTGGCGATAATGCGCGTCGCGATCGGCGCGCATTATTGCCGTACAGAGAATTTTCATTCCCCCCCCCCCCCCTTCTCGTAACCCGGTAGTTGCGAGTGTTCAGTCAATGATACGCAAATTCGTCGAGTGTCGGCTGCTTCGGAAAGTTTCCGCGCTACTACATTCCTATCACAAGTGCGCATGATACGTGATCGGTGCAGTTGATAAATGGAGGATTTGTGTTTGTCAAGGTAGTTTTTGTTTACGCGTTTAATTTACACTCGGAAAAACAAACTCCCGTGCGGTCTTGTGTGTGCGCTGAGAAGTAGATGAAGGTGTGTAAAATGAATCATTTGTTTTGCAATTGTTTCAAAATTTCAAAGTTTTTCATTATATTTTATTACTCGAATAAAAAAAGCATTATCCCCAGAGTTAACTGTGTGTTCGAACGATATATCGTTCAACGCGTAATGTGGGGAAAAAAATCATATTTTTTCCAACATTCATAAAACGTCTCGGCTTCCTGACATAAAACATTAAAATTTCATGGTGAAATTTGTTGTTCCCTATACTCTGACAAACTACTTTGTTGCAATTTCGAGAAACGAGAGAATGCGGCGAGTTTAAGTATCATAGTCGCCGGTAAGATTCGTGCGACAAAAAATTATGGTTTTTAGGTTATGAATTGTGAAATATTCATTCTTTTCATTAAAACGTAATTCGTGGAATTTTTTTTGTGTATTTTTTCATAGTCACGAAATTCCACAAATCGTGATTATTGTGACATAATCTCACGAGTGAATGAGACTTATTTATCGTTACAAATCGTGACAGGATTTCGTAGCCTCGAAAATAATACGTCGCGATTTTTCGTGATTACACCGAAAACTTGTATACCTAACCTAAAATACAGTGAAATACGAGAGTTGCGAAACTAATTAAAAAATAATACTGTCATATCTTTGTGCATTCGATTTTTTTGAACTTTGGAAACAACCACTATTCTCCAAAACACTGATGTTATCAATTACTTTCATACAAAAGTAAAAAAACAATCAGTGGCATTTCTCTGCAATCATTTTAGGGTTAGGACACAGCCTCTAAACAAATTGGTTTTGCAAATATTTGTCCCACCAAGGTTCTATCGGCCGTAATCAAATGAAACAAAGGTCATAGTTCCTACTTGTGAAATTCATTAATTTACAAAGTAAATCTTTCTTGAAGGCTTCAATGATAAATTTCAATATTAGAGTAAAAAAAGACACTGGTAGAACAATAGTTTAATGGCGTGAGGTCTATTGATGCAAGCGGCTTAATTGTAATTGTAGGAGTGATTAAAAACTGGAATAATTTGAATTACTTTGCTTTTCATCATTTGGGATCGAGCTGCATTAGTCGTCCCAATTCCAAAAGTTTGAAGTCTCCATTCAATTTTTTCCGCTCGTATAATGAAACCAAAGGATGCTTCCCAAAGTATGAATTCATGAGATCAATTTTTCTCCAGAACTTTTTGGAGTACACATGCTCGTACAGGCGATTCAAGATCCAATGATATGAAGATTCTCCAATGTTTCCTTTGGACTTCTCCATCAACATGGCCCCTCCTGCAATTTTGGTGCATTGCGAGAATCCTATGTGGGAGATTCCCGTGTTTAGAATCACGGTAACCCAAACAGAACATTTCCTTGCTCCTGTTTTTCCTGTATGCTCCTTCTCATCCGATCATATAGGTTCGTCTCAATGAATCCAAAAATACATTCAGCAATTACAAATTACATGATCGTATGCAAAAAAGGCAAATAACCAGTATTGCTGGTTTCCTTTCAAGCTCAAACAAAAATAATTGTAGATTACAAATATATAATTATAACATGGATAAATTGTTACATTTAGATACTAAAAATTGCCACAGAAATTCTTAAAAGATGTTTTTTCTTTTTTCTTTTTTTTTCAGATGAAGAGCTGCTAATTTCTGAATTAAGAGTCCTGTTCATTTCCTTTTCTTTCCCATGATATTGTATTCGAACAAAAATTGTAAACTTTGGGAATATCCCTTAACGCCTGAAAAAATTATACAATTTTGTTGTACAAAATTTCAAATGTTCTCTTTATTTCTTTCTAATTTTCTTTGTTTTCTGTACCAAAAGGATTTAAGATGTCCCGCAATAATAAGGACAAGTATGAGAACTCCAATCCGCGCCGGATGCACACTATCATGTCAACGGAGGATGCGAATTCGGGAAAGAAATCTTATTGGCCGGAGCTGGAGATAACAGGAAGCATAAGGAATCTTAGTCCGAATATATGGCAATTGACTCATTTGACCGCTCTATATCTCAATGACAATAGTCTTCAGAGGATACCGTCTGAAATTGGACGTCTTACACATCTGAGAACTCTAGATCTTAGTAACAACAAACTTCGTAGTTTGCCTGCTGAGCTGGGGGATCTTATCTACCTTAGGTGCTAATATATTTTTATATGAATATCTATTTTTTTTTAAACAACAAAAGTTGATAATTTTATTATAAGTAAAAATTCATATCTTTCAGTGTGTTTGAAATAAATGATACATCTTTTTATCAGAACATCTTTTGGTATGGCAATTTCAAATTCTATTTCGAATGTTGAAACTGCACTATCAAGTTATAGGAAATGATTTATTTCGAATATAAATACTATACGAGAAATTCAAATTTAATTTTGGAATTCTTTGCAAACATATTTTGCCTGAAGCCAATACCTGTCTAAATGATAATTTCACTAAACTGGCTCTTAGTAGTGCTTATCAAAAAATATTCATTTGACTATTTGCGATTTCATTCTTAATCAGACTAATTGCAAAATTTAATTCAAACAAATTGTCAGTAAATTTCACACTTTAGAAGTGTGAAATCATTCTCTTCCATTTTTGATTATAATGGAAAAAAAGCGATTGATCTTACAATTAATGTGATTTTCCCTAATTTTTTCTTTTTTATTGCACAGGGAGTTGTTGTTGAATCAAAACTATCTTCGCGTGTTACCGTATGAAATCGGAAAGTTATTCCAGTTACAAGTGCTAGGCCTTCAGGGAAATCCGCTAAGCAAGGAAATGATGGCGTTGTATGGGGAACCATCAGGGACCTACAAGCTGCTGTCCTACATGCTCGACAACTTACAAGGTCAGATTAATTTTATATTAACAAGAATAATTATTATTGGGTTTATTTTTTACATTTTGCGAATTTTTGGAAAATTCAATCGTGTAGTACTGTTTTATCGATCGAGCAAAAAAACTTGGCGAAATATTCATAAGATGGCGCCACTAATGCCATGGAGAATCGGATACTAATTCGTTGAGAGGTGCTTCGTTTCCTTAAATCTAATTATAAAACGCTTAATTCGCAATTTTTTTCCTTTTTTTACACATACCTTTTTTGTTTTTTCCGTGTTTTAACTTTATTTTAATTTATAATATATACTACTGCTGAAATGTTTAGTAATACTTATGTATGATAAATAATTTTTGTTTATTGCTTACATGATTGTACCAAGGCCTTTTCTTTCGCTTAGATTTTTGTGATTCTTCTCTTCATTGACAATAATTAGATTTCGATTAACCTTTTAGCGCCGATGTGCTATATTTGCCACGTTTACCTCAGATCGTTCCAAAAAATCATAAATTGACAATTTATATAATTTATCTCGTGCGTTCCATCAATTCACTCCACATACCTGTGATACTCACAGACCTGTGAGTGTCGAAAAATCTCGCTTACCATTCACAACCGGAAAAAATCAAATATGGCAAAATATCTCCTACGAAAAGCACGACAGCCGAATCTTGCCGAGTAATCAAACTCTGTAATTTATCAAAAAAACCATAAATCAATTTTTTTAAAATATTAAAAATTTTAAAAGCAGGTATTAAAATAAAGTTCCTTAATAAATAACTTCCTCGGAATATTCGACTAACGAACCACATTACCTAACAATAATAATCATCGATTTTTTCATGAGAAATATTTCCCGTATCACAAATTTAATTCATATCTACGATTTCACCAATTACATTTGCGATTCAATCTCAGAGTTCCCACGAATAGAAAAGAATATTTGAAAAGATACAAAAAAATGCTGAAAGCTGCAGCTATTGAATGGCTGGGCGATCGTTCAAAGGGTTAATTAACTGGACGACGAGCAATTGACTTTTACCTGGAGGAATATCGATGAAATTTGCTAAATGATCGATTGGCTCGCCCCCCATTGGGCTGTGTTCTTTGTAACAGTAGATTTTATCCATTTATAAGAGAAAAGAGGAGAGGGAGAATTAGAGCAATACTGTATGAGAGCGAAGAAGAGAGAGAGAAAGAGAAAGAGAAAGAGAGAGAGAGAGCAGGAATGAGAGAAAGAGTGTTAAAGAAAGAGAAAGATAGATAGACACGCCCGCTTAGCACGGAGCACATTAGTGCCTACATAATTTCATTTCTTTTGACATCGGGGTCAAGTGGGTGTGCCAAGACGCGCAGGCGCTTGTTCCTCTTGCTTGGGTGGGTGGATAAGTTGCGCGGGATCCACCGTTTCGCGGGTACACTTTCAGACAGGATGTGGCCTAGGGTAAAGACAAAAAAAGAAACAAGATAAAAAGAAAAAAAGAGTATAGAACACAGACAAGGAAACATGTAAAATGATCACATGGCGCTTTATCGAACGAGATGAAATAAGATGGATACATATCTACATTGAAATTGAAAGAGAAAGAGAGAAGGGGGGGGGGGGAGAGAGAGAGAGAGAGAGAGAGAGAGAGAGAGAGAGAGAGAGAGAGAGAGAGAGAGAGAGAGAGAGACTGAGAGACGGCAAAAGGGCGTTGCGCGCTTCCACCCATTGTGTACAATATTTTTCCTGCGATTGCCCGAAAGGTCTCGGTTGTACACAATTCTTATACTTTTTTCACATTTTTTTAAATTTTCATCTCTTTTTCTCTTTCATTTTTCGTTTTCTTTCTCTCTCATTTCCATTGTTTCTTGACTTTTATCATTCATTTGTAAAGCACCGACCCACTAGCCCATCATCTTCCCGCCGGATTGCAACGATCAGACACGATTTATAACGTCTAGATAATCCCAAGTCCTCGTACCCAACATATACATATACTTCCCTGTTGTACCATATTTTCCCTTCGTCATGGTACATCTCCACATCTGCACGCCCTTCATATACGTACAACTGTCTTCTCTGCATATACACGTGACTCAGTGATTATTCATAAACTTTACGTACCGCAATTGTTATTCTTTGCACAATGACAGGCATTCGTTGTTCAAGTTACATGAATTATTGAAGGTGTATAGAATTTCTGAGTATAATGAGGTAATTTTTAGTGTCATTTTTTCCCTTTTTTTGTAAATTGTGTTGTCTTGTTTTGTGCCTTTTGTCAACACCGTTTTGACCCTTTTCCGTCAAATCACTTTTGTATCAATATTCTCCCTGTCTCTCCACATATCGCCGATCTTTTTAATACTTTTTTTTTATATACACACTTTAGGTACAATACCTTTCCCCCCTACTTTCCTCTACACGAGTTCTCAATGTCTGTACTGCAATCGCTTCCTCTCTCTCTCTCTCCCCCTCTCTCTCCCACTCCCTCTCCCCCCTCTCCCCTCTCCCCTCTCCCTCTCCCCCCCCTCTCCCCCCCTCTCCCCCCGCTCTCCTCCCCCTCTCCCCCTCTCTCCCTCTCTCCCCCCTCTCCCCTCCCTCCCCCTCTCCCCCTCCCCTTCTCTCCCCCTCTCCCCCTCTCCCCCTCTCTCCACCTCTCCCCCTCTCGCCCTCTCTCCCCTCTCTCGCTCTCTCCCACTATCCCCCTCTCTCCCCCTCTCTCCCACTCTCCCCCTCTCTCCCTCTCTCCCCTCCCCCTCTCTCCTTCTCCCCCTCCCCCTCCCCCTCGCCCCCTCTCCCCTCCGCCCCCTCGCCCCCTCTCCCCCTCTCCCTCTCTCCCTCTCTCCCTCTCCCTCTCCCTCTCCCTCTCCCTCTCTCTCTCTCTCTCTCTCTCTCTCTCTCTCTCTCTCTCTCTCTCTCTCTCTCTCTCTCTCTTCCCTTGAGCACAAAGCACTTGGTTGAATTTAACTCTTGTCCTCAAGATCTTGACTTTGTATTTTAAATGGAAGTTAAGCGGCTTGAGTGTATGCCTGCATGGTTATCCCAACTACGCAGAATTATATATGTATACACAGATACCTAAACTTATATCACTGTATGCAACCCACGAGAATTTTGGGTTTACTACTTAAACGCTTAACCTATTTTTCTTACGTACTTGTATTTATAATAATGTCATATATGTACATAAATGTACATGGTGTCTCGCTATAGATGCTCTTCTCGTTAAGTTTAGATATGTTCTGAAACAATTTTCCATTTACTTAACTCAATTGTAAGAACAATGTTCCTTCAAACAATTGTTATAAATAATTCAATTCCAGAGTTTACAGAGATAGGATAAGTTGGTTCGATGATTGGTCATCTACCTTCAAAGCATTTGTTAACTGCAATATTTGTTTGCGAACATGAATTTTATTTTGGGGTCATACAAAAACCGTTTACAAAACGATTTAATTGTTTCGACAGGCAGATTCGACGAAAATGCCTCAAAGTAATAGAATTTACTTATTTTTTTTGAAAATTTTACTTTGCATGATTGTAATAAAAGTTTTTTTTTTTATAAGAGATTGGCGAAAAAACTGATTAATAGCTGATATGGAGCTCGTAAGCTATAGGATCTCAATTTTTTTTTAAGTTATATTACTCTTTTTTTTCTTTCTTTCGCGCATGTTAAATTGGAGACTTTCCAAAAAGCGTGCTGGCTCTTCAATTTTGGAGGAAGCCTACTGTGTGTTCCGTTCCGCTTTCCCTCTTTTCGTGCCGTCGGCTCTCGATGCATATATATACATAGATGTGTATATACATATACAAACATTAGTGTATACGTAGATCGATCGCCTCGAGCATTCGTCTGGTGTTCGTCGTTGCATGCGGTTCGCTCTCCTTTGAATAACTTTTTTTTCATCCTCTTAAGGAAGAAAAAGGAGTCTCTCTCGTTGAAATTTATCGAAACATCCCTTCGGGCGATCGATCGAAACGTACCGAGGAGTGCACCCTTTTTATTTCGTCGATTCTATCCCCCCCCCCCCCCTGTTTTCAGCCTTTTCTATCAATGCGCAAACTACACACGAGCATCTACTCCTCTGTTCGATAAGGGCAATTAAATAAAATGCATTTTTCGCGAACTAAGCTACTTTTCGAATAAAACATTATAAACAAGATAGCAGATTATTACAAAATTTTGTTACCGCAGCCAAATTCTTTTCTTCTAAATATAGATGTCGCAAAAGTCCTGTTACAAAATGAGCTTACTCATTCAATTTTTAAAGGAAACTAAATACATGTATATATTTTTCCATATTGTAATAAACGAGAAAAATTAGCTTGGGATCAAAAAATCACTGCGATTCTAGATTTCGACAATTTTTTTTGGGCCCTGGGTGCTATTGTTATGAGTCTTTATCACCCAGGTAACTTCGCGTGCTCAAGGTCGGGAAACGATTAATTTCACTACAGTCAAAGTTTACAAAAAAATGTGCATGTCAGTTTGGTTGAAAATGAGCCTTTTGGTCTGGGTAAAAATGATATAATTGTTGTAAGCTTGGATCAAACTATATATGATCATTTTGTTTCAAATTCAACACATAGATCAGTGGAGTTTTTTTTTCATTCGGCATGGTGAACGAAACGTCAGAATTGAGTTTTATGGTATTCCGTTGAAATTATTCAAGATGATTAGCATTGCTCATTATTAAAACGAGAAAAATTAAAGTCGACCTTTTAAAATTAAGCGACGGCGCTTTTTTACAAAATACATAATTCATCGATGTGCTGTCACCATTACTGAATTTTCAACCCCCAGTCGGTTGATCGATGATATAAAAAGACCGTTTTTGGCTTACTTTTTTTCTATTTGTACGAAGATAACGGGGTTATTTTTTGTTGGGTATATTATTGTAGGTAGCAATAACACGAGCTTCGAGTTTCTTTGTAACTAAGTAGCTACCTTCAAGTAGTATGTACATAATACTATCTGGTAGTTCGCAGGGTTTTAAACTGTGATGGAATATTCAGCACCCGCCATGCTGCAGTTGATGGCTCTTTGAAATTAATTAATGACTTTGTATAATACTTATGTGTAAATAGCGAGACATTCAACTTGAGAAGTTTTCTGTTAATAGATTTGTGCAAAATATTATTTACCATTCATAAATATACGATAAATGCATATTGTGCTCTCTTGGCTCGGCACCTCTTAAAAAACCTGCATTCTTTAAATAGGAATCTCGATGGCAGATTTATCTGTCAATTATGTATAGTCTGAAAGATTTGCAGGAATTACGGTGAGTTATTGATTCGAAAATACATCGGAGCAGGGTTGCAAATAATGCATTACATTGGAATGGGTAATGGATAAAATTTCCATTACTCATCAAATTTTAATGACTGATAATTTGAATGGTAAAAACCTAGGGCTACTTAGTTACTACCATTGGGTCATTTTGTCCCAATACTCAATTAATAGTAGCAGCGGCGGTTTTGGTCTGGGTCAAAAAGACACACTCAATTAAAATGTCCCATGGGTCAGAATAACTTATCGGACAAAAATTACACACGGTCACAATATCCCATTGGCTCAGAATAACCTTTTGTAAAAGACACACTGGCTTCAAATGAGCTATGGATCAAAATGTCCCATCGGGTCAGAATAACCCATTAGGCGCAAAAGACACACCAGGTCAAAATGTCCAGTCGGGTCAGAGTAACTCATTGGGCCAAAATGTCACACTGGGTTATAACCCATGGGACAAAATATCCCGTTGGGCGAAAAGACACATGGGGGAATGACCCATAGGTCCTGTTGGACCAAAATAATACACTATATAAAAATGACCGAACGGTAACCGAGTGACGCTCGTTTACTAACATTGGGTCTTTTTGACCCAGGCTGAAACCGTTACCGCTAATGGTAACCGAGCAGTTCTCGGTTACTACCATTGATATTATCAGCCATTAAAATGTAATGGGTAATGAGAATGTTCTCCATTACTCATTACAATGTAATGGGTAATGGAAATTATTTTTTCGTTACAAATTTTTCATCTCTGCTTCAGAGGCGTATGATATCACTATGCAGATTACTTGAAATTCAAATGTTTAAAATATGATTTAGAACGATTCTGGTAGATAAATCACGTCTGATGTTCAATGTTGTAGAGTTCCTGAAATGTCGAAAAATGTGTGATATTTAATATGTTTTTTAGTAGCTTATTTTGAAGTATTTCGATTCAAAAAC
Organism: Rhimphoctona megacephalus; assembly: GCA_963989365.1. NCBI lineage: Eukaryota > Metazoa > Arthropoda > Insecta > Hymenoptera > Ichneumonidae > Rhimphoctona > Rhimphoctona megacephalus. The sequence continues at coordinate 26,141,735 of OZ022414.1, read as the reverse complement.
ACCGTAAACACTGATGACTTTTTGGGACCCCTTCGGTCTCGAGTCTCAAAAACCAAAGTATCCCAAAATTTTAAGTAGTCATAATTGTGTGCCGAACGGAAACACAAGGACTTTGATATTGCTTATTTTCAAGAGGATTTTGGTAGATATCGACCCTTGTGTCGTCTTGAGATCGACATTACAATCGAGAGTAATCCAAAGTTTATTTTGTCAGTATTATAAATATATCTATGTATAAGGAAATTAGAATTGCTGTATGATTCTTGATACTCGATCCATTTTTGACCAAAATTTTTCGGGTAAGGATACTAATGTGTAATATTTTATTTTTTATCGCGTTTTCCTTGTTTTTCCTGTATTAACGATAGTAAAATAATTAGTTAATCAGCTGATTCGTAAACTGAAAACACTGTTTTTTTAATTGATCTTTAAAATAAAATTTCTCCACACCTATTATTGCAGTAATCTTTTACATTTATTATGGAATTCCTTGTATAGGTGTTTCGAAAGGTACAGTGAAACGTGTATGAACGTTTGAGTACTAGCGAACCCTCGGTCTTGTTTATATATATTTATGTATTACCTATTTCTCAGTATATAGCAGCTACTTAGTAGCAGGAACTGCCAAGAGTAGAAAGCTAATTGCGATCCTTGGGCCAACTTGTTAGCTGGAAAATAAAATTTTTCATATATATTTATATAAATGTGTGTGTTGGGTATCTACGTATGAGGAAAAACGTGGTGGTCGTGATTGTGATGATAGAAGATTAATACGCGATGAATGCCCGCAATGTGGAACGTTCTAGTGTGGAACACGGGCACTACTGCGCTTGTTCTCCATCCTCCTTTGCTTGCAAAGGCAAAGTTATCTTTTTATTCGTTCACGCTCCTGGTAGAAAGCTGTGAGAGTTCTACTGATGGATCTTTAATCAAGGATCTTTCGCGCACCTCTCGCGGTATTAACCGCATGAAAATATACTTTATTTCTAGAGAGAGAGAGGCAGGCTGACAGACAGACGGAGAGAGGAAAAGATACTGAGAGATGGAGCGAAAAGAGAGAGCTTGAGCGTTTCCGTAGATTAACGCAGTGTCTGGAAAATTGTTTTGTCGTGTATTTACATCTATAACGTTATTCTCTTCACTTGATAATTCGAAAGCGTATTTTTTAGGCGCAGGAAACATGAATATGGGAATTTCTCTTATTAAACTCATCTCTAATGGTTGCACGTTATATTCAGTAATTTGGATATAATTAAATTTGGTTTTTTTTTTTTTTAATAATTTTACGTTCTTTCCGTACAATATATTTTGAAATTCGTATACAAAAAAATCTTTAAATCTTTTGCTTATGGGCATCGGCTACTTCTCTATTGAAGAATATATAACATTTTATGAAATTAATTAATTCCATCTCTTCTTTTTCATTTCTTTTATTTCCTTTCTAAGTTGATATAACGCTGATTGAGAGACAATAGAGATGTCTATTTCCCTGTAATTTGAAAAAAGAAAAGACTATTTTTTTGTTTATAGACAAACTCTGTTAGCTCAATTAAATGGATCATTGAACAGAGAAAAATGGTTTTCTCTCAAAGCAAGAACAAAAAATATCATTCCCGATAAAACCGTATTTATCTGCAGTACAAAGGAGAGTGGGGCTCATGGATTTTTCGTTAATTTAACAGTGAGGTCAGTAGGATAACTGGACAGTCTATATCATCGCTGCTTGAACACCTAGGTCTCCATGTACAAGGAGTCCATGTACATGGTCTCCATGTTGTAACAGATTCTAGGGAACATAGGTATAAAAAAGTGTTAAAATTATAGGGATTATATGGAGTTCACAGACACAAGATAAGTTCTTAACTCTTTTTTGTTTGCTGTTTCATGAAAAGTCACCAAACTCGTATACGAAGAGAATCGCAACTTACCAGGCGTACATTGATCGTAAAATCGATGCGTGTGTGCCACTTTGGCCGTCACATTGCCGGGAGGTTTTCGAATGTTTGTAAGTAATGTGTACATGTGGAAGACATTAACGTGAGAGAGCCATAGGTTCGAAATACACACAATTGCAGACAACCGTATAAAACTTACTCACGTTTGAAGCTCTTCATATGGCTCACTTTCTACTCATACCTGTAATAAAATTAATACGTATGTTTGACCCATGCCATGCTCTCTCTCTCTCTCTCTCTCTCTCTCTCTCTCTCTCTCTCTCTCTCTCTCTCTCTCTCTCTCTCCCCCCCCCTCTATCTCTATCTTTCTCTAGCATAAACTTTGAATAAATACCGCAATTCCTCATTGAAAATCTACCATATATGAGCATTCCCATCACATTTATAATTGTATCTACCTAATAACGTTGCTCGGAGAATCTAATCAGGTTTATGAAGCCCATTTCGGAATCTATATTCGCCTTTGTAATGGTGGAATAGTATTACGTGCAATTTCGTTTACAAGAAGAATAAAGTACCAATTGTTGGAAATTGCTAAATTCAATTTATAATAAGATATTATCTAAGTAGCACGAAAATACTAAAATCCAAATCACTTGCCATGTGAAAAACTACAGTTAATATTACTATACGTATAACAAAAATAATCCTTCACGATGACTTCTGATTTCTCATAATGATTCCAAACTTCTCTGTACGAGGATCGGAATAGTAATTGATCTCATTAGTTCTCTTGATTATGAAGGAAAGCTTGCGTGACACACAAAACTAGAAAGCACAATTTGAACTTAAAATCTTGAAGTTTTTCGGTAAAAGTACAAATGTAATGGACTTCACAAATGCATTTTTATTCCACAAAAGTATATCAACTTGGATTACTTTCGGTTTTGTGTGCCACGGATAGGATTCTCTTCAGCTATTGCAATATATATATGGGACATTCCACGCCAAATCGACCTACGTTTTTTTGGCTGAAAATTTTATGTGTTGTATGACCCATTGAAAGAAGCTCTCTTGATTTTTTTTCAGATTCTTTTGTCCATACACTTATGAGATATGATTTTTTTCAAAATTCGATGTTTTTTTCTTCAAATAACTGAATCTGTCTGAAAAATCGACTAAATCGAACTTTTGTTTTATAAAAATGTTGGATTTTTACCATATCGTTGAGAAAAAAAATACGAAAAAATTATTAATATTTGTCTTCCATATTTTTTCGCAATTTAAAGAAATTGAAAGCAAAAAAATATTGGTTTTAAGATGTTTACTCTTTTTAATAGAAAAAAAATCACAAAAAACTTTGACTAATTAAATGATTTTTGAGACTAGTTTCATCGTCGGCGGATTTTTCATTATACTTTTTCTCATTTTGAAAAAAAATCATTTTTTTCCAATCAGTTTAGAACAAAACGAACTTTTTTTTTAGATGTAGGTTTTTACCGGACTTTTGGAAGCAATTACGAAATAATGATTGAAAATCGTCCCCTATATTTTTTTCAATGCTTAAGCAAAAAGTCATTAAATTCAAGATGTTGAACACTTTTGATTTATTTCAACAAATTCACAAAAAACCTTGACCAATTAAATGATTTTTGAGACCAGTCCCATCGTGGAGAGATATTTTTTCATATTTCTTTTCTTAGTTTCGAAAAAATTTTTATTTTTTTTAGTCAATTCGTATCAAATAGGACTTTGTTTACATTAGAAATGTTGGTGTGAAACAAAACATCAAAAAAATAGTTCGATTTGGTCCAAATTGACTGGAAAAAAATGAAATTCTTTTTTGAAAATAAGAAAAAAAAATACAAGGAGAAATCTGCCCACAATGTGATTGGTCTCAAAGATCATATAATTGGTCAAAGTTTTTATGTGAATATTTTGAAAAAAAATTAAAAAGGATAAACATATTAAAACCAATGTTTTTTTGCTTTAAATTGTTTTAAATTGAGAAAAAATATGGAATACAATTATTAGTCATGCTTTCGTATTTTCTTCCAACGGTACGATAAAAAACCAATCTTTCTAAAAAAAAGTTCGATTTGATCGATTTTTTAGAGAGTCACAGTCATTTGAAGAAAAAAACATCGAATTTTGATAAAAAATCATATCTCACAAGTGGATGGACGAAAAAATCTGAAAAAAATAAAGAGGGCGCCTTTCAATGGGTCATACAACACATAAAGTTTTCAGCCAAATCAAAGAATGGAAGGCTCTGACGTAGGTCGATTTGGCGTGCAATGCCCCATACACACATATACTATTCTTTGGATCATTTGTGTACATGCAACGCGTATATGCATGTGTGCATAATTAATATAGCTATGGAGGAACGAACATTAGCGAGGAATTCCGAGAAGATATAACTCCCGCTGATCGTTTCATCTTGTTACCACAGGCGGAAACCTTGGCCTTGGTTTCACTAATTCGGTTTGAATGCTGCCTTCTATTTTTTCCTCCTCATTTTACTCTCTATCTATTTCTTACTTTTTTCTCTCTCCCGCTGTATCTCTGTCCATGTACTAATGATACTTTCGTGAGTGACCTCGAAATCCCATGCAGTCATCGGCTATCGCTACATACAGTATCTTGGAGAACAAATTTCTAACTGTTTATCCACCTTTTCACGCAAACTAAAATGATGTTCCCTCGAAAATCTTTTTCGTATCTCCTGAAACGTTCGGCGACATTTCTATTTAATAAAAACAATCGTTTTTATCCATTTCATTTTTAATAATAAATGTATTTACATTAATTAAGTCTAAGCTCAATGAAAAATTTCGTTTATCAATACATGTTTCACTTGGTATTCAGTAGCTTTTATACCTCTACATTATGTCAGCCGTGACATAAATAGACATGCACATATATAGGATTTGTTTGCGGATTTATCACTCTTGTGTGACAAGGAACACATTCGAGAGAGCTGGAGGAATTCGAGTGTAGTCGAGAGCCAATCGATTTTGAATTTATCGGCATTTGCGAGGTATACAAAGTTCTTGCGTTCATATAGATTTATATACAGTGGGATGTATTTGTGTGTTACATATGTATATATAACGTCTTTCCTCCATTTACTTTGCGAAGAGTGACCGTAATACTTTTCCCATACGTGCTTCCGGGGATTCTCCATTCGCCTCTCATATGTAATCGACTCTCGTTCATCGTCGTCGTTGTCATTTCGAGACTTTCGCTCTACAATTTTGGGCAAAAAATTGCCCTTCTACATATTCAACCGACATTAATGTATCCGGTCTGGTAGGTGTACACAAATAAAAATTTTCATGATAAGGATCGACCATTTATTCATAAACGCGTTTCTTTTATAGCAATAGAAACATAACTTCTCCATACTACATACACACATATGGAAATACAAAACGGCCAACGAAAACGAGTCTTTTGCGAAGTCGCTTCGACTTGTTTCCTGTCTCGAATAATTAAGCTGATTACTATCAAGACTAAGAAGCATAAGTTTCAGTCGCACACTGATGTCTGTAATAATATAAAAGTGTAAGTACATTTTATTTGAATGATTTCGTTTCATTTTATTTGAACAATTACATTCCTTACATGAATTAGTTTACAAAATTGTCAAAGCTCTCTTGTCTCTAAAAAATATTCATTTTCAAACAGTAATCTTATTCTAATTTGTTTAGCAAGAAGCTTCCTCAAATAATCCAGCTTATTTTTGGTAACAAGTTACTCGTGATAGCACAAACGCCCGAAAATCGATCCGCATTCTCAAACACCACACTTTGCATTCTCGCTGAACTAATTAGATCCATTGTACGATTAATGACAGTCATAATCAACTGCGAGAGCCACCGTGTATATATTAGAATGACAAGTTTGATTAGAACCACTGAGTGGAATTGCCATAATATCGGTATGTTTATACACACAGTTATAGTTTAATCACTGTTACGAGAAGTCCGTTATTATAAAGATGTAGTGTGAGTTGGATGGTTCATTCGAACATTATGATCAATTTCGCTGTGATTGTGGCGATTGTATCATATTTATTGATGTTATGCTGCACAAATTATCAATTAACAAACGGATAAAGACAAGAAAGGAAACAAAATAAGGAATAACTCTAAAAATTTACAGACAAAGCGATCTCGAGTTTTCTCATTTCGTTTGCAAATAGAAAAAAATATATCTATATATTTATATGTGTATATGTGTGTGTATGTTTTCATGTGTATATTTGTTATATCCATACATACATGCTCGACGAAGTCACCGATCATTCCTTATCTCTCGTCCTCTCTCGGAAACGGGTGTACGTTATTTTCGTCATTCGAAATCCAAGATTCAGAGCAGCAATGCTGATATTCCATGCCTTTCCTCTTCTCCCTCTCACTCTGAGCCCACGGTTATGCACATACATCAAGACGTCGACCCATTTCCGCGCCACTTTCACACATCTGCTGGCACGGATTTGTCCGGTGTCTTTCCTCTTCGTGCGATCCTGCCTCACGGGTATTAAGAATCTCTATGCACCTTCGTTATAGTTTTCAAGATCCAAGATCCATATATGACGTGATCGAGGTGTATCAAGAACAGACGGGTGGTCACTTTTGAAGCTCTTCGAATCGAAAAAAAGAGGCTTGCAATTTGGTTGAAATTTTTTTCTTTTTGATATTCAAGATGTATATTGACACACTGTAATTGTGTTTCAACAACGTCCCGTTTTGTTTCCAGTCTCTTGTACTCCGTTTATTAGAATTTTTTTTTTCATACTCTGTTTCATTTTGCGTATTTTAATTGTCAATTGATCTTCTTCTAATGTTCTAACCAGAGTGAATACTAGACAAACTTTATTTATATAGTATCAAGGACACAAAGCTTTGATGATGTGTCGTAATAAGCTGCTTTGCTTATTTAGGACAGATTTCCCACTCACGGAGAGACAATTGGTATCCGACTAAAATATCCCATGCAATAATATCCCCTGTACAAAATATCCTATATACAAAATATCTCCATACATAAATATCTTAAATGTAATATAATATATACACACGATAACACTAGTCAACATCGATTTTCCCACAGAAAAGTAATTAGGTGTTTTCGACAGATTTTTTCACACTGAACCCGAATCCAGCCGCTAAAATTGCCCATCACGCAAGGTTTTTCAGCAAATTGAGGTCAGAATGTCGAAAAAACGTGTTTTTGAGCATAGTTGGGAGTTTGTAGCGCATGAACGCGATGTGCTAGAAACTTTTAACAAATTCCAAAATAGAGCTTAAACCTTGTACTTTGAAGTGCAATAGTTATAATTTTTTTCCCACGTACTGTTGGACCACTGATAGTGTTTATTTGCAATTTTGTGCAAGCACACACGTGCATTTAGGCTTGACTGTACAAAATTTTGAAAGTTTATGGTAGAGATGTGCTTTTAGGTTATCTAAGAACAATCACTTTTAGGAGACCCCAAAACTTTCTCCGTTGTCGCGTGTATCACTCTTACTTTCATCAAATGTATTATTAATTATTCAGAGAAAAATTTCTGCAATAATTGACGAAATAATTTAGCTCACATTCTACCGAATAGCAAATGTTTGGTTATAGATTCAATAAAGAAAGCTTCAGTTGTTTTATGACATGCTATTCCATATTAATCGCAAAAGTGTTGTTTATTTGTAGATTAATGTAATAAATATAATTTGTGATTTATAAGAATACATTCAAGTCCGTATAGACGGTGCATGTTCGTGCTCGCGGCAACTTGCAAACAAACACTATCAATGTTCCAACGGTATGTGGGAAAAAATCTAGAACTTAAAAGTACTTATCACTTACTATCACTTAAAAGTACAGGATGTAAGCTCTATTTTGAAATTTGTTAAAAATTTCTAGCACATTGCCGTCATATGCTACAAACGCTCAAATATGACCAAAAACACGATTTTCGACTTTTTGATCTCAATTTACTGAAAAACCTTGCGTGATAGGCACTTTTAGCGGCCGGGTTCGTATTCAACGTGAAAAAATCTATCGAAGACACCTAGTTACTTTCTTGCAAGAAAAAATAGGTATAAAAATGTTGCCTAGTGTAATTAAAATGTGTTTGGGTATGTGTTGTTATATGGTGCGTGTGCGTGCGGGTGCGCGCACATATGCGCGCGCGCGTGCGCGCGTGTGTGTGTATGTGTATTATCCTGTGCGATTGTGTTTGATTCTTGTATGTGTCTGTTCTCTTGTGCATACGTGCGTGAAAATTGCATTTTTTGCTTTGACTGCGCATAACATGGTCAATAATAGTTCTACAGAAGTTTATAAAAAAACGATTTAAAGCTGAAACCATGGTCTACAACCATCATGAAACAGATTTCCAAAAAAAAAAAAATGTCAACCGTGTGCACACTTCCAAATTTGATAAAAAAAATTTGATTTTTTTCACAATTGACAGTGATAAAAAACTGCTATTTTCGAAAAATAAAAAATTTAAAATATATGGATTTGAAAACTAGAAAATTAAAGCTTCAAAACGCTTTTTGGAAAAAAAAGCGCGACCGTTTTTCACCGAGATACTTTAATTTTGTGCACCAGTGTATATGCACTGTGGAGATATCATTTATGTGATGACGTTCGCGGCTTCTAGCAGCTTGTTGGTTGTAGCCACCAAATTTTCATCGTTCCTGAACTTGGCGTTTTTAAAGAAGTGTGACCTATTTAGTTGGTAGTTCTGTCGGTGTATTTTGACTATACCAAACATACCAACTACTAATATCATCAGCAGCCGGCAGTAAATCTCGTATATGTACATATAAGGCATTCCATGCCAAACGCACAGCGAATTGACTTTAACATTTCTTTAATTATTATTTTTTTTTTATTGATTCCTCAATGGCCACTGGCGGCAACTTATTTGACGTTAGAAAAGAATATATCTCAACACGTTCATGGAAATCAAACATTCAAAAAATTTCTCGATCTTTTTCTTTAGATACATCTATAGCTCATTGAAAAATCGAGCAAATTAAATGCATGAGGGGGTCAGCATTTTAGTTTTCAAATGTAATTTCGTTGAAAAATATGCAACAAATAAAAAAAAGATCTCTTCAACTAATTTTTCCAATTTTAAGCGTGCAGTTTTTTCACCATGCATGTAGTCCTCAATTTTCTTGATGATTTTTCATGGTGCGATCTTGGGATAATTTTTCATCATAGAATATATGTATCGTTTTAGTATATGTTTGGGTTTAATTAACGTAGGAATATCGCAACAATTACGTTCAAAAGTTGACTCTCCGGTCAATCTATGAAAGTTGGGATATAACTTGCGGCACAATCTAATAATGGTAGTTGTTGTATCTTGAAGGAATGTAAAATCATATAAAGTATTAAAAAGAATGCCCAATATGAAGTTTACAGTTGTAGAAATAACGACTTCAATACGCACAGCACATACTTTTTATCGCTATGACTCCGAAACGAAACGGTCAAAATCCTAGTGTTTTGTTCGAACTTCGTCATACGTTCCTCGATCTATGATAATTAAAAAAAAAAATCTGTAGACAAGTTCTTAAATGATCGTGAGAAATGTGATATTTCGAGTGTTTCCCGTGGAAACGCATGTCGAACTGTGCAATCTTGGATAGGAGATATATCGTATCTGGAACTGTGAATCCTTTCAAAAATTTTCACATATCACATAATAGTGTCCTGAATGGATCCTCTGAATTTTTAATGATTCTATATAAAATCACTTTAGAGAAACGATTACATTAATGTCTGATACCAACACAAATTGGTTCACGATTCTAAAGTATAGTTTAATTGGAAACAATTGGATAAAAGTTTACCATCGTATATTGAGCAGGGACGCAAAAAGTACTTTACCTATAAATCTGTCAAATGATTGCGGTTAATCATCATGTTGTTCCACCGTTATTCAAATATCGTCAAACAAAAAACTTTTAATGCTGTACAAAAAGTAAACAAATAAATGCCAAACCATTCGAAAAACTTTCTGGTCGGACAAGTACTCTGTGCGTACCCGTTCAACATACGATACTAAATGTTTCGTACCAAACTCTTTCGCGATTATTATTTGCAATCCAATAATGTTGTAAGGCTTATTGCACTTGATGTGTGATGAAAAGGGGTTGGCTATGTCACACTTTAAATTAATAGAGGGTGACTGTTTTCGTATAAAGACGTGTATTCGAACACAATGCTTCAATAACTTGAACTCTATTTTTTAAAAACTATTAAAATTTTGCAAATAGTGTGTGTAAGCTTCGAATTTAAAACTACGTGTTGGCTCGGCAACGTGTAATTAAATATTGGTTTTAAGGTGTTGACTCGGCAACGTGTAATTAAATATTGTTTTTAAGGTGTTGACTCGACAACGTTTTGAGAGCTCTATTGATTGATGTTGGCTCGGCAACTTTTAGTTGAGATCTGTTTTTACCTTTACGAAAAAATGAGAAATACAAAATCACTCCCACTCCTCAGGTTGGAGGGGGAGCCCTTGCAAAGATGTGTTGTGCATTTTCATTGGTTCTTCAATATCTTTAGATTGTTTTCGGTCAAAGGTTGACATTCCCCACAAGAGCGTACGTTTTCGCGTACGTACAAAATCTCATGAATAATGAGCGGTTATAAAAAATGTGGTCGCCAGAAGGGAACAAGAGAGTCTTCAACCGACTCGAACTCGTTTATATTGCCTTATAGAAATTAAAATTGACGAGCTGCATGTTTTCTGGTAAAACCATCAATCGGCTTTCAGCCATAAAACAGTTCTTCTCGAAAATAAGATATTAATCCTCTCAAACAATCAACGGCTTAAGAGAATAAACGAATAAAATAAGCAATCGAAATAATCTAGTCTCCAGTATCGAAAAAATCCACTGAAAATACACGTCTCTTTCTCCTCTTTTGTGTTTTAGTGTAAATGAAAGCAAATGTTATTTGTAATGTTCTTATTACTATACGGGTTAATTATATATAGCGTCTCAGTCGACGCTCCACTAAACTTCAGGTAAATTTTACCTGATGGTTGTAGCATTGCTAACAGACCTTTAACTATCAGATAAAATTTATCGAGAGGTGGAAAACGGGGACCTGAAACGATCGGAATATATTTCAACATTTTTCGTAGCTTTTGTAAAATATTAATAAGCTCTGTGTACTTGGCCATGTATGCTTTAGCAGATCTCTATTTATTTAGTAACTTTTTGTAAAGTTCGAACTCCATTTTTTGCGAGGATTGGATTGTCAACTTTTTGCTCGACTCGAATGCATTTCATAATTTTGTTTGATAGATTTTTTAATTCTTTGAGGGCTTGATCATTTTTTGGAGGGTTTAGTTTATTTTGGATCTTTTTGCGGGTTTGAACATTTTTGGGTGGATTAAATAAATGAGATTATTTTTTTCGAGGGCTACGAAAATGTATTTGTCTCAACTTTTTTACAGCACCCATGCGTGCTGTTTTTACTATACTGTGTATATTGTCTTCGTGTGATTGTGTGGGATATTTATAAATCGGTTATTTTTGCGCGGGGTATTTTATGCATGGGATATTTTTGATGTGGATTATTTTTATATGGGATATTATTTTCGGGGTTATTATTGTTGGGATATTTTGACCCAGCGCCGAGAAAATTATATCGGAAATTATTCAGGTCTCTTGTGAAGTGAAGTAAAAGCGCAATGTTATACAATCCTAAAGCCTTAAAAAACGTATATGGAGGGAAATGAGAAAAAAACGGGCTTCACTGCTGTAAAAACGTAATTTTTTGACATTTTTAAATATTTTTTTCATCGTACCTACTTCGGCGACTTGACTTCCTCATGTTTAAATATACTTTTCTATTAGTCATACGCGTTTACGATACTCGTGAACGTTCCTAGAGTCCGACGGGGACGCTTTGTTTTTCTCCTCCTGCCTCTGTCTCTTGCTTGGCCCCGATCGTGACACTCTCTGGCGCTCTCGCATACGTTCTCTCGTTGTAGAAAGTTTATTAAATGCCGTTTTCAGGTCATCTCACGTATACGCCACACTAACGCTAATCTTCGTCTCATTGACGGTTTGAGTCGTTTCCAAGCGATGTCTGCGACAAATTGAATTAATTGAGCGATTAATTCATTGCGTTACATTTTAAATTTATTCTGGTTAAATATCGTTGAAAATTTGAAAGTACTGAATATTTGGCTGAAGTATTTTTATATTTCCGTATGACTTCGAACGCAAGATTGATTTGGAAGGAATTATTGTAAACAAAATAGACAAACTTTATATGGAATAATCTTCAATTATGCAATAAAATAATGAAAACTTTGAACTATGCCTCATTTTTAAATGTTCACGTGCTTTCATAAAGATAACGATAAAAGTAAGAAATTTTCATAAAAAGCAAAATTCAATCATTTTCTCCGATAATCCTGATTCGAACGACAGAGCAAAAAGGTCAATAATTTTTCATATGTGTGACAAAAAGTTAAATATAAATGTAAAAAAAATACTCTAATCAGTAAAAATTTTAGCGCGAAAGTAGAACACGCCATCAACGTGCACACATATTCACGTTTTCCCTTTGTCAGTACTATATCCACCCACCCACATTATCATGTAAATATAGAGATAAATAGATAGAGCGAAAAGGGAAAGAGCGAGACACAGTTGTTGGTGGTTGAGTAAGGCAAAAGCTGTACGTACAATTTTCTGCCTTTCTCCGGAGGCAGTTTGGTAAACGAGGCGAATCAAACGATAAGGCATTCACTTGGTACACACACGATATTGTGTTAACCATATATACCTACATATATATAGATGTGTATATGTTAAACACACACACACACTCATATATATATATATATATATATATATATATATATATATATATATATATATTTGAAGTACGATGTTGCAGAGGAATCGAAAGATGAGAATAGAGGCTGAGAGTGGGATAGAAATGTTGTACACAGGGAAAGAGCACGCGCGGATGGGCAAATGTGGGCAGTGGGCAGCCACCTATTATAAATCGGAGAGAAAGACTTCTTATCGTCGAGAACTAACTGGCTCGATTCTTTCCCACGTTTTGTTATTTCACAGACTTCTATCGCACTCTTGCGAACAACGTAATAGAGCGAATAAAACAACCCTCAGTTATATATTTAATATGTATTTATATACATTAATATACATCTAGGCATATATTTTTATGTATGTGTATTTTCGTATGGATATATATATATGCGAGTGAATGAGAGAAAACTAACCGCGAACTCACGAAACCCGCGAGGGCGTTTTTCTACTCCCCCTTAAGATCGCGTTTCTCACTCACTCTAATGCCCTCTTTCTCTGTTTACGTTCTTCCCATCCTACTCTCAGCTTACCCGCGTTCTCATGTCAGAAGATAATTCGAATGAATTTCACATCAGTCAGAGAAGACTTCGCTATTCCATTTAAATATATATTCAAATACATGTGTGGGTGTGTATTGGGATGAATATCTACGAGCCCCGGCTAATTTCTTTTCTGCGGATGAGAATGTGCCTTAATTTTTACACCCACGAAATTTCTCTAAGATTTGAAATCTTTATACATACCTGCAGCTGAGGAACCTTTTGATGAAGGCCATATTTATATTCCGAAAAATCGGAATTGCAGGTTTATCTATGACCACATGGAAATTACGAGCTCTCTTCGATACGACGTCTGTTTTATAAAAAAATTCACGTATTTTTTATGTGTGACGATAAATGTCATTCTTTTTACTACCTGTAATTAATTTTGGATTTTTCACACGTGTAAAGCGTACACGTAAAAATCGTTGAGCAAATGTTTGCAATTAAGCAGAGAGAACAAAAATTTGTACTCAATACTATATTGTCGGCGATATAATATTTTAAGCTCGTATGTAATTATTATATCAATGCACAAGATTTCACAAAGTATGGGAATATGATTTCTTAATGTCAATTTCTAAGCGTAAATATTGTACGCTCTATATATATTGTTTTATATGTTTATATTGATTAACCGATCGGCCAGTATACTTGTACCCAGGCATGAAATTACAGTAAATGCGGTGTACAGTGCAGGCAAGAATCGTTTTTCAAACTGGATTCTCATAATCCTTATAGCTGGTTAGCCACGAAGCAATTTCTAAAACAGTCCTTCGGCTTGATACGACGGCGAAAGGTTACGAATGCGAATGAGAGAATACAAGAGAATAAAGAAATAGAGAAAGAATACGAAAGAGAAAAAAAGGGATAAAACATCACACAGAAGGCTTTCATGGCAAACCGACCACTCCCAGTCGTCACGAGCCTCGCTTTAAAATCCATCTAATTGATTAGGATGCTTGAGAACCAGGAAATCGTCGTGAATTCACTCTAAACTCCCGCGATTTGAAGTAAATTCACTGCGAATAGTCGGCCACCGTTTTATGTTTTATTTTTGCTGCTATTGTTGATTTTGCAATCTCATAATGTTGAAATCATGTTCGAATCAACAAATCCAAGTATAATCGTAATATGAGAAGAAAATAACAAATTTCGTTTCCCACGAACAATTATTTCACTCAATTTCAATGTAATCAGTTATTTTTTAACCTTCAACGGTCACACTTCGGTACAATATCATTACCGTCACATACTGTGGTGACCCCCCAGTTGAGGGTTAATAAAAAAAATCAATGATTCAGATAAATTTCATGTTCTAATAGTAAAATAGCGATTTTAGCCACAAGACGTACAATCGTTTGAAGGAGAAGTCACAGGTTCAATCGACATCTAATGAATTTCTTTTTTACCAAAAATTCACAATCAAAAGAGGCGGCAGCGGCTCGACTTCAAATAATTAAAAAATTTTTTTATTGTTTCTGAGTATACTCTTGCGGGTTTTTACGACCGCATCTCTTCACTTTAACTCCACTTTTCCCCCACTTCACTAATTTACTTGTTCCTGTGAGAACCGCCAAGACTGTTGCCCACAGCCACTCTTTCCTAATGCACTACTGTATTGCATTTACACGAGGGCCAAGGAAAACCGTGGAAAATCCGGCCAACATAAGCGGCTATATTTTTACTGAGATCCAGTTGGTTAGCACCCTCGAAAACTCAAAAAAACTGTCTCCCGCTCAGCGATTGATGCGCGAACCGGTGCATGGCTAAGTGGTCATCCAACCAAGTATTAGCCTTGCCCGAGGCTGCTTAACTTGGGAGATTGCCGGAGCCACACAATGACTATGCACCCATTGCTGTCGGTGCTCGACTTTAAGTTTTACAAATAATTTAAAAGAAATCTCAAATCATATATGCTTAGAAAAAAATGTTTCGATCTTTACACACGTTTTATTCGATTTTTCTTTATTAGTGTTGCGAAATAATGAATGAAACGGGACATCATTAGCGGTGAATATCGATCGATTGTCAATGATCTGCAGTTGCTGTATTCTCAATTATCCTATCCTTGTAAATAAGATACTTTGACGGAAGCGAATGGCTCTTTCGTTTCGAAACTCGTTTTCAACAGCCTCCTCAACTTGCACCGTTTATTAGAAACGCCTATATATATAATCCAGAAGTACTATTAACAATAGAGTGTAGCCTTTCGGTGTGAACAATCTCGGAAGTACGGCCTACTTGCTCGCTGACTGTCAGCATCACCAGCAGCACAATCGCACCAGCATTGCCCGAGCGTATTTTCTACTTCGACGAACAACAAACAGGAACGCCCGGTAAACCTTGTTCTCCTTCTCCGCTTTCCTCCAGCTGCAACTCGTGCCCTCTTTACCGAAAGACCATTTCGAGAAACTTTAATGTAGTTTTGGTGGTAGCACGGGACTCTAGGCGTTTCTGACGCCCTCTCGTGGTCCTTGAATGTACGAAAAACGTGTACATCGAGGTAGCACTGTAGCGGTAAGAGCCAAGCCAAATTAGGAGGGAGGGACTCTTGTTCTTAGTCCTGGTGTTTTCTTAAAAGGCTGTATTCTACTGGATCTCGCAGGTTAGGGTGATGTACCCTGAGCCCTTATGTTTGGCAATGTGAATCACAGTTACTATATATACATAAATATATAAGTTTTGGTTGCCTTTGCTTCGGAGTTCTTCGAGTGGCTACCTGTCAATTTAGGTCAGTCGTTCTCTTCAATTAGGTTTACCGAACTTTGCAATTGCAAGACGCGCTTTCTTTACGGGGGCTTGCCCATAAAAAGAGACAGGGAAAGATCTAGCAACACTAAGAAGGGAGACAGGAGATGATAAGAGCAAGAGAGGAAGGAGAGAGAAGAGGTAGAAGCAGAGAAAGGCAGATTTGGCTTCGACTCTCGTGTCGTTTGCGTTCTCATTTCTCTTGCTCTTTCTTCACCCAGAGATAGCTCCGTATAGAGAAGCTGCTTTACTACACCACGAGCAGCGAGCATTTCGCAGATTCCTTCAATTACACAGTTGATTTTCTTTCAGTTTTACATTCCTATCCCTACACCACAAACCGCGGAGAAATTGGGGCAAATTTGGACCAAATTCTTAACTTGAAACCTATTTAGAAAGTTGATAACGTTCAATGTATATTCCGACGTTTGTCTGTTCTTCAGCTTAGGCGGGTTAATTACTACAATTCATAGTCTTAGATGTTATTCAGTAATGCATATCTAGACGTAAGTACAGCTTAATAACAAATTTCGCATTCGTATCGAATGGGCTTATAAGGCTAAAGTGGTAGCCAAAATATATATGAGTGGATAAAATTCACGTACTTGATTCAATATATGTGCGATACACATGCGTATTTTTGTTCTTCATATATGTGCATAGTGCAGGAATGTATGAGGTAAAGATTCTTCCTCTAGCGTTCTAAATTTAATTTAGTGAGTAAAATGCGCTCTCTGTATTGTGTCACTTAATCCCTTCTCTAATCTTGTTACCTCTTCGAGCCACGCCTCGACGATTCGTCGAGTTATATACGTTTTGCACATATACGCATTGGACTACCCCTGATCTCGTTTTACCCCGATAACTAGACGTTAACGCGAAAATCCTGCAATGTATAGTAAGTAACATCACCACCTCTCCCTCCCTCCCTCCCTCCCCCCCCTCTCTCTCGCTCTTTTCCTATTGGGCGAATAGCAGCATACTGCGCGACGAGAGCGAGTTGACTAAATCAGCATTAATCGGTAGACGTATCCAAGCGTGCCTTTGGTATAGCTTAAATTTGCACTCCCATGTAATCTTCTTATCGCGTATAATTCAACCTAGTTTCACTCGTATAAACATACAACAGAGTGGTCTTTTCTATTGTATAAGGAGCGAATTTTTTCTATTATGCCCCTCACTCTGCCGCCCCTTCCTCGCGAATTGGCTATGTTTCATGGAGAATAGTGTATGCTCAATTCCAGCTCAATTTGCATTCTTATGATTTTATTTCACGTCCAAAATATTGTTCTGATAAACTAAACAAAGAAGAGGCTTTGCTAAAATTGCCTGTATAGAATTGCGCTTTAACGCATGTGCTTTTGTTTTAAAACACTCGATTCATTGTTCTTCCATAGAAACCTAATACCTTGCGACAATTTTCGTCATCAAACTTTGATTTAATTTGAGGGTTGAAACTGACCAAATTCTCATTTTTTTTATAAAGAGAACAATCTGAGTATACATGTGTGGAATTCGTAATAGTACGTTGGTGGAATTAGTAATTGTAAGTTGGTGGAAAAATATTCGAAAATTTCGAACTATTTCATCTCGATATTTCAATTCTTCCCTTGACACAATTTTCCTTTAGCGGAGGTAAAAGGAGGAAAAGAGAGGTAGAAAGCGAGAGAGGAAAAAAAATCGGATTCATTTCTAACAGTTTCCCTTATATTAGTATTTTAATAACTTTCCACGTTTTACACAAGCACCGTACGCATTTGTATGGGTTAGTTATATGTATTTTACACATATTATCTATTATACTCATTGTCTGTGAGCGTTCTCTCTCTCATTTTATGTTATCACTATGCGTTTATCACTTTTGGCCTCGTCTAATATACCGGCAGCAGTAATTTAAGTTTTATCGCTACAATATTGAGCTTTATTCATTCACGTGTGTGTGCACTCACGTGATAACGAAGAAACTTGGTGTGGTTGAGAATGCTTCAGGTTTGGGTCTGCATATTCATCGCATTTCATATGGATGTATGTATATCCGATTTATATGAGTTTGAAAAATTAATTTTAGCATAAAAGTATTTCAGAAGTTTTATCATTACAATATTTTTCCACTCATTTTAGAAAAAATCATATGTGTATATGCGTGTCAGAATGTGCATCAGAATGTTCATATGTGCATGTGCGTTTATACTCTTACTTTTCAACCCTCTTATGTCTTTTTACTTTTCAACCGCTTCGTGTCAAAATAACATGTACATGAACGAACGAAATATTTCTGTTCGAATTATGAGTTCACATACTTCTAGGGATCGTAGGAAAAAAATGAAGATACCGTTAGAACGTACTAAGTCACATTATATTGGTAAAATCGCATTAGAATTTCTATAAGTCAACGCATTTTGAAATGGTGTTGAGTTGAAGTCTGAACACAATGAAAAAGAATCAAATATCGAGTATAGATATAATATAAAAAAAGACCGAAAACCATCATATTCGAGTATATAAGAATGCCGCAGGGCTCGCGCAAGCTTTCTTTTAATACTTGGCGTCGAGCCGCTATCGCGTCTCTTAATGCGGCGTGAGTTGCCTTTGTCGTTTAAACTCTTTTTTTTTAATGCTTGGCGGTAAGACACTGGCACGTTTCTAAATAAATAGAAAAAAAAAACACGACTGAAAACGTAGGAAAAAAGGCAGTAATTTTAAAGGGTATGGATGAGCCCCCCCCCCACTTCGGAATTTCTGAGAGTGCACATTTTCGATACCGCGGTGTCGTTTGACTGATCAGAATAAACAACATTTCAACTCAACCAGAAAAATGGCTAAAATGAGCTGACTTTTTTTTCCTGGAATTTTGCACTCAAGGTGAATCACTTCGTATGACACTTGGCTTTAAGAAACTCTTGTAGCGACATAGAACATTGGGTTGCCCTGCTATAAATATATTTACAGCCATCTGTTGTGTACGTACGCAAAACCGTGAGCTCTTCCTGGTCGACTTTTCTCACCAAGAGAATCGTATTAGCGATGCAAATTGTAATACCCGAGAACAAATCTCGCCTGGAGCAAAGCGTCGCGCATTTATATACGTATACATACATATATATATACAGAGGCACATATAAATACATGTATTTGTATAAGGTAGATAGGGCGAAAGGCAGGAGAGAGAGAGGAACGGAAACTTCGTGCCGCACTATTCCGGACGACCGGCGACCGTACCGCGGTTTGCTGATATTAATAACAGAAGCGGTAAGAGTACCATATCATTGGCAACACCCCATACCTCCCCTCCCTCTCTCTCCTGTTTCACTACCCTTTATCCATCCGTTCTCCACACACGTTTCTTGATATTGCTAAGGCTAATTTCAGAAGTAGGCTATGTGCCGGCGTACCGAATATTCATTGCAATATGCACCCAGGCAGAGATTTGGGGTGAAACCAAGAGGATGCAAGCTTTTGGTGAACTTGCGCATCCCTTCTGCCCCCCTTCCGTGTTTCCAGTTCTCGGGTTTGCCCATACGTATATATAATATGTATGTATATTTATATTTCTTCGTATACAAGGAGATACATACCTTGATTCTCCACATACCAACGGAATTACCCGGAATTACACCGGAAGTCGACTTACTATGTCTACAAAATTTTTGCTCGAGATGCTTGAAATTTTAGCTCACCCCCCTCCCCCCTCCCCGGCTCTTCTACCACTTTTAAAACCTTCGAGGGCTTGCTCCTTCGCTTGCAAGCGTGTTATTATTTAAAACATTCATTTACACATTAAATCTCGCAGTTATTTGACAGCTTTCGGCGTATTAACTGAGAAAGAAAATATAATTGAAGCACATTTGCAGGGAAGAAAAGAAATTCTATCAACTACTGCAATATGGTGACAACAACCTGCGTAAAAAAAGTAGTATGTGCGGGGAACATTTGAAATTACAAGGTTGGAGGAATCGATATGAATGATTTATGCGATAGAAACTTAAAGTCCATGCAATGGTCGATCAATAAAAAAGGAAATATGAATTAAGGAAAAACCAATGTGTTTACGAACTGAGAATTTTTATGTTTTGGGAATAACATGATGAAAAATACTGAATATTTTGAACGCATATAGAATGCTGAGAAGGGCCAGACCTGTACGCGTGACCTCCTTTTCGCGAGGCTCTCTTGGGCTTCTCACTCGGCCGAATCCTCTTTTCTCGTGGGGTGAGTGAAAAGGACCGGTATTTGATAGCTGCACGTGCTGCATATGGGCTCATTCGAATATACAATACACAACGGAGCAACAGCGTTCTCTGTACCGTACATATAGGCATATAATGCTCGTTGAAATTCAAGGATCCTTCGGGAGAAAAGAGGTTCTGTAAATACCGTATAATAGTTCTTCCATTGTATTCTTTTTAAACAGGTCTCACAACGTGTAGAAGCATTGACGTAACCATAATTTCCTTCTCAGGTCCAGTGGATTAGATGGAGTACAAAAAACTCAACACGAACGGCTAAAAAGATAACAAAAAATCATACTTTGGAAAAAGTACGCTATGGTGATCGTTTCACCGGAAATATGAATACATATGACCGCTGGTTGTGTGGCTGGCTCGTTCGTCCGAGATTTACAACTTTTAATTAGTGCAACCCGTTAATGAATTTTATGATTAACGACAATTTCTACTCGCACACGCTCTTTTGAATCTTCCATTCTCATACAAAATGGTCTCGGGTAACGTTGCGTTTATACATATCACAGTTTTGCGTAGATAAAACCATGGTATAATGCTGGACCACGTGTGAACGCAAAACATGTAATCCGCGACCTTACCATATTATTGCCAATCATTCGAGGAGCTCTGTGGAGTCCACTGCGTGCACGAGTACTTTTTTCCTTCCTAATAGCCTGCGCACTGAATACTTTTATTAGCAAACCCAAGGACAATATAGCGTTGGTGATCGCAAAAAGAGAGAGATGTATGTCCTCGGCATGCCACCGCCTCGTTGATCGACTAATCCACTTCTCGCCCGCCAAGCGGCACCCTGACGCACGTACTCGTCTCTTCTCTCTCTCTCTCTCTCTCTCTCTCTCTCTCTCTCTTTCTCTCGCTCTCCCTTTCTCTCTCTCTTTCTCTATCTATTTTCCACTCCACTCTTTTGCATTACGCAAACTGCGATTTTTTCAATTATCTCCTCACTCCGCAAACCATCTGATGCCCAGGTGTTTTCGATCCGCAGGTTTCTTCCACTTCATCCTCTGCTACACTGAGAAAAAAATCTAATTGAATAAAAAAAAAAATCAGCATCGATTCAATGAAATCTGTGATTCCATAGTGCCACCGAAATGTATGATCGTTACATTTATATAAAATATTGAAAGATATAGTAAATTCAGCGACATAATTTTTTATTTCGTAGTCAGATGTTGTTCTCCATATATTTCTCTTTTTTAATACAATACAATGTATTATCATAAGCAAACTATCCCTAATCGGTAAAACAATTCCGAGCTTTGAATTAAACGTACAATGAATTATATAAAATAAAGATCTCCCTAGTGAGATAATTTAAAAAGTTCACATTATCGTATACGTACTCAAATCATTTATCGAATTACACAGATCAAATGAATATGCAGTTGATACTATAGTTTCTGGCTTCAATAGGATCGTATACTTAATAGAATAAATTGTTTCTCCAAACTAATGAAATAAAAGTGCAGCTAGTAGAAAAGTTGGTTTGGTTAGTAAGATGAAACGAACAGTTAAATGGATCGTGAAACCAATATGCAATTGCTTCGATAGATGTTGAGATTGAAAGGCTCGTGTATGTGCTCACATCATTTTTCGACTTACATAGATGAAATTACTATGCAGTTATTACTATACTTTTTGCATTTGATAGGACCACATAATTAAAATAATAAATTGCTTCTTCAAACTAATGAAATAAAAGTACTGTTGATAGAAAAGTTGGTTTAGTCGGTAAGATTAATTGAGTAGTCAAATGAATCGTGAATGTGAGTTCGTCAAACCAATATCGTCACCAATGGAGTGGAATTTCACTTGCATCAAAGTAGATATTTCTTTGAAACATAAACTTAAAACATTAATAGGATTGAATTTGGTTATATACAATATATATATATATATATATATATATATATATATATATATATATATATATATATATATTGTTTTAAATATTCGCTCAAAGACCTGAGTAAATTGAAAAAAAAAACTTTTTGTACCAAATAAAATGTATTTTATTCAAATGAAGAAGTTATTGAGAGGAATATACACGTAAATGAAGACATTACATTAATTTGGTTGAACCAAATATGTATGAGTTCAAATCAATTCTTCATCTATTTTTATAAAATTATAATTAATAAACAAATAATAATCTGCAATTAGATATTCGTTTTTAATCATAGTTAATCATATTTCATCATTTCCACTACTGCTGACATCAATCATTGCGGAACAATTTTCCTACCTACACGGGGATTCGAACCGACCTACCTACCTAACTATGACCTAACGAGCACGCACGCCACCTATTACGTTATCATCTACTTAACAATCTGAAATAAAAAAAATCACACATACGTTGCGAATTCAGTACTAAGTAATCCAATACATGATCTATGGGATAACACTTTTTGAAGTTCATTTTCAAAATTTTTTTGAAACCATTAATAAAGCGACACGTTTTGTTGTAAGAAAAAATCCAGCCTATTAGATATTTATATTGTGTCTTTTTTACTTATTCTAGCTTGATGGCAAACTTTTAAAATAAATAACACAATCGATAAATCCAATGACAGAATTTCTTAAACTAAAAACAAAAGTAGTTTAAATGTGACTGCAGCAATGTCCTTAGCACGTTGCACACGTTATAATTTTAATAGCATATACTATTTTGCACCAAGTACATGAATTCAAACCTAGATACTTTTTCTCAATTTAATATTCAATGGAAGCGATTGCATATATTTTTCATTAAACGCAACTACAAACTCAAATCAATAAAATATATCTTTGATCCATCTGCTCTGTGCACTCGCGAAGATCATAAAATAACTCCGATTAATTTTTTCATTCAATCCGTCCAATCATCGAAGGTTTCTATTTCATTTTATTCTTTGAAGTATTTTTTGCATTGATGAAATGAAGTGATTGAAATCAGACTGTATCAGTGTTCTTGGTTCAACTATATACGTGTTATAATTTTATAACATACTCATTCGCATCAAGTATATGGATTCAAAACTAGATACATTTTTCTCAATTTAATCTTTAATAGCAGCGATTGCATATATTTTTTGTTAAACACGGCTGCAAACCCCGTGCATTTTATTGATTCGTGTTTGCAGCCGTGTTTAATAAAAAAATATATGCAATCGCTGCTATTAAAGATTCAATTGAGAAAAATGTATCTAGTTTTGAATCCATATACTTGATGTGAATGAGTATCTTATAAAATATAACACGTATATAGTTAAACCAAGAACACTGATACAGTGTGATTTCAATCACTTCATTTCTTCAATGCAAAAAATACTTCAAAGAATAAAATAAAATAAAAACGTTCGATGATTGGACGGATTGAATGAAAAAGTTAATCGGAGTTATTTTATGATCTTCGCAAATGCACAGAGCTAATAATAGCTCTGATTAACTTTTTCATCGAATTCGTATAATCACTCATCGTTTTTGATAAAAAATTTATTTAATTGTTGTAACAATAAATATTAATATGATGTAAAAATCAACATCAAACTTCATTAGATAAAGGCAACAACAGATAAATCCAATCAAAATATCTCTTGAATCGAAGAAATAAAGTAATCGAAATCTGACTGCAGCAGTGTATTCAGTTCAACCATATACGCGTTATAATTTTAATAGTATATTCTTTTGCATTAAGGATATGGGTTCGTAACTAGATAGGTTTTTCTCAATTTCATATTCAATGGAAACAATTGCGTATATTTTTCGTTAAACACAGTTGAAAACACAAATCAGTAACACATGACTTTGGTTTAACTGCTTTTTGCATTTACGAAGATCGTATATTAGGTTTGAATAACTTCTTGGTAATTATTTACCAAATAAATAAATAAACAAATAAATAATAATAAATAAATAATAAAAAGATAAGAAATAAAGCAAAACAAAGCAAGTACAATAGACCAATGTACTGACGAAATAAAAAGATTTCAAATATTCGTAAATCAGTATCGTTATCACCATGGCTTGTGATGGTTGCTTAATTTCATTAGGCAAAGTCTTCGATATTTTCCAGAGTCGTGAAAAGACAATGGAATTTTTACGCAAACATGAAATTACAGAAAATACCGTGAAGTGTAAAAAGTGTGGTGCGGACGCAAATTTGAGTGCAGACGGAAAGCGGTGGCGGTGTAAAAAAAGACAAACAAAAAGGGTGAATAAAAAAATTATTAAAAGTCGGTGCTACGTGATTTCTCGCGGATTTTGCACATTTGAAATTTGGACGACGAGATTACCACATGAGTGGTTATATAGCCGATTTCTTTTTTTCGCCGGGCATATCCATCGCACAGTGAACGCACGCATGCTTTCTTTAATGCAATTACCAAATATCAAAACAACAATGCAGAGTAACCATTTCAGAAAGTAATGCGGTTTGCTGTGTATGGAGCTTTCAAAATCGGACAATGATTCGACAACAAGAACGATCATCAACTTCAACAACAACAACATTCGAATTGGACTTCATGAATTTTAACAGCTTTTCCGAATTGAAAAGTTGTTTGGGTTATGCACCCAACTGTGGCCGAATTCAGTTCCTATTCTTCTATTAAAAATGATTAAATGGTGGATTGCATGTTAAATAAAGTGATACAAAAAAGCAACATTTCAGATGATAACTTTGTGCGCTGTAGCCACGTGTTGGTTTGCATGGATCGTATAATATCATACCGCCTTTCAACAATTTTTTCATTCACCCTTTTTATATATTTCCACACCATCTTCATCAATCATGCTCGATACATTCAATACATTTTGTATATTTTCTATAATTTTATTTTTTCACGATTCGAAAATGAAAATAAAAAATTTGTCGAGAAAAAGATACTAAAAAATCATTTTTTTACCTCAAAGCCCCAAAACATGATTTTTTTTTGAGGTCAAAAAAGGTCATGCGCTATCATAACATGAGTAGTTATGATGTTCTGAAATCATAATACGCCTTCAAAAAAATTTACAAATATTCATATTTATATTCAAAAATATTTTTAATATTAGGTGGGGAAGCGATACAGAACATCGCGCTTGAATCAATCAATAAATATCTTCCAATCACACCAATGCTATTGAATCAACATTTTTTCTCAGTGTATTTTTTTTCAAATCTAATTCAACCACCAACGTCGAAGGTACAGTTGCCAGGTGTTAACGGCCTCCGAACGAAATCTCTCAGCTTCGTGTTCATGCATCTTCATTAACTTAATAAATATGTCAAAGTTGATGGAAGATTTAACATAACATAATATTTCCTTATAAGCTTACGATAACTCATAAAAGATAAATAGGATCTGTGGGTTGCAGTAATGGTTTACCGCCTTAATAAGCGAGCCGAATAATATTTTTTAGATAATTCTTGCTTCTTGAATGAGCGTATCAATTGGAAGTGAGTGTCGAAATTAATTATTTTTTCAATACTACTATCTGATACCCTTGAAAATCTTTTGTGTTTTTTCTGCCTTTGAATTCCCGTTTTTTGTTTATACATATCGGTTTCTTCAGGAGAACTTCCTGCCCCTGACCCAATGACCGTTGTAAATCACGGTGTAGTTACCCGCAGTGTGTAGGATTCGCCGCCCGGGGGATCATAAACTTGGCACTGGAAACACTCGTTAGCCAGTTTGCTTTTGCTATACGATCGCGTCAAGCGCAGCCCTCAGATCTTCTTTCATGTCTCTCTTGTGTATCCCCCACGTCCATGTACACATCCGAGTTGAAGCCAACTGCTTCATTGCATTTCGCGCAATTCTGCTCGAGTCTTTCAGAAGAGCGGTCTTCGGCAAGCCTCATTTCTCGAATCGCCGCTACGAATCGATAGCCTTGCCGAGGCCATAGATCTACTCTTGTAGATCGTTAGTGTTGATGTTTTGCCGAAGCAAAAGATGCAGAAGAACGAGAGGAAGAACATAGATAAATGGAAGTTAAAGGAATATATGGCCTGGCAGGAAACCGCCCAAGTAAATTCCAAAAGCTTCGTTTACTACGCTGAACTCTAAGACCAACTAAGATTCCCCGTGCAGAAATTTTTTCGGGATCGATTAGGATTCTGGTCAGGATTCCGATCTCCCGATCAGGATCTAATGTGGTTACCGGATCCGATTCCCGGGCTGAATGTAACAACTGCAATCTGGATCCTGACTGGGATCCCAATCTGGATTCTGACGGAGATCCTCCCGTGCATAAGTTTTTTAGATCTATGTCTTTCCCTTTTTGCTCATTTTTATGCGGTTCGCACGCACACTTAAACTGTAACTTACAAAAATGAACTCGAATGCATGCAGTTACAAGAGAATTTCTGCTTTGAATTTTGCTTTGTTTCCTGTACGATTTTGAATGCAGCTGCTTCCACTCACCTGTTATATGAATTCATCATTTTTTGATATTAAAACATTACCCCTGAGTCTCTTTGTCCTTAAAAATCGTATATCTGTCTTTTAACATGAAAGTGATTTTTTGTTCATGAACATTTTTTAGCGCACTGACGATGTTGGATGGTTAAGAATAGCTGCTTTCTTATCGTGTAATTGTTTGCGAGAGATCTGGAAGGTCTAGTAATCTTGTTGGATCCATGTCCCACCGCTCCCAAGTTTTTTTCGTCAATAGCGTTCTAGACCAGTTGACTTTTTCACAGTTCTATAGATACTGCTCATGTGATAATAGTATTCTGATCTGTTGGTATGAGTGCGGCACACCATGAGGGTGACCGTGTTTTACGAGATTGCGTAAATCTTTCAAGTGTCCAGCAGAACGAATTCCAGAGTTGCGAGAAAGATAGAGCGATAGAGAGAGTGAGAGAGAGAGAGAGAGAGAGATTTTTTGATTGATTGACGTATATTTTAGCTTTCTCGGCTATTTGTGTGTACAATATTTACATTTTCTTAACCTAAATTCAATTAAATACAAAGATGAGATTTAATACGAAATTGGATTTCTCGCCAATTATACATTATTATTATTATTATTATTATTATTATTATTATTATTATTATTATTATTATTATATCGTATTATTTTATCTTGCTTCCAATATATAGGCTGTGACCTTTCTTTCGAATTCTTCTTTTTTCGATTCGGAAAAGAGAGAGAGGAAGAGGGGGGAGAGAGAGGCGAGGGGGAGGGGGAGAGAGCGCGAGAGTGAGAGCGCGGGCGGGGAAGGCGGAAAGCGGGGAATGGAGTGAGTGAAGTGAAGGGTAGGAAAGTGAGAAGAATGGTGACAGTGGAATCGCAGCAAAGTACGTACTGTGGTCGAGGGGTTACATGAACGTCAAGTTTTCCGATGCTCCTATGTTGAGCTACTTCCACGAAAACTTGTTTCTACACATACCCACTATCAACGTTTTGATCGTGGTATCCATTCCTGGCTTGCCAGTCTCGGTGTGAGTCGAGGACCGCAGTGAAACTACGCAAAGTCTTTGTCCTCTTGCGGATGAACGCTCGATTCGTGGAGTGTATGCAATGCCGTGGAGGTACTTTAGCCGCAGCAGACATCTGGCAGAGACCGAAGAACCAGGACTGTACCGTCATCCTAAAAGCTATATATACCTGTTGTGAAACTTCCAATCGTTACGTAGTTGCGAAGTAAGCTTGAATGCTGTGACGAGAGTTTGTCATCTACTGTATAATATATGTATATACGCTTTCCCAGGGTGAATGGTTAACTCTACAACTTTCAGTTATACACCATAATTTGAGTGTAAAAGTGTAGTACTGTTTGTTGATGCGTTATTAAGGGTATCCTCCCATCAAAACTGTAGAAAAATATAAGATTTTCAAGAATTTTTTTCTCTGATCTCAGACAAAATAATTTAAAAATAATTTTTGATCTTTATTGAAACAGTTTCCAAGTATTCAAAACTAAATTTTATCTATCAATTTCTACCAATATATATGACTTATCTTGCTATCTTTAGAATGCCAAGAAAAAACCTACACTCGAGGGGTGTCTTTGTAATCCGGTAAGAGATGATCTGAAGTAAAAAAAAAGATATTGCTGTCGTTAAAAAAAGCAAAGAAACATTTTTTCCACGATATTTAATAATGATTAGAAAATGGAGTTGCAAATAACGGGGTTTTTTCATGTTAATTTGTTTACAAAAAATCGAGGCATGAACAAAAATTAATCATATGGGGTAGCATGATGGCGGGATTAATGGAGAGTAGAATGTACCGAAGGAATTTTCAGAATCGATCTGTAATCTGCCTCTAAATTTTATACTTTTTGGAATTTCGACTTGATGTTTTTACACAACATTCTTGAAGAGTTATACAATTAAAATGTATTTAAAAGAAATAGATTTTTTTAAATTTTGATAGGAGCGTACACTTTTAATTGCGGAAGAAAAGCAGCTTCCGTGAATTTAGTTATGAGATTCAGGTATTGCAGCGGAGTCATTTTATTCCGAACAAAGTAAAAACAAATAAGTATTTTTTTATAGATGCACGTCTTCGATCGCTGCCTAAAGACAGAAAAAAATCGATAAGTTTCTTTCCATCAAAACTAGTATGAGTATAACTGCTGGGGCTCTCGAAGTGAAACGGATCGTCGAGTGTTCTTTCGAGGAATCTAAATTGTATATGCAGACAAATTTTGTGGTGAAAAAAAAAGATTCTTCAACAACTAGCGCCATGGGTGTTGGGGAATATCCTTGTGTTTTTAGCGTTTTGCTCTGCATACGGTTGTGACACGGTCTCCCGGTAAACAAAGCCGTGTTGTTTCTCGCAGAGTTATGACCCACATTATGGTCATGAAGTATTAGCCCATGTAGTCCGTGGTAGTCAAGTGAACGAGAGTCTGTTCCAAAAAAAGAAAAAAATAACGTCACGGCCACCGAGCAACTTTGAGCCGTTTTAACAAACACGGAAATTTGTATCAGGTAATTAGGTGAAGCAATAATATCTCCTTGGTTCCTTTAGTATCATTTAGCCAGAATGTTTGTCGTTGGTGATGTCATTGTTGCTGATGATAATGACGTTGCAGTGTGGTAATTAAGCCAAGAAACCAGTGAACAAAGTGACTCCGGGAATAGGCCTCTCGGTCTATGCACTTCTCCCTGTCACTGTATAAACAATACACGTTTTGGTTTTTTGACGATGAGCCATCCTCATGACGGCGAGACAACGGCCGCCGTAGCAAAAAACAGCCAGTCATTTAGGAACGCAAATGAGCCTTTTATTCACACAGTTATTCCCATTTTTGTCGACCTAGTTTCGAGAGATGGTGATGCTCCTCGCACTTTCGAAGTAACGTGACACGGATTATTTTCAAAACGTAAAACGTCAGCCTTTTGAGCTCACAATAGCGGAATAATAGTCATTGGTTAATTAGGTGATATAAGTTTTTTTGGATGACAACAATTCGTATTATAAACAATTGACTCGACTTTATAGGAAAAATGCATTCGTTTGTAACGTAACCATTTTTTATAGCACGATGTATTCTCAGCAGGCACCTGTTATTCACAAAAATCAAACCAATATCACCAATCTGATTTCTAAAATAAACTATGGGAAAACAGCCTTGTGGGTTAGTAGCACAGTTTGTCCGTTTTTTCTGTAAATTAATCAATATATTTTTTCTCGTACTCTATAACCATTTATTGACTCGGGTTCAATTCAACTTTCACATTTTTATCGCTCAAATGTGTACAAACTCGTCGTGAAAACTCGAAGTATTCTATCGATGATCTGAATCTAACGTTGGACTGCTCTCGAAGGCGCGGAGTCTAGTTTTGGCTCTTTCATTATGGAAAAGTCTTTTTCAAGTGCTTAACATTTTTATGTATGTACTTCAGTTCAGTTTCATTTAAATTGAAATTTTTCGGCAAATTTCGCTACTATAACAAAGTTTAATGTGTTATATTATTGATTGTCGGAAATTCTGTTGGTATTTTAGAGGCACTCTTTTCTACCCATCTCTATGTATCTTAATCGTGATTTTTTTTGTCTTTAGAAAATTACAGAACGTATACGTCTTCTCTAGTCGCGTACATGATTTATGATATATCCTTGCGGCACACCGTTCTGTGAAAACGTCTTCGTGATGTTCGTATACTACAGGTACACACTTACATACATACGGAAAAGTATAGGTATGTATTTCGTGGATAGAGACCGAGTTTTATATCTCGTTTGCTGACCCTGGCGAAAGTTGCCTCTGGGTTCGCTGATCGTTAAGCTCATTCCGGCAATGTCAAGGTGATTCGAGCGGTCACAAGCAGAGTCGACGAGTGAGATAAAATGGCCCGGGGCTATTTTGCGTCTAGCGTAACCAATAAGCGGGGCCCTGCGTTTCACCCGAGTATACATCTTGCTTCAGGCTATATTCTATTTGCATCTGATTATTCTCGGCCATATAATACTCTATCGTCGCTTCGCATCTTTCTTGTACCTATCGCTCGCTTATTTTTTTAATATTCTTTTTTTCGTCTTTTCTATATTTTTTTCCTTCTTCCTATTCGTCTTCATTCAATGGTGTACGAGTTCAAACAGAGAAATCCGGGACGCGAACTATTAAAAGTCTACGTTTTCTATCTTGTATACGATGAATGTTACTATTTACCGAGCCCTTGCTAATCGTTTGAAAATTCAAAGATAAACGCGATAATCCTTTCGTGGCTTTGTAACCAATTGGCTCTGCGACACGCTAGATAAATTAACGTTCGTGCTGCGGCTCGCATGTCTCCAATTAGTGATATATATACGGCATATTCGGAGACACTCTACCTAACACAGCGGTTTCTCTCAATTTATTCACAAGACGTTCGGCCTCGTCGAATGAATTAGGGAACTAAAAAGTGGGCGTCCCATTTCGAATGTGGTTACACCGAGATTCAGCTTCCTCAGCATAGAGCCTAGACGTAGAACCATGGATATTTTTGTCTTGGCAGCGTTTTTTATATGTAGCAATCTTGTCAATCATCGTAGTCACCTTTCAGATACTTACATTTATCGTACTTCTAGAACTTTTGTAGGAAAATACATGTAAATGTGGGTTATGACGGGACAAGAATATTATTGTGCAAAAAAGAAACGAAACTCGAAACTTATGAATAATCGCATATTATGGGTGATCTCAAATAACAATTTGTTTATTCCACCGATGATCTCGAATACTCGTGGCAATTATCATAATCAAATTAGTCGTATTTTTCTTAAATTTTAATTATATCATATAAAGGGTATTACATGGCTGTTTTTCTATCCCTTCCCCCTGGCGAGTAACATTTCGCGTGTACTTCTTATATATACATGCCACGTATCGTCGGCCGGTGAACCATACATGTCCTATAAAAGCAGAGGATAAATTTTCCTCACTGTTTTTTTCCGACTATATCTATACACATGGAGGGGGAAAGGAAGGTGGCTACGTGCCCGGAAATTTGGAATCTTGGTATCGACAGTTCGGACTTTTCCAATTAGAACGGACGGAGATTAATGACCGCGCAGTGGGCCGTGAAAGCCTCACTGCGTTGCCGAGAATGGTGGAACCAGTGAAAGAGTGCTGCTCGTACTTTTTCTCCTTGCGCGCAATTTTGGAAATTGTCTCTTTCGTCCACGATCGTTTCCGGAATCTAAAATTGCACGGGTTTTTCTTTGTGTTTTTTGTCACATCGCTGTAAATGGCAAATCCTTGAATCTCGAACACTTCGTTCCCTGACAAAAATCTTATATGTGTATACATCGACTCCTGGCATGCAGAAATATGTAATTCAAACTCCTATGTGGGTTAACATTTACAAGTTAAGCCCTTTTGCTCCCACGTTTTTTATACGAAATTTATGGCAGTTGCATTCCGGTGGGGAACGGGATGAAGTGAACATGTCGTCTTCACTCGCTTCGTAATCGAATCCCCGAACACGTTTCAAGGGGCCCGAAGCATTCTTGCCCATTCGCTCGATCAACCTCTCTCTCTCTCTCTATTTCTCTCTCCCTCTCCCTCTCCTCTCCTCCCTCCCTCCCTCTCTCTCTCTCTCTCTCTCTCTCTCTCTCTCTCTCTCTCTCTCTCTCTCTCTCTCTCTCTCTCTCTCTCTCTCGCCATTTTTTCAAAAATTCAGAAAAATCGCCATTTTTTCAAAAATTAAAATTTCGCTAAACCCTCTTCGTTCACGAAGAGCATATAGTATTGTACTAACGAAATCTTTTTGGTTTTTTGATTTCAAATGAGCCATTCCAGAGATATCATGCTCACCGCGAGTGATGTTCAAAAAAAGGTGTTTTAGGACAACTACCATATTTCCCCCAGTAGTGAAATTTGTTTCATACAAAACTTACTTTATAGTGTATTTTAATAAAATGATGTTAACATGGCTAAAAAAATCATGAAAATCCATTAATTTTCCCGAGCACAACTAGATATAGCCTGTTACAGTATACTTGGGGTCTAGAATATTTCGGGCGAATCTAAGTCGAAGATTGAAAACTTGGCCCTTTGGAAAATTATTGTTTTTTCCTAATATCTTAATACATTTTTCCGACAAACGAATTGCCCTATCTTATTAAGGCATACTAGAAATGAGGCAGAATATTTTTTCTAACTTTAATATTTATTATTTGTACCGTGTCAATAATTTAAGGATGCTGAGGTAATTTGGATCCCATGTAGTTCCCCATCATATAAAAATACCTTACAATGGGAAAGTGCATACTTTAGCGGTTAACACATTAATCTTGTTCGAAGCGTGATGATAGTGTCAGCTTTTTCGAAGGCAATACTAAGCGATAGAAGACTTTGAAAGTTGACGACTTGTCTTTGAAAACGAGGTACAATGCCGCCTACCAACTTCACTAAACATTCGCTGTTGATCTCATTGAGAAATGCTTTTACTATATTTTCTCTATTGTCTCGTTTGTAGCATAATCATTAATTCGATTGTATTGGACTTGTTTCGAGAATATAAGCAAGATAATTTAAGCAAAAATCATCAAATGGGGTTAAATGAATCCGTTCATATTATTTCAATAGTTACGACTAACAGGAATAAAATCTTATCGTCCATTACTTATTAAATTGGATTAAATTAACGTTTTCATTAGCACTATTGACGAATGGTTAGGTTAATAATGAATAGGTAACACAATATCTATTTAAATCTTAATTATCCTGTACGTTACACAAAAATGTCTTTAAAAACGTTATTAACACATATGCACTGCATGAACCATAAACAGAATTTATTTTCTTTAACGAACTCCTTCAGGGGCAGTTGAATTCTTTGGTATACATATTTTTTCTTTGTCGTATATCGTCATCGTAGTGTATAAAAATATTGATTGTGTGCTGCGAAAAAATCTATGAAAAAAAAAATGAAAATCTTGTCTCATAAATTACTCGTATTTATCGATTTTATATGATGCAGTCTCGGTTTTATGAAACGAGGCCACGACGTAGGAAAGTCCACATAGCCTTACGTGACGACGGAAATAACGATGCACTCGTATCTCTATCACATTCTCTCATTTATAGGCCATTCCGAGCCAAATCAGTAATATGAGGAAGTTATTAAAATTTTTTTAGGTTTGTTAAAATTCGACTATTTAAAAGTTATTGAGATTTAGAAATACTATGTTTAGAGGTTTATCAATATTAGACATTCTAAGAATAAAAATAGCAACAGTGTCTAATTAATGGCCTGAATATTCTTGTAAGATTTTTACTGTTTTTCCATATCCAGGAGGTAAATTAAGGAATTGAATAAATTGATGAAAGCGGTGATTAACCCTATATTTTGATCTCTACACAGTACGTAGATTATAGAATAATTTTATAAACATAGTATGAGTTTGACGAATCTGTACTTATTCAGATAAAAGTCTATCGTAAAATATCAAAATGTACGACAGTGTGGGACGATGAAAAGAGCCCGTTTGCCAGGTGGCGACGAGACGAGAAGGGAAATGAGAGGGCAACTTTCTCCGGTGATTGCCCCACTAATCGCGATATATAACCAAGCCGAAGATTTCTACGCTCAAGTCTCATATACACCAAAGGCTTTGGTATATAACCTTCCTGTAATCTTTTTTTATTCCTCCCTCCCTCTCTCTCTCTCTCTCTTTCATCCTGTCATCCTCTCATTTTTTGTTCATTTTTTCCTTTCGCTTCCTCGTCTTGTCGTTCCTGTCCCCTCCATCACAGTTCAGCGATTCTCTTTACTTTTTTCACGATCTCTTTTTAACAATGTCATACATCAATTTTATCTGCTTCTTTGACGCATTCTTCATCTGGGCTCGATTCTATTTCTGGTAACAAAAAAAAACGATTTCTATGTCGATTATGTATTTTTAAGTTCACTTATTTTATCTTGCAATAGTGAAATATCCAGTTTTTAAATATTCAAAATTGTGTAGTGTCATGCCCATATTTCTGCTAACGTGGCAATTATATTGCGAAGTCCCGTTCTCGATGATAGTAAGGAAGAATATTCTAGTCATGCTTGTAATGCCAACATCACAACATTTCAACGTTTAATTTTTTGAAGTTAGCCCCATTTCTATCCATGGTACCTCCTGTTAGCCTCTCCCGTGTGGTGATCTTCATATTGTTTCGTTGTGCCGAAGTATCAACACGTTTCTATTACGTATTTTCTTTTTTCTTTTCAATAAGAAATTGAATAACTAAGTGTATAATGCCAAAAAGGCGGGTAAGATCACGATCAAAATCAAGATCAAGGTCAAGAAGTCGACGTGATAAAAAAGAGAAAAAATATGATTTTCTCCTTGATCAAGTATCTAACCTCATAAAGGTAGTACAATCGTTAGTTGCACATCAAAAGACATCTTCTCAAAAAGAGACAGGATCATCCGATAATCACGATGCGCTTTCTCAACCCGGAAAATCTTCTGCAGAACAGTTGAGTGACAAGACTAATGTGGTTGATACACACGATAAGAATTGTATGTCTTGGTCAAGAGACATTCGTTATACTCCACACGAGTATAAAGAGTAAAAATCCACACGATTTGCAAAAATTCATACGATTTTTATATAGAGATTTTCTTTATACTCCATACGAGTATAAGGAGTCAAAATCCGCACGATTTTCACGAAATCCATACGATTTTTATATAAAGAGACTTTCTTTATACTCCATACGAGTATAAGGAGTCAAAATCCTCACGATTTTAAAAAAATCCATACGATTTTTACAAAGTTCGTCTCTTTATATCCATGTATTTTCTAATTGTCTAGGAGACAACAAGGAAAATGATGGGAACATTGCTGATGTTTGTAATGAGAAAGATATTGAAACAAATAATGATGAATAATTTGAAGTGGAGCTAGTCCCAGCAATTGAAAACAATATTTTGAAAGCTCTCGGATTTGATCTCAATGAATCAAAATTCAAGGAGTTCAAATTTTATCCCGAGCTGAAAAATACTTGGGGAAAATGGATGAAAGAGGACCTTCCTGAAAAGAATAAGAAGTAAATCCTGGAAATATATAACAGAAAAGGTGAAATGTTTACAGAGGCTCCAAAAATTAATTTGGAAATAATTGCTCTATTATCCGATATTGCTCGAAAAAGAGACCAGCATTTTGTAGAAACCCAAAACTGTATTGGAACTGCTTTGTCAGTATTAGGTTGTGCCGTTTCAATGATCATCGATCCTCCTGAAGATGAATTAGATGAGGATGCATTTTTAGATTATATGAGCCATGCTGGTCAGCTTCTTTCTGATGTGCTTCATCAACAATCTACAGCTCGTAAATCATTCATTACACCACATCTTAATAAAAATATTAAGCCAACTGTGGAAGCGATAATTTCAGACGAGTGGTTGTATGGTAACAACTTTAAAGATAAGGTGAAAGACGCTAAAGAAATTGAAAAAGCATGTGCTGAGATTAAAGATAAACCAAAAAAGGAAACATTTAAACCTCGTGATCAGGGAAAATTCAGGGGCCCGGCTGTCAACAGACAGTCGGGCCAATTAAAGAAACGCTTCAAATTCAAGAAGAGATTCACTCAATATTCGACACAAAATACGTCGAAAGGAATAAACAGTCAGACGAAGAATCTGTCATCATCCAGGAGATAATGCAGGTAGCAAAACCAGCTGGTAGACTGCGTTTTTTCAAAGAAGCTTGGAAACAAATTACTTCTGATAAGTTGATCCTAGATGTTGTATAGGGTTACAGAATTCCTTTTGTTAAGACGCCTGTTCAGGATTGTATCATAAAAGAAAAGACGTTTTCAGAAAATAAAGCAAAGCAAATTAACGGGACAGACCTAGTTGGAACGTCAAAAAAAAGGCCTTTTTTCCGATTCTTTTTTGGTCAAACGATAAAATAATTCACAACAAAAGTTCTTCCGTTTAAAAGATACATATGTAATGTATATGTTGCAATTTTTTCAACGCAATACATATCGAAATAAGCTGGTGACCGTCAATTGCCGAGGACGCTGCAAAAAAAAACACGGTTTGCGGTGATCAAGCTCACGCTGCAACGGCTCATCTGAAACAAAAAAAACGGAGGGGATTTTTAGTTAATGATATAATGCTCCAGTTGAACGAAGGGTTTTGAAAAATTTCCATTTTTCACAAAATGGCGGCCGTTAAAAGTCAAAAGTGTTTTTTTGACCAAAATATCAGTTCCATTTTTTGCTATTAAAAATAAAAATAATTATCCAAAAAAAAAATCCTTCGTTCATATGGAGGACTACCATGTATAGAAGAAGTGATATAAATTTCAACCCGATCGGTGAAGCCGTTCTCGAGCTACAGTGATCACCGACTTCAAAAACATGGTTTCGAGAAAAACGCACTTGAAGTCCGCTACCTGCTTACCTATGGCTCAGACACGACGTGCTACAAAGTCTTGTATTTCGGCGAATAATGGTTCGATTTACATTTACCTGGGCGGAAAATGTTCGTAAGAGATTCTACTTTTTGAAAATGAAATAAAAAAAAAATCGATTTTTCGAAAATTCTAACTAGGTCTGTCCCGTTAA
Organism: Rhimphoctona megacephalus; assembly: GCA_963989365.1. Classification (NCBI taxonomy): domain Eukaryota; kingdom Metazoa; phylum Arthropoda; class Insecta; order Hymenoptera; family Ichneumonidae; genus Rhimphoctona; species Rhimphoctona megacephalus. The sequence goes on along the minus strand of OZ022414.1, from coordinate 26,104,432 downwards.
TAGCGAAATTAAGAAATTATTAAGAAAAAGTGTTATTGAGGATTCTTCCCACTGTGATAAAGAATTTATATCATCTTATTTCCTTGTTCCAAAACATGATGGCTCATTTCGATTCATTTTCAATTTAGTAAAATTGAATAAGTTCATCCAAACTCAACACTTCAAAATGGAAGACATGAGAACCGTTCTGGGATTATTATCCAAAAATGATTTTATGGGTTCTGCAAATTTGAAGGACGCATACTTCATTGTTCCAATTTATGAAGATCATAAAAAATTCCTCCGTTTTCAGTTTAAAGGAAGACTTCCAGTTTTCATGCCTTCCATTCGGGTTATGTTCCAGTCCATATATCTTTACAAAGATTATGAAGCCGAGTATCAATGTATTGAGAACCAAAGGAATTTTTCTAGTGCTTTACCTTGATGATTTTCTGGTCATCAACCATTCGAAGACTCCTTGTGCGAAAAATATGAGAGAAATAATAGAAATATTAGAACGATTAGGTTTCATCATAAATTTTCAAAAAAGTTGTTTAACAGCCAGTCAAAAATGCCAACTTTTGGGCTTTGTTATTGATTCAGTTAATTTCACATTAAATCTCACAGAGAAAAAGAAAAAACAAATAGTAAATTTATCCAATCAATTCAAAATAAACAGAGATTATAAAATTAGGGAATTTGCCAAATACTTGGGTACATTAACAGCAGCTTGTCCAGCTGTGAGTTATGGATTCATACATTGCAAGAGACTGGAGAGACAAAAATATTTAGCTTTAAAAATCAATGGAGAAAATTATGAAGGGAGTATTCATATAAACAAAAAGATGATCGAGGAGCTCGGATGGTGGAAAATTCATGCTCTCATCAGTTCAAATCCAATCAGAATTCACAAATTTTCAAAAGAAATTTTCTCCGATTCTTCCTTAACAGGTTGGGGATGTTTTTACAATGGAATAAGAGCATCTGGATTTTGGAACAAAAATGAAAAGAAAAATCACATAAATCATCTGGAATTACTGGCTGCCTTTTTCGCGTTGAAATGCTTTGCTTCTGATTTATACAGTTGTGAAATTTTACTACGCCTTGATAATACCACTGCTATAGCATATGTGAATAAAGCTGGAGGAGTACAATTCCCCCATCTCAGTGAGCTTGCTAGAAAAATTTGGAAATGGTGTGAAGTGAGGAAATTATGGATAAAAGCATCATATATCCGTTCGGCTGAAAATGTTGACGCAGATGAAGCCGCACGCAATACTAATGATGATACTGAATGGGAACTTTCCCAATATGCATTTGAACAAATTAAGAAAAAAATTGGTCCATTTTCAGTAGGTTTATTTGCATCTCGTGTGAATAAAAAGTGTAAAACATTTTACTCACAATTCCCAGACCCCGAAGCGGAGTTGGTGGATGCCTTTACAACTAATTGGCAAAAGAAAAACTTTTATGCCTTTCCTCCCTTCGCACTAATTCTGCGTTGTCTTCGAAAAATTATCAACGATAAAGCAACAGGCGTATTAGTAGTTCCCTTCCGGCCCATAGAACTGTGGTACCCCTTATTCACGTCACTGCTATCTGAACAGACAATTACGTTCAAACCAAGTAACTCTTTGTTGAAATCTCCTTTCAGAGAAAAAATCCATCCGCTGGCATCCCAACTTTTGTTGGTGGCAGGGAAGTTATCAGGAGTGCATTTTTAAAGAGGGGCATTGCCGAAGACTCAATAGGAGTCATGGTCAATTCTATAGCAGAATCGACTCTTAAACAATATGAGAGTAGTCTAAAATCATGGTGGGATTATGCTCATAAACATAAGTTAGACATTTTCAATGCTAAAATCTCTAGTATAATCGGTTTCCTGACTGAAAAATTGAAAAATGGTGCTAGTTATAGTTCCTTAAATACACAAAGATCAGCAATTTCATTAATATCTGTTTATAATATCAACGAAAATGGGTTGATTCTGCGATTTTTCAAAAGTGCTTACAAAAAAAATCCCACCAAACCCAAATACGCCACGACTTGGGATGTCACTCCTGTGCTTAACTTTCTCGAGAAATTACCACCACTGAAAGAATTGAAATTGAAAGAAGTAGGAGGAAAAGTTGCCACTTTATTAGCTTTAACAACTGCACAAAGATTGCAAACTTTAACATTAATAAACATCGATAACATTGAAAGATCTACAGATGGTATAAGAATAAAAATTGCTGATTTAATTAAAACTTTGCGACCTGGTGCGTATCAACCAGAATTAATACTTCCAAAATTTAAAGAGATACCGGGAGTATGTGTAGCTTCTGTGGTTTTAGAGTACTTAGGTCGTACTAGAGAGTTAAGAAATGAGAATATAAAAAATTTACTCTTTTCTTCTGTCGAACCGTACAAAGCAGCGACGTCACAAACTATTGGTCATTGGGTGAAGAACCTCATAGGTAAAGCTGGTATTAATACAAAACAGTTCTCGGCATATAGTACCAGACATATAGCAGTATCCATTGCTCATCGCAGAGGGGTGGATATTGCCACAATCAAGAGAAGTACTGGATGGACAGAGGGCTCCTTAACATTTTTAAAATTTTATAATAAACCTATTCAGGCACCCAATGACGAATTTGCACGTGCAATTTTGAATTCAATGTAAAAAAATGAGGTGTGTTCATTAAACAATAAAGATTTAAACAATAAGATAGTAAAATTATTTACATCTTCGAAGAGAATTATCACACACTCTAAAAATCTACAATATTCTTCCTTACTATCATCGAGAACGAGACTTCGCAATATAATTGAAAGATCAAAGGAGCCCGCCGAAGGCGGGCGAAGTTTGATGAAAATTATATTAAGAAGTCTCGTTCGAAAATGATAATATCCCACCTTGAATCAACCCAGGAATCTTGTCGCTACTATCATCTTCATGATATAGTGTGATAATTCTCATATCGTCACACAAACCAATATGAAGATCACCACACGGGAGAGGCCACCAGGAGGTGCCATGGATAGAAATGGGGCTAACTTCAAAAAATTAAGCATTGAAATGTTGTGATGTTGGCATGACAAGCATGACTACAATATTCTTCCTTACTATCATCTTCGAATGAGACTTCTTCATATAATGTTGATCAAACTTCGCCCGCCTTCGGCGGGTTCGTTTGGTCTTTTAATTAAGATCACCGTAATATCTCAATCCAAATATATTTTTTTTTAATTCATAGAAAGTAGAACAGCTTTATAGATTAAATATTTTACAACGAATTATATCAAGGGGATTATAAATAAATATACAAGTTATGTGTAATAAATTTAAAAATAAGTTGTGTGTAATAAAGTTATATGTAAAAATAAATATTGCGACAATGTAAAGACAGATGGATTATCAAAAAAATGCAATTCTTCTACCTTGTTTCGTTAATACAAACCATCGAGAACCAAGTTTCAAGAAGAATTGCAAAATAATAGACAAATCATTTCTTAGTTATTCTATCTTACCACATATAAACATAAATAATCTTTTCAATATAACACGTAGGTACATCTAACCCAGAGTCAATTTTTATTTGGAAATTTGTCTAACCGTGCCGAATAAAGTGCTGTTCATTTCTTTGAACTTCTAAGTTTTTCCGTTTTTTCTTTTTACGATGGTATCATGCATTTTTCCTTGTTTCATCTGATACCCGAGCTTCTCCCACCGAGCTCTTTTCTCTCGTTTCGCATCTTCATTTTTCGTGTTTTCAACTTCGGGGCTCTTCTCAGTTGCGGGATATTTTCAGCATTCGCCTCTGCCAAGTTCTTTCAATGTATATATATGTACGTATACACGAAAAGGTTGTAGATATATACTAACTATTTGCTGGTTTTCCATTCGTGCACGAGTGATCTTTTCTATTTTCTTTCCGGTTTTTGTATTTTTACAGAGAGCAGGAGACTCTGGCACACGAAATGAAATATTCTTTATTTTTTCATTTTCCTTTTTTCTCCTTTTCCTATTCGCCCACACAAACATACAAACGTTAAGTTTTATCCGTCAACACGTATTTTTCCGGATCTGTGTTTGTTTCTATTCTTCTTTCCCATCTCCGACAACGTAGCTATATATAATATTTACTATGTGCCCACAGAGCAAAATTAAGGATGTTAGCTGAAAGAGCTCGTCCTGATGAACTCCGGCCTAATTACCTTATAACTGTTTAATGCACGTTCAATAAATTAATATGGTGAGGAATTGGTTTATATTGACAATTGTTATAAAGAAACTTAAACTTTTTGGCCTGCAATAGGGATTTGAAAGTATTATCGAGGAGACTTGATAACTAATGGATACATTTAATTAATAATTTAATAAATACCGCACATTTCTGAGTGTTGCGATTTTTTTGTTTTTATTTGAAGATATGTGAACTGGCGTTGTTCTTGTTATAAACGTTCTCTCATGTACTCTATGCAAACCGAAATTTTTGTACTCATATTTCCATCTGTAATGAGTATGCCGATACATTTTTTATTTCTCTTTTTCATATATAGATTTTTCTACCGACTGTACCATACGTGAAAACTTATCTCACTCCACTCTCTCTGATAAAACTTGAATCAATCGCACATATACTCCTGTACATTGCTGTATCGTTCTAGCGCGATTCCATCGACTTCGATATATTCGAATAAATGAAGAGGAGAAATGGTTGTAGAAAATGTTCCGTATGTGTGTATGCGTGTACATGCGACAGAGCACCTCCAGTTACATTGACACTTTTTATACTCGACACTTACGTCGTCGCCAAAATCACCTCAATGCGGCATTCTTCTCATAACTTTTCGTGAACATACTTCCTGACATTTATTCATTAATTTATCTAATGACATGTTGGACGCGTTAGACATTTATTAATGAAAGCGGGATCACAAAACTTTTAGCACAATTTGTTCAAAGTACTTTTTGTTGAAACGAAAATTTTGGAACCCGTTCAAATTCGAGGAATCCTAGAATACTGAGGTATTTTTTATTTTAACCAAAAACTCACAGTAGTATGAAGAACATCGAGGTTTGATGTAGAGCCGTCGAAAAACAAATCAAAATTAGCCCATTTACTACATCACCGTGATATTAAGAGCTAATATATGTGATACTGTTGAGAAAGTTACTTTCTGTGATGCGGTGAATCGTTGAAAAACAAATTTGACTATGTTTCTATCTCTGCGGTCTATTTCTTTGAGTTTTTAACCGCTCGGCACTCTAGAAAATTGCACCACTTCGAAGATGAACCCCCAACAGTGATCGGTTATATATATATGGGACATTTCACGCCAAATTCGCCACATTTGAAATTTGCATTTTTTATTTCGTTGATTTTTTTCTCTATTAAGGGAGCAGTCTGCCATTTTCAATGATTTTGTTAATACATTTTTTTCTTATAGTAAACTTGATTTATTTATATCTACTTTTAATACATGCAAGTAGACATATGAAAGTAATACAACAATTTTTTTTTTCACTGTAAATCTCGCTGGTACGGCAGCCTGAAGTTAACCCTGTTAAAATCGGGCTGACACGATATCTTGACTTTGGATCATTTGAAACAAAAAAGTGGCGAAATTAGTAAAATATAGACTTGTCGCTATCGTTCGGCCTAGAATAATTCATGTGTGATAACAAAAACAAAATGGCGGACTTTTGAAATTTTGGACCTTTTTCAACTTTAATTGTTTAAATAATGGACTAAATATTAGTAAAAATTTATAATTCCAGGTCAAACGGAAGCTATACATATGTAGAATAAGTGAACCATATTTCAGCTCGATAGGTGCAAAACTTTTTTTTCTAGAATGTCAGCCAGGTCTAAAAACGTTGTTTCGAGAAAAACGCATTTAAAGACGCGCCAAGCGCCTAGACGCATCTGAGACCCTCGTCTTGCTATGCGTATCTCTACCGGTTCTTGGTCTTTCTGGCGTAAATGACACTTTGTACAGTAATTCTATATATATCTACTACACAAATCTGTACTTTTCAGAAAATCGATTAAAAAAAAAAAATGCAGACTGTCCCCTTAAAGAAAAAAAATAGACGAAATTATCTATAACTTGAGAGTGTTATAGCTAAATAGAGAAAAATATCTCATATAAAAAAATAGTTCGAAAGATTTCCCCACGATCGCCCTTGGCTTAAAGTTCATCAGATAAATAATCGTATATTATAAAAATTTCTGAGGAAAATGGAAGGGGTGTTCGTCTTAGTTAACTTTTTGAGGCGTCCATTTTTGCTTACGTACGATTTACTTGAAAGTTTTCTGACATAGGTTTTTGGGGTCGCTGATAACGAATCTGAACTAAAAATTCGAATATAAGCGAACGTTTTCAGTCAATACTATTGTTAGTTTGGATCTAGTACAGAAACGATCGGATCTTTATTTTTTTTTTTAACAAAAATCATGAAACGGAAAATTTTGAAAAAATTCTGAACAATTTTTTGGAGTGTATTAAGATTGTAAAAAAATTGCCATCGTGATTTTTATAGCAGATTAGAATAAAATGCATTTTTTCATGAAAAAGTATGAATTTCGACTATTTGTTTATATATGATTTTTATGCAATTAACAAATAATGAACGTACATATTTTTTCTACATTCATGAATGTCTCACGGACCATATACAAACGGAAAATGCGGTATTTGTTGCGGCGAAAGTACACTGAGAAAAAAGCTGTGTTGTTTGAACAAAAATTTTGTTGAAATCGTTCAACACGTTGATGATTTGTTTGTTCCAACCACTTAAATTGCTGGCTCAAATAAATATAAGCTGCAGTAAGCATAGAGTTATACATATCTCAAGAAAAAATTGCGATTTTTTTCAAAAGTTCGTTACCGAGAGACGTTTTGATATGAACATTTCAAAAAAATTGAGCGAGCTGCTTTTACTAAGTTCTAATAGGGTAAAAAATTAACTACATTTTTGATAATTGAATAGATTGTGAATTTATTGAACGAAACTTTTATTGAGGTACAACTAAACAGATCGTAGTTAAGAGACGATACAATAATAACTGACATGTGCTAATAATATATGAAGTGTAACGAGTTAATAAAAGCAATGAAGTAGGCATTGAAAAAAAATCTTCATAACTCTTTCTCATTAAACAAAATAACGATCAAGCGCATATATCACATAAAAAATGGAAATTTTGAACCGGGTCGATTTGACGTGGAATGCCCCATATTTATATACAGGTACATACAGCCAGGTGGGTTCGCTCTCTGAATCTCATTAACTAAATACAGTGCACCATACTCTGGCGTCTCACTGAAGGCTAGTTAACTCAATTATCTTTGGGTCATGATAACACGCACCGACAGTAAATATTCGATCAACGTGTGCGTGAAAGTCTTAACGAGCTTTCGTGTTTATTAAGGCGTCTTCTCACTTTGGAAATTTAAAAAAATCGATTTTTTTTTTTTTTTAAATTTTGAAAGTACATATCTTCAAAAATGTCATCTCGAAATTTCATAAAGATCGGACGAGTCTAACTACATTTTTTGGCGACCGTTAGGTGACTACCTGAGAGTACCCGGCGATCCCTTTCACGCCGCTCGGACGGTCCCTGTATATCTGACTCTATACAATTGAATAGCCGTGTTCTTTTGTTAATGTAGTACCCCTTGCTTAGGTATATTCTGTTTTCGGGTCTATACTCATGTAATAAGACCTTAACACGTGCATTTTTCAAAAGAAAATCACTCGGCAACGATGCTAAACTGTTATTTCATCAGTCTAATTTGAAACTTCGTAACGGCAACATCTCTGCGCTCAGGATTGTTATAATGGATAAAAAGACTTCGCAACAAAGTGCCACGTGGCGACGTCCAAGTTCGAAATCTAAAAAAAGAAAATTTCGTGGAGTGCTTCCACACCAGTCTGAAGCAGATACGAGTCATGCTAGTGCGAGTGCAGCAAAATTAAAAAAATCGGACGATACAAGTTTCGATGTACACATCGATCCAACGGCTGGATATAGTATTATTCAGTTTTTTCTTGTTTTTTCTACATTACAACAATATGTGAAGTGTAAAGTTTGTAACAAAGATGTTTCAAGAAACATCATCAAGAAAAACCGTGGAAATTGCTTGCCAAACAGCGGCATGCATTTATAACGAAGGGCTACAACCTGTTTTAAAAATTTTGGAGGTGATGGGTGTCAAACTAGGCCCTATCGCCGTTCAATACGCCGAGAAACGCGACAGTGATCGCGTACGCGTAGGGAACCGCCGCAGCTCTAACGCTTCAAAAGAGACTAGGTCGAGACGAAGGGAAGCTACTTTGGACGAACACACCTTCTACGAAGAATCGGAAGGTCCATTGTATGGAGCAGGCATCGCTGATTAACCCGAGGTAAGGTTTTTTCATGATTTTTCTGCAACCAAAACTTTAAACGCAGTTATCTCAAAACAAGGTTTTTCGGTGCTTTGTTGATGAAATTTCGGAAACTATCCGGCCGATTGTCATGAAATTTGAATGACATATGCTTCATAGTTATGGCTATAGCGCATATCATCAGATTTTTTAAATTTTGATTTTAAGAATTTTTTTTTTACAAAAAACTGCAAAAAAATCGTGGTTTTTTTTTACTTTTTCGAAAAACGTGCGCCATTTTGTTATTTTCGCGAATATCAAAAATCTGATGATATGCGCTATAGCCACTGACATACTGAATCTAAAACAGTTTTATTTTTTTGTTTCAGACTACCCGTCTCGGAGATACCATCAACAAGCCACGACCATAACATTTTTACACGGGTTTTTCAATGCTACTGATGTATTATAATAATTGTTTAAAAAAATAAAATAAAATTTTTTTCATGTACTTGAAAGATGTGTTTATTACATAGGATCCGTTTTATCCCATAATTTTAAGCAAAAATCCTCGAAAAAAAATCGCAAAAACAGCCTATTTTTGAGGCGTTTAAAGTGAGAAGATGCCTTAATTTTGTCTTTGTCGCATAAAATAGAAATGTTTCTAGGCTACACAGGGAGTCTCTTACGAGGTGCTCAATGGAAAAAAGATGTCTTTAATGGCTGACATAACTACAGTGTTACGTGTAATTCATATATCTTTCGCGTGTTCTTTGAAGTATGCACGTGCGAAAAATAATCATTTTACCTTAGCTAAGAGAAGTTCCACTACAGCTGATGGATGCTTACGACTTGGCTAGAAACTCAACAGAACTTCAATTATCGAATGATAACTGTAGCATTAACGTCTGCACCTCGTACCTGGATATTTCGCGTGGGTTTTTTTATCGCAACGGATTCAATTTGTGAACTTCTCTTTATTAGATGGATGTAAATTCTCGGGATCAAGTTAGTCCTCAGAAATTCTCTGAGAAAAGTTGTTTTTTTGCAGCAACTGCATTACTAACAGTTTATCGAGAACTATAGGAGGATATTTTTTGTTACCAATTGATCAAAGCGCGAAAAGTCTCAAAACTTTATAATATCGTAGTTTTGAAGAATCCAAAATTTCATGAACGCCGCCAAAATATATGAAATGAAGCTCAAACACATTTGTTCCTATTATCATGTAATAATCATCATTATTAAGTATTATGAGTCTATGAAAAAATGACAAGAACGATTAGGCTGGAGCAAAGTTCGAGGTTGGAGTGTACCAGGACGGTTCATTTTTAATTACAAAAATAGGGGAAAAGGGGTGATTTTAAAAATGGTGACATCTGCACAAGGTCTTGGGTCTCTTGACATAATTCGAGTCGGTGTGCGACGTAGAATCCCGTAGAGAAGTTGGTACCCTGGGTTTTTGTTCATCCCGGTCATGCCTTCGCAATGTTGTTCGAATGGCGTCCGTTTTTCCTTCTTCTCTCCCCCTCGCCATTTGCCATATGTATATACATATTTGTTAACGAACACTATAGTAGCCCAGCGGGTACTCGTGGGTCTCTGGAATTTCATATTATACCGACGTGCCAGTTCATCCCGTCGGATTTTGCGCTGTTGAGTATTTAACCCTCTCATATCATGGTTTGTCGTATACAATGAATTCTACTCGTCCCCTCCTTACCTCGATCTTACCTGGAAAAGCTTTTTCGATTATATGACAAAAGGTAATGTTGTGACAAACTTTACTTAAAATGGGCTAAGTTGCTTTCATTCGAAATATTCTGCATACATCCGAATTATCCATATCCGCACGTTTGCTACTGCAGACCATTCGTGATATGATTATGTACAAATTGTAGACTATATAAAATCGTTCGTAATTAAAGTCGAATGCCTTAGGAATCATATTAAAAAAATTATAAAAGAAAAGAATGAACAAGCAGTATTCATTTTAATGATTTATTAGTTTTTTTTTTTATTGTCAGAAGAGATTTAAATCATAGAAGTGTTAGGCTCATGATTATAAGTAATCTTGAAGTTTAATCAAAATGTTAAACAATGACCTCTGTTATCTTAAACGTCAAATTATATTAATTTGTCAAAGTTTTTTATCCACTGCATGAATCTCACAAGTGACTTATCAGCTTTGTTCTTATTTTGACTTTTTTCAGGTAAGAAACTTCGAAGTAAAGCTTTGTGTTCAAATTCACCTTCACGTTCGTTAAAGAAGATCCTCTTGATTCTGTGAGTATCTCTTGAACCATTTGTAAATCGATGAGCGTATTTATCTTTTATTCAGCAATGACGGAAAAAATGTGGAATTGATGTATTCAAGACTGAAATGCCCGAGTCGATGCTCGAAATAATTTCCGTACCTAGAGTTTTTCTGAATTTTCAATAAACTCTTCTCTGCGTTTTGTGTATGTGCCGGAACGAAAGGTCGAATTTGAAAACCGAAAAATTATATTGCTAATTACTACTCTTTAATATAATAAGTGCAGAAGACCAAGCTAGGAGAAGTTAAAGCTCTTCGAATGCACTTTTAATATAAATGAGAAAAAGGCTCCTTTTAAAAAGCACATTTTCTCACCGGCTACAATCTCGCCCTGTAAAATATCTCCGGATATGACGAGTGGCCCAAGCGTGACGTTCGTCCTACTTGAAGTTTCTCTCTCTCTCTCTCTCTCTCTCTCTCTCTCTCTCTCTCCCCCTCCCTCCCTCCCTCCCTCCCTCCCTCCCTCCCCCCTCCCTCCCCCCTCCCTCCCCCTCCCTCCTCTCTCTCTCTCTCTCTCTCTCTCTCTCTCTCTCCCCCTCCCTCCCTCCCTCTCCCTCCCTCCCTCCCTCCCTCCCTCCCCCCCTCCCCCCCCTCCCTCTTCCATACACACACACTACAAAAAAGAACACGAAAAAAATAGACAGCGAGGTAACATTGTGTGTGTATGTGAGTGTTTGTGTTTCAACTTCTGCTTTCATCCCCCTCTCGTGAATTTATGCACGTCACACAGCGCGTTGTAAATTTTAACGCGTGCTCAACGCTGACATAACTTTACCTGCGGGAATTGCTTGGGTTTTGCCCTGTAAAACGTCTTCCGGTATACGGCTGGGAATAGTGACGACGAGTTGCGATCGTCTATGAATTTTTTAAGATATCATAATACCGTATCAGAGTCCAAACTTTACGTAATTGGGAATGAGTTTAGTAGAAGTTTTGTTTATTTCGAGAGCTCTGCAGGGTTTTTAGTGTGGTTTCCTCAATAGTTCCGAATGAAGCATTTATTAACGATTACGCATAACGCAGCGTGGTTGGACGGGTAAAATAACTTATTATCTACGAAAAATCTGATTAAAAGAAAAAAATGATAATACGCGGACGAGCCTGGCGCGAAGTATGACAAAAGAAATTTGAAGTCACAGTTAAGATTCACCGCGTTTTTATGTAATTTCTACTTAAGAATATTTAATTGAACGTGTGGAATTGTAGCATTTTTGTGTACGTAAACCATTACCCTCAACTCAACGAGCCTTCATCCTGCGAACATTTTTCGCCGAAATCCAACAACCATTGACTATTGGTAAATTAAGAAGTTGAGCGCGCTACCTACATTTTTGGTATAGTTCTCTCATCATTCGAACGTCGACTTTCGCAAGCTAGAGAGAGATTTCCTTGGTAAGCCGTTCCGGCATCACCGCGGGAATCTCGAACGAGATGAGAATTTTTAGTTGACACAAGGTCGACGTATTGCACGTAGCGGGATTCCGTAAATCTAAGCTGTTGTTGTATTCCGTATATAGAATTAATCTTGTCCCTTGGCCACATACTTGTGCCGTTTTCCTTTTTTTCCATGCCGCATCGTTCTGTGCTCCTCCCTCAGGCTTAACCAGTTTTTTGGTCGGTTTTATATATACAGATTTGTACATTGTTTCTCGACTTATCGTGAGTGTTGGATCTTTCACGTTCCGTCTAAAAAACTCACGAATGGAAGCCGTGTCGGCTGTGTACAATAACAACAACGAACGATCGTGACGAGAATGAAAAATGTCGGATGCGTTTCGTGCATCCTTGGATAATATGCAGCGCAATGCCGAATGCCAGCACGAACATGAAACAAGCCTCCCCCGGACCTTTTCATACGGTGTATATATATATATGTCTGCGTATGTGTATATTGTATATGTTTTTGCTGGTTGCACGATCTGTATTGTAGAGTAGCCATATTATATACATATATTTAAAGATCGTGCGATGCAACTGTTACCCACCTTGCTTACATGTCCCTCTGTTAGCTCCAGCTTTCTTTTCCTTCTCGTTTTCTTCCTCATTTTCTTCCCCTTCTTTCGTTCCTGTCTGCTTGTACCTCTTCCTTTACCACTGTTATGTATCCCAGTTGCCTTATGTGTGTAGGGGAAGTACTCCCGCATCTTATGTATCCAAGTGAAGTTTGCACTCATCGTACGTGTGACACAAACCTAAATAAGGAAGAAAGTATTCATACAGAACTACGGAGCTTACGTGTGTCAACCACCAATCCACAGACTAACAATGTAATTTCACCAAATAAAGATTTGTATTGAACATTATCAATGTATTCATTAAAAGTCAATTAAAGAAGTCTTTTATAATCAATTTGGAATGGTCATTTCTCATTGTTAATAAGAGAATTGGTAATGGTTCAGTTATTTTGTAGCCTTCAATGTTTTGGCTGTTGGCGAATTCTGAAAACTAAGAAAAATAGATGTATTTTATTTTTGTCGGAAGCATGGTTGGTCTAGTGGGCAAGGGCTCGTGCTTGTACAACAGGGGGTGGGTTGAAATTCCGAACTTTAAAAATCAGAACGCTCAAAATTCCGAATTTATTTATCTAGAACACAATACTCCTGGAAATTTACAATTCCAAATTTTTGGAAACAGAATTATTGTATAAACGAAAATAAAAGTCCACTACGAAATCAAATGAGAATAATCATGGATCCGACCGATAAAACGTCAACATAAAAACATAGCACGTAAAACATGTATCAAGTTCTCATAATCAGAGAGTCCATAGTTCCGGAAAAATGTAGAGTTATATATTCAAGATCCTGAATGGTGAAAGTTTCTACAGAGAAAAGTTCCGAAAATAGAAATATCCGATAGGTGTAAACATCCTGATATTATATGTTTTCAATAGAACGTGAAAGATGATCAATACTCAGAAAAAATTCTACCGAGAAAGATCAAATTTCCGAAAGAATAGTACTCTGAAAGATCGAAACTGCGAAAAAATTTTCCCCGAAGATCGAAACTCCGAAAATCCATGCGATACAGCAGTGGTGCTGCCATCTAAACGCGTCAGGCTTACATGCTATCTGCTTTATGTATGAGTTTTCGGAATTTTGATCGTTCTGAACGTTCTATATCGGAATCTTACACTATCTAAACTTGAGTTTTCGCAAACTAGATGATCGAAAATATGATTTTTGGATTTTAAAACTTTCGGGAACCTGACGAATCTCTTTTATTAGCTTTTATTATATTTAAACTTTCTGATATAGTTCGTTTTCTAGAATAAAAATTTCGGTAATTTGTGCCATGTTTAATATTACATATTCGAAGTTTTGTGAGTCGAGTTACTGGCCATTCAAATAAAGTGTTGATTTCAATCATACGATTTCTGAAAATTATCTCGTGTAAGAAATCACATTTGTATCCTTTTCTTATCGCTACTCGTACCGTTCTACATCATTTACAGTCAATTGTGTAGACTTTCGCTGGCATGATCCTTACGAAACTTTCAGTTTCGGAACATTGAAATGAGGAATTTTAAATCATTGGAGCATTTAAAGTTCGAAATTTCAAACCGACCCCGTACAACACGGGTCCCAGGTTCGAACCTCGTCAAAACATCAATGAGAATTTGAAATTTTTTTCAAGTGTTACTACAATCCAGGGTGGTTTGGACCCCATCTTCATAAATCCATGCCCAAAATATCTTACTGTGATGCGTGAGCGGTTGGTATACGGCTTTGGTGGGCTCCCGTAGACAGTTCTCATCGTGCGGATGGTGGGCCTCTAGCCGTGCACTGGCGGATTCATTACATCACAGCAAGATCAGTCAGGCACAGACTGTATCGGGAAGGTTTTCTGCAGTTTCTCTTTGCCTTTGGTAAATACAGTGGGGAATAAGTTTGCGGCAAACGCACATATGGGGGAATAGATGGAAGGGTGGAACAATAATCGGAAAGGGCGAGGAGGCTAAATAGGAAGGACCCAGGGCCGTGGAAGTAACAATTGCGATCCGTTACCAACCCCAAAGAAAGATTATTTTTGTCACATTTTGATGGCACTGCAATGAGTCAAGAATTCTTTCGAACCTTAAACGTATTTATGAATGCACTGATGTTTTAAGTTAAACTCGTGAAATTCTCTAGCCGAGTAAAGGCAAAATAGTCCAGTGCCATTTCCGTTTTTTTGTCGTGTCCAAGTAAAATCGATGATTAAAAGTTGTTTTTTTTTGTTCTCAAGTGAGAACCTGTGCTATGCACGTATTGTTTGAACTGTTTGAGAGTGGAAATGATTGGGACACGGTCTAATATTACAATAAATCTCTTTATTAACAAAACTGACTTGACGCCATGACTGCGTGTTACACACTGATCTTTTCTTCGCCTCTCGTCTTACGCAACGCCCTCTATATCAAAATGGAGGATGCGAGCCAAATTTGCAAAATTAATAATAAGAAAATACGAACTGACAATAATAATAAAATCAAATAAAGCAATATTAATTAAAATATAGAAAATCACACACATACCGCGCGCCTTGACGACTCTTAGTTGGCAAATTTTAATCATTTTACGACAAGGTCACGCTGACTGACTTCTGACACGAAAATAAATTGAACAAAAATATCAAATGTACCGCGTATATTACGCTCAGATGAACAAAAATAGAAAAGAAATGAATGAGTGAGATCAAATTGAAATTTATGTAAGCATAAAGAAATTATTGAATTTTAGTATCGTTTGACGAAATCTCGAGAGGCAAAATACACAATTTGGTAGCCGCTCTCTTGAAAACTTCAGAATTTGTTTTGATAACAGCTGTTCTGACGATCCCATCACTCCCCGGAAAGACTTCCTGAACTCTTCCGAGAGTCCGTTTTAACGGAGGTAACGCATCTTTTCAAAAGACGACTAACTGTCCGATCTGAAGCTGCAGTCCTTGATTAAATTGCCATTTGGTACGTCTTTGAAGTTGTAACAAATATTCGGAAGACCAACGTTTCCAGAAATGTTGCCGAATTTGCTCTATATGCTGCCATCTTGACAGTCGGTTTATTTTGAGATCTGTAATATCAGGCTCAGGATAAGATGTCACTGATTGCCCAATCGGGAAGTGACCAGCGGAGAGGTAATTTAAGTCATTTGAATCTGATGAGATAGCCGTTGAGGGCCTCGAATTAAGGATCGATTCGATTTGAGTGACAAGCGTCAGAGGCCACTTTGTAAAAATGATTTTTGAATGACTTGACAGTCGTCTCCCACAATCCGCCGAAATGCGGAGCTCGAGGTGGTATAAAATGCCACTGTATTCGATCAAACGTTGTACTATCGATTATTTTGTTTTGATGCTTCGCTTGTTTGAACAGCTTTCACAAATCGTCCACCTCACCATTGGCTCCGACGAAATTCGTACCCTTATCAGAGAATACATTAGCCGGTTTTCCTCGACTACTAATTAAACGTTTGAAAGCATTGAGAAACGCTTCAGTGGTCAAATCCGAAACAACTTCCAAATGCACAGCTTTTATGGCTATGCAAACGAAAACCGCGACGTATGCTTTAATGTGCTTGCTGTTTCGTCGTTTGCCATCCCGTATTATTATGGGTCCACAAAAGTCTACTCTTGTGTTGTTGAAAGGCCTTGAAGGAATTACTCGATGCTTTGGAAGGCCCCCCATAATTTGCTCCGATACCCGAGGTTTTGGTTTAAAGTAAGTGATGCACTTGCGGAGCAGCCGTTTGACGGTACCGCGCGCCCTGAGCGGCCAATGATTGTCGTACCGCAGCTAGCGTTCCATCGATTCCTGTATGTAGATTTTTTCGATGCTCATGGTCTATTATAAGTTCTGTAAGTCTCGAACGATGGGGCAACAATATAGGATGTTTTGCATCTCGCTGAAGTTCCGAATGCTTGAGTCTGCCGCCAACGCGCAATAAACCATCCTCGTCGATAAACGGATTTAAATCTTTTAGAATGCTCTTTTTTGAAATTGCATGACCCTTTTGTAAGGCACTCAATTCATAGACAAATATTAATTGCTACTCCTTTTGTACAAGACGCTTTCTTGCATGTTCCAATTCATCAGCTGTTTAGGGGTCTACCCTAATTAGACGGGCAAAAAAAATACTATTTTCACGAATTTTTTGACCGGTATAAATTATAAATATGGATATAAAAAGTGTTAGGCCTAAAAAATATACTCTTAAAATACGTAAACAATTTTTTTTCATATTTATTTCACTCAGTTTTTGTACACAAAAATGGGGGAGAAGACAGGTCCAAAAAAAAAGATGGGTGTGTGCCGTTGATGAAATCTCTGGAATGGATGATCTGGGGGGGAAAAAATGGTTTTAGATTCATTAGGTAAATGGCTATAGCGCATATCATACGATTTTTGATTTTTTTCAAAAATGACAAAACGGCGGCCATTTTTTCAAAAACTACGAAAAATCACGTTTTTGAAAAAAAAAAAAAAAATAGTTACACTTCAAATTTCAAAATTCGTATGATATACGCTATAGCTATAGTCATAAAGAACATGTGGTAAAATTTTGGTGAGGGTCAGTTGAATAGTTTCTGAGATTTTATCAACAAGCCGTCCAAAAACGTCATTTTGAGAAAAACGCGTTTAAAGTTTTCTTTAACGAAAAATCGTGAAAAAATCTTACGTCTAATCAGTGATGCCTGCACCATACATTATGCCTTCAGTTTCTTCATAGTGCCCATTCTCATCCAAAATAGCCTGCCTTCGTTTCGTTCTGGCTTCCTTAGAGGCATCGCTGCTGCGGCGGTTCGCAACTTGTATACGTGTTCTGTCACGGTCAGCGACGAACTGCACGGCGGTCGGGCCGATTTTGACGCCCATTACTTCCAATATTTTTAATACTGGCTGTAGTCCCTCGTCAAAAATACAAGAAGCTGTTCGACACGCTATTTCAACAATTTTTTTTCCGCTAAATATGTGTTTGGGAGCCATTGACCAGACACAGTTGTTGAAAGATTCGTTATTATTCTGCGTGTTTCGGCCGAGGCATCTTTCAAGTAGTTCTTGTGTTATCAAATCATCGTAGATCGATTTAAAAACTTCTTGAACATCTTTAGCGAGAGCAGGAGGATGTTTGAACTTATGAACAGAATTATTTTTTACAGTTTTCTTGTATTTACACTAGGATTCAGAACAGTACGAATGCTGTGGATTGCTGCCAGTCGAAATCTTATGATAAAATCCTGCCCAGATCTCCTTGCGCATTTCTTCCACGGAATCGGAATGTCTTTGAATTGCTAAACCATAGTTTTTTGACAGTTCTTTCATTAATTTGATCGTTAAATCCTGAGTTTTTACAACCGGAACTTTTTTAACGACGGTTTTTTTCTTTTTCGCGACAACTGTTCGTGCTGCACTTTTTTTCGCTGGGGTTTTTTTCTCGTCCTTCTTTGCAGCTTTTCGTGCCTGTGTAAGATTTTTTTTAGCTTCACTAGCACGCTTGAAAATTCTTTTTGCAACGTGTAAGACGCATTCTAACTTTTTTACGATAAAATCTTCGCCGTATGGTTGTGTATTGAGCAGGATTTTGAAAGTTTTCGTATCAAAAGTACCCTCAAAAGTACACGTAGACTGCTAGGATCATCATAAAATTTTAGTATGGTACTTTTAAATATGTATACTTTCGAAAAATGCAATAAAAAAAAATCGATTTTTTGAAAATTCTA
Source organism: Rhimphoctona megacephalus (assembly GCA_963989365.1). Taxonomy (NCBI): domain Eukaryota; kingdom Metazoa; phylum Arthropoda; class Insecta; order Hymenoptera; family Ichneumonidae; genus Rhimphoctona; species Rhimphoctona megacephalus. Next base: position 26,086,073 of record OZ022414.1, on the reverse strand, counting down.
ATTAGGGTAGACCCCTTAACGGACCGGAGACTTTAAGTCTGGATTCTTTTCTGCAAATTCGCACTAGGCGAAGACAAGTTGCAGCAACGCGAATGAGCTTAGTGAGTGTTGAAAATTTATCAAACGCATCGATATCGTTTCGTGACTGGAAAACAACGGCTGTTGGTTTAGTCGATTCATTCAGCTGGCTCTCGTCGATTTCCGGTATTTCCGGAGAATATTTTATGATGTGCAACGAAATAGGACATTTTTTATTAGACGCTTTGATCCAATAAAGAACTATAGATGAATCCGTCCAACAGCAAATTTTTGCTATTGCCAAACCCAATACGTTTTTTACTTTGCTCATCAATTGAGAGCAGCTGAGCTCCACATAATTCCAGCTTACGAATCGGTATCGTTTTTAATGGAACGACACGCCATTTTGAGCACAATAATTGCACGTGGATACTTGCGCGAGAATTCATTCTCCGTATGTAAACGCAAGCTCCATATGCGCGTTCGCTAGCGTCGCAAAACCCATGGAGCTCTAGAACTTCACTTGTGTCATTGTCGATGATTGTTCGTGGTATATGGAAATCATTCATCGATTGAATTTTCATGATGTAATCCGACCACTCAGTGTGAATGTCTGAAGGAAGAGATTCGTTCCAATCGATTTGAAGTTTCCAACGCCTTTGAATTATAATTTTTGCGATGACTATAACAGGCCCGAGGAGACCCAACGGATCAAATATTTGAGCGATACTGGATAAAATCAATCTTTTCGTGTATGAGTTCAGATTCGATGACGTTATAAAGATTGTGTATTGAAATATGTTTTTTGACGGATTCCATCTTACGCTGAAAGTTTTTGAAGTCCCATTTTTGTCCAACTCCAAAACAGCATTTGAAGTAGATAACTCCGACATGTCTTTAAGCAACTCTTGATTGTTTGAAGCCCATTGTCGAAGAACAAAACCTCCTTTCGCGAGTAGTGCTGTCGCTTGATCACGAATTATTAAGGCGTCTTTTATGGAATTTACTCCTGTTATTAAGTCGTCGACGTAAAAATCTCTGTGGGCTACCACAACTCCGATCGGAAAGTTTTTTTCCTCAAAATCAGCCTGGTGAATGACCTTGGTTACCAAAAATGAAGCTGGTACCGTGTATGTACGCTGGTACGCTGGTACTCGAATATTTCGATATCATCAGATGGTTGATCACGCTAAAGAATGCGCTGAAGAGGGATCTGAGATTCATTCACGAGTACTTGACGGTACATTTTGGATATGTCAGCCGTTAGAGCATATTTAAAGCTTTGAAATCATAGCAATATTGATAATAAGTCTTGTTGAATAACAGAACCTACCATTAAAGCATCGTTGAGTGAGATGCCACTGGTTGTTTTGCTCGACGCATAAAACACTACCCTTAACTTTGTTGTTGCACTCGTCTTCTTTACCACGCCATGATGAGGAAGATAAAAATGCGGGCGTATGTCCAATGTTGTGTCGTTGTAGCTAAGTTCTCTCATATGCTTCAATTCTGCGTACTCATGAATAAACTTGCTGTATTCCCTTTTGAGTTGCGGTTTTTGCTCCAATTTGCGCTCTAAGGTTTTGAATCGCTGTAGAGCTGTGTCTCTTGAATCTCCTATTTTTCGGAGTACTTCGTCTCTGGTTGGAAGAGTTACAATGAACCGACCCTCTGAATTGCGCTTATAAGTTTGCGCAAATTGTCCTTCGCAAAGACGCTCTTCTGGTATTTGAGTGACTTGCCTACCGTTATGCTCGATTTGCCAAAAACGTGGGGGACTTGCGTTCAGATCGTCATTGATTGTAAAATGACACGATGTACCCGTTTTAAATCGATTTCGGGTCGTCAATTTTCCGGATACGATCCAACCGAATACTGTTCTTTGCCATGTTGGTTGTTCTTTTTCAAGTTTTATTTTGCCAATGCACAACAAATCTAAAAATATATCTGCTCCGATTAATATATCCACAGTTGACGATTGATTGAATTCAAGATCTGCCAATGTGATATCGTCTGGAATTTGCAATTCGTCTAGATCGAATTGATTTGCTGGAAGAGGTATTTTTTCGATTACTAGACAATCTAATTTTGCTTGGTAACTGTTGATTCTCGATTGGATCATTATTTTCGTAAACTTGTGAGTTTTCGTCGACATTCCTCCGAAACCTGAGATCGGAATGTCAGTGATGATTTGTTTGAATCCGAGTTTTTCCACACAATCAACGAATACAAAACGAGATTCTGAGGCTGATTCCAGTAGTGCCCGACACGGCTTTGGCTTACCTCTCATATCCATTACGTCGATGATAGCTGTCGAGAGAAGTACTCGCTTGTCTTAATTGAATACAGCAAGATTTACGCTCGTTGATGCTGTTTTTTCATTGTCCTTACCGTTGGTACTCGCTGGTGCAGTTTCAGATTGAATTTTCGTTGTCACGTCTCTGTTTTTGAAAATTTTAAAGTTTTGTAATAAACAGAGATGCGACGAGCTCACGCTCTCTATGTCTCTCTCTCTAGCTTGTTTGCCATGCATAGCTGTACCTCGTCTCGCGAGTGCATGCGCACCTACAGGGTGTCCATGCACTCACCAGGGTCCGCTTGGCGCGCACATGTAATTTTTCCCTGCTGTTTGCACTGTCTCGTCAAAAACGTGAGACCGTGATCAAGACAGGATGTGGATTATCGTATTCTGTTGATCGTACATCGTACGATCCGCGGAGCGGATCCACGAGACACCATGGGAACGGTTGCCGTCGGGCCAGAGTTTTGCCAACTTGCCAGAAAACCGTGGGATAGATATTCTGTCCCAAAACGCTGAGCATGCAAAAAAACCCCACCGGGACGATAGCTCTTCGAGCTCTCGTCGTTCCTGTGGCGGGTGCGGCTCATTAGTCCCAACTTAGCCACGGTTCACTCTTGGGGTTGGATAAGGCTCCGTACCGAAGCCATCCTCGCGGTGGTGTAATAAGTCCCAGCTAGCTACTAGGCGGACCCGCATAGGTACATAAGTTTTCGGTTCGTTAACAAGTCGCGAATTCTCGAGTGAAGTGCGCGAGACTCCAAAACCATTTTGTGCTATTCGCGACGCGACAGAGACGCATTATATATATATATATTATTTTTCTAATTATAACTTCCTATTTCGAATTCAATCAAAGATCTCGATACCCTTTTTTTCAAATAATGATCGCGATTAATCAATACCCGTGTATCTCAAACAAATGGTGAAACTCCGTTTGAATACATTCGTTAATTTGTGCCGTTCGAGTACCAAGTGGTTCCTCGGGGTTTCCCAGGACTTGGGCAAATATTCGGGTCACGAGCAATCCCGAGGTGGCTGTGATACCACCATCGCGAGTTAGTCAGTCTCCGACTAGGTCACATTCTTAACATCTAAATTATATTTCAAAGTTTTAAATCTCATTTTTATCAGTGTTTCTGAATAAACAGCATTTGTGAATTTTGACTCAAAAGTAAAACTCCATATAATTCCGTTTAACTTCGTTTATTCTCATCAGCGTTGTAAGATTTGTGAGTGATTCGCGGAGGAAATTGTCCTCGCATCATGCGTGTTGGTGTGGACGAGTGACACGCGGGGAGATTGTCCCCGCGCCGTATGCATAACGTGAATGTATGTGCGCGTGTGTGTGTCTGTGTGTTGTACGCGAATAAACGCACTGTTTTCTTAGATACAAACAAATGTAAGTCTTGTTTCTATTTCGGTTTATCAGTTTCCCTTCTAAAATATACCTAATTTCGACAAAATAACAATAAATACCAAATTCTATTATTTTCAAACTAAATACTGTCTCGATCTTAATTATTCTAAATTACCCTGACCGATTTACCCATTTTCTCACGAGAGTACCGGGCCCGTACGGGACGTACAGGCCCCGTCATGTCATAATTGAATTCAAATCGATTTCATTGTATTTGTTATTTTATTTCATTCTATTAAATCTTATTTTATCTTAATAAACAGACAATTGTAATCCCTCAACTCCGTTTCGTTAATACAATTATTGACCCTCGCCTGAAGCATAGTCTTCCACGTTACCCATTTCATTTTCTCTTAAATTCTTTTACAAGTTATTATTCCTCCAATTTTATTATTTGAATTATTCCCCTTGTATTTGGTTGTACCCTCTGTACAACCTAGTGGTAGCAAACTACTATTCAATTATTATTTTATTTATCCATTTTATTTCCATTATTTTCACACGTTACAAAAGTTCCTTCAGGACGTAACATCGTTGCTTGTTCCAAATGGAGTAACGTATTATGACGTTTGTCGCATTTCCGACACGATCCTCTTCTACATTGTTTTGGTTGATGAAAGGCAGCTTTTCAACAATTCAGGCACAATTTACGCGTCCTCACTTCTTTGATTCGAAGCGATCAAAGAATCGCTTCGAATTCTTTGATCTATCCCAATCTATCTTTTTTTTATCTAAAATTTTGTCTAATCGATGACGTAACTCAACAATTGTTACGTGATCCACGATTAATTCTGATCCCCGATGACTTGATCGTCCCGCGATTTGCTACTAACGCTTTGAGCCGTGCTGCCTGTTCAGCCATTTTGAATCATGGCTTCGAATTCGTAACAATAGTATCACGTGACCACACCACTAACTCGTATGCATATGTATATATGTATTGTTCGCCCGCGTATACTAAGAACACAGTCGGTAATGTAGCGCTCGCGCTTGCCGACACCACGTTTGATGCGACACACTAGACCAAGGAGACTAGAGAGAAGGAGTGAACACAGCATAGGCCAATTCGTAGTTGCAGCGTTCCCAAAACACGTTGATGCTATTGTTTCTGGTTTTGCCGCTAGCAACGCTCGTGATCGAAAGTACTAATGTATATAGTAATAATCCTCAGCGACGTGAAACTGACCGTTTGACGCATGCGCAAAGCAAGAAAATAATTTTTATTGAGAAAGATTTTTATGGATAGTGAGTACCCCGCAAAAAAACAGCATAAATGCTGTAAAAAAAGTTGAGACAAGTACATTTACTCCCCTCAAATAGTTGGTCCGGTAACAAATCTCAGTTTCGACACAAAACCTTCACTAAAAGTTATAAAAGAGATTGTCTCCCAAGAAAACCAACCTTGCAAAAATTCTCTGATTCGTATCAAATCTCTCAAAGAATGATAGGAGAACCTCACAAAAATTTTCTCAATAAATTAGAAACTCACAAAAAGTTATAAGAGCCTCTCAAAAATGTATCAATCAAATCATAATTTCACAAAAGATGCCAATTCAAACCTGCCCAAAAATTAAGTCTAAATTTCACAAAAAGTTATTAAATAAATAAAAATGATAAAAGCATTAATAGTCAAATACATTGAAACCTATTAAAATCCAATAAAAACACTTTCAACGAATTGAAAGTACAGTTGTTCTACACAACAAGAATAAGAATAGAAAATAATTATGAGAAAAAATTTTGATACAAAAAAGATTTCAAACACAAAAAATTAGATTGAAAAAAAAAAATTTCGGCAGAAGTACTTAGTGAGTTTTTTCGCTTAATTTACATAATATATCACTTATAGTTACAAACTCGCCAAGTACTTAGGCCGAAATTTTTTTCTCAATCTATTTTTTTTGCGAAACAACCAAATTTATGCTGACAAAGTTACTAACTAAAAAAATTTGGATGGAAAAAAAAGTTTTGACCGAAGTACATAGCGAGGTTATAACAACGTTTATCAATTATGCATAGTACATTATGTACATTTAGCAATAAAAAATGAGCGAACTACTTTAAACCAATTTTTTTCCAATAAAAGTTATTTTTTTTATTTAAAAATTATTATTTAGTTTTTTTGATTAATTTATATAATGTGCTTAATTTAATTCAATTTGCTTAATCCATTCATGGTTACAAACTAGCCAAGTACTTACGCCGAAATTTTTTTTTCGATCTAATTTTTTACTTTTGAAATTTTTTGTTGTATCTGAATTTTTGTTCATTCTAATTTTTTATTCTTGTTCTTTTTGCGTAGAACAACTGTACTACAGTACAATTAATTAGAGGTTAATATGCTTTAATATTTTTTTACTATTAATGCTTTTATAGTTTTAATTTATTTTTGTAAAGTTTAGACTTCATTTTTGGTCGAATTTGAATTAGCATCTTTTGTGAGATTATGATTTGATCGGTAAATTTTTGTGAGGCTGTCTTATAACTTTTTGTAAGTTTCTAATTTATTTAGAAAATTTTTGCGGGGTTCTCCTATAATTTTTTGAGAGATTTGATGTGAATGAGAGAATTTTCGCAAGGTTAGTTTTTTTGAGAGGAAATCTTTTTTATAACTTTTTGTTAGGGTTCACGTTCAGAAGGAGATTTTTTACCGGAACAACTATTTGGGGGGAGTAAATGTACTTGTCTCAACTTGTTTTACAGCATATATGCTGTTTTTTTGCGAGGATTTGTTGACTTTTTGTATGAAATTCATAGCTTGCCAATTAAACATGTCTATATTGTGTACGTATCTGAATGATGTAAAAGAATTAACATTTTTTTTGTAATTATGCAGTTTGATCACTTTTCCGAAAAACGATTGAATTTTTTTTTTCGGTATGGGATGCTTTAATTGGCCACCACTAATGATATTCCGTTGAGGGAGGCCGACATTTTTTATTAATTGACTTTTTATCTACAAAAAATGACTAAATTCTGAAAAAAATGTACTACGTTGATAATTTTTGTGACCCTGAAAAGGGCCGATGAATGATGATGATGGTGAAGATGTCAGATGCGAAGATAATTTTTGTGGCCCTAAAAAGGGCCGATGAATGATGTTTTTCGGAAAAGTGGTCAAACTGCATAATTACCATTTTTGCGGTATTGCAGCAAAATATGGTAACATTTTATCAAAAAAGGGATTCTCTCAAGAATTGGATCCTGAATAAAAATTTTAAAGGTCGCTCAAGCGATTTTTTTATTGTTTCTGCTAAAAATGGATACATGATCGAATTTCGAGCTGGTGTATCGCGACTATATTCGGACTAAAAATGCAATGTGAAATATTGATCTAAGAAGTGTTCAAATGAATTCAATCTTTGTAATTAACCATCAATACTTATAAAGTTATTAGATTACTTAATACGAACTACTACGCGAGTTTTTCTTTTATAACGTTTATTGACCACGAATTATATCTTATGAGCAATAGGTAAAAAAAAAAATTGGTGAACTACTTATGACATTTTTTTTTCTCAAATCAAATATCTTTTCGCTTAAAATTATTTCGCATCACTTGATTCCATTTTGGGTTGCAAGTGCAAATAGTATTTTCATATATTTAAGGTCTCTACCACTCTAGGGCGATTCAAAACCATATATAATTGAAACCTAGGGTGCTATCATACACCATTCTCTCAGTTATATGAAAACGAAGAGAGTAGTTTTCAAGTAAACGTTATTATTGCATGCAAGGGACATTTTATGGTAAAAGAGAAGAGGGAAGAGGCACCATGTTCGACTCCGTTCTAGAGTTTACGTTCAGAAAAATGGATTGTTGGGGCTAGGGTTAATAAAAAAAAATTATTTATTTAGGCACTATGCAAACGTTTATTTATTGAATTACACTTTATTTTTGCATTATCACTCTTCTATCTATATATATAAATGCCACTTTAACCCAAAGTCGAAACTGACCGCGATCGTTATAACCTCATGACAAAGATAATCATTGAATAAGAGATTATCATACACCATTCTCTTAGTTATAAAAAAAATGGAGAATGGTTTCTAAATAAACCTTATTATTGTATTCGAGGATTCGAGGAAAATTTTATAGTAAAAGAGATTAGGTATCGTTTTCGACTCCGTTGTAGAGTTAGAGGTGGAAAATAAAAATTACAGGCTTAACAATAATAAAAAATACATATTTGTTCAAGCACTGTTCGAAAGATGATTAAAATGAATTGCACTTTATTATTTTTGCACTATCACTTTCTTATTATAATAAAAGTCACTGTAACCAAAAGTCGATCGAAACTAACCGCGATCTTTATAACCTCATGACTGTTCAACAATATAGTACGGTTGTCGGTTAGCTGTCATATCCAACAATCGATTGAATATTACCAGAGTTTTACCAATATCACGAGTGTCACTAGACAGCGACTGCGAAAAAGACAGTTGCGCATCAAAATGTGTGCGAAAAAATGCTCAATTTTTCGGCACAACGAAAAAAAAAACATTAATATTTTTAATACTATTTAAGCTGCGAGGTTTTAATTAATCGCGATCGAAAGAGAAAAAAAATAAAAAATACGTGAATTTAAATGAACCTCCAAAATGCTGTAATTTAGTTTATATTAAAGAAACAATTTTTGAGAACAAGTAGAATCACGGTCCTTCTGGTAAATGTGTCTTGTGCGACTCGCTTCGTAAATGTACTTGTCTCGAGTCGCTACCGCGACTCTTAATTCATGAATAACATAAAAATAAAAAAAATAGACGACAGAGAGAATAAAAAATAGCAGAAATTACGACTTACATTGCCTGCAGTTGCAAGAAACAATCATCACAATTTCGTTTATACGTGAATACGAGAAACCAAAATTCGTTGTAATTTACTTTTAAGGCTAGGAGTCATACCGACTGAGCCGCCATGAGTGCGAGAGAGATAGCTGCAAATTTCGAAAGTGAAATTCTTCGACACGGTTTGAACGATTACAAAAAGGCCCTGTCAGCCCATTTTTGCTATCATCCTGCGTGGGCTGACAGAGCTTTTTTGTAATCGGTCAAACCGTATCGAAGAATTTCAACTTCGAAAATTCGAGGTGAGATTAGGTGATTGACCCATCCCCTAATGCAGTTCAACGTTTTTATGCCAACCTGATTCTATAAATGCGACCACCGGTAAATTCGAACGCTATTTATTGGGTTATTTTCTTTTATTCAATTCGACTCAGAAACAAAAATATATAAAACTCCAAATGGAAATTGCCATTTACCTAAATTCATTCGGGAGCATCATATTTATGCTAGATTTAATTAATATTTTTATGATTATATCAATAACACATGAAAAATGTAATGCTTACGCCACACACCGTCTACGTAATATTCGCTTCATTGATGCAGCTCAATTTAAAAAGACTGAGGTTATAATTTTATCAAATTGAGGAATTGAGATTATGAGAGGTGTTGACATGGCATATATATATATTATAAAATTGTACTTTGCGATCGCAACGCTTCTCATTTTCTACCGATTTTTGAATTCACTTCTTAAGGGACAACACCACTGTGACGGTTTCAAAAAATCGATTTTTTGAAAACCATTTTAAAAAATCTAAAATACTTTTAAGATTGAAATGCCGTTGGACCCAGGTCGAAAAAATAATTATTTTCGTACATATTGAATATTTTGTGGAGCGGTGCAGCGGTCCGCGACGCTCGGGGTCCCGCGCAGCTGGGCGCCTTAGGGTCGCCAGGTATTCTTCCCGCCTTTCTCAGGTATTCTTTTGGCTCCCTTCACAAAAACCGACTATTGTTAGCCGGTTAACTATTGTTATAAATATAGTTTCGAAAAATAGCACTTGGTGGCAATATTTAAAAAACTTCCATGGCAGGTATAGGGATAGCGTCATAGCGTAAGTTTGCGAATAGAAGCGACGCTATTCGTGTCTAATCGCTCCGAATCGTTTCGTTTGTGAATATCAAACGCTCCAAATTATTAGCCACAACATGACGATTGCCCGGAAGGAGCCGAGTCGTGGTGTTCTTGGCAGCGCGCGGTCGCAAATGGTGATATTTCTAAATATCGCCATAAACCGCCTCTTCCTCAGGAAATATTGGAGGCAATTCAGCCAATCTTCGAAAATTTGAGCAGGGACGACTTGCTGCAGCGTTGTTTGGGCGGCTATACGCAAAACAATAACGAAAGCTACAATAAATCAGTTTGGGCAATAGTCCCCAAGTGCCAGTCCGGAAGCAAAAAAAATCATTGATATTGCAACTGATATCGCGGTATTAGTGTTCAATGATGGCCTGAGAAGTCTCATGAAGGTACTAGAGACGTTGGGGATAACCATCGGCCCAAATTGCTTCAACTTTTGCGTTGAGACCGACGCAGCGCGGATCCATCTCGCGGAGCGTTCGCTCACAGACGCTGCAAAAGAAGCGAGAAAAGCCTTAACAAGTTCGAGGAAAGAATCAGGAGACAACGATTTGCTTCTTGAAGGCCAGCTATATGGTGCCGGTATCGCTGATTGAAGGTAAATAATTTTTTTTTCAATTTATAACATAAATTAACAAACCTAAAACTTTGAACGCGTTTTTCACAAAACCACTTTTTTGAGTGCGGCACGCAGCAGAACTCGAGCAATTTTTATCCGATCGACTTCAAATTTTTACTGTATCAATAAAAGTAGATTATCTAGAGAAGTACATAGGATTTTTTCGATATCTCAATAATTATAAAAGTTATAGCTTATTTTCGACGAGAAATTTTGCTCAAAAATCATTCTTCAATTTCAAAGGCGTGCCTATTTTTTAAAAATCAATATTTTTCCAAATCCCTATGTACTTCTCTTCAAAATATCATATTATTAACGAAAACACTCGGTATTTTTTTTCAGATCGACGTTGAAGAGAGTTCTTCTGCGTGCCGCGAACCACTGCGGAGATGATGCGAGAGCTTCCCCAGCGCCACCATGCGGCGTGAGAAATGTGAAAAAAATGTTTTTTGATACATTAATAAACAAGGAACAAAACCCAAAAATTTTTTTTCGAATATCTCTTTTTTTCCCACAAAAAAAAAATTCTTGAAAAATGTGAAAAAAATAGGGGGTCACAGTGGTATTGTCCGTTAAGTCTTCTCTCTAGTCTCCCTGCACTAGACGATGCGATGGGTGAGCGCGTTCCCGCGCGTGCGCGATGGTAGCTTCGCGTTCCCGCTCGATCCCGCCCGATTTCGGACATGAAGCAATTATTCCCGCACGTTCGATGAGACGTTAATGACGAAAACGAGATTTTCGCGAATGACGAAAACGCGATTTTCGCTATTGGCGATCCACACTAAGCATGCGACGCCTCGCGGATTTTTCTTGAATTGCTGTTGGAGTGCAGCGATGGAAATAAATGGTTTTTTGAGTAATTATCAATAAAAATGAGTGATGTTAAAGAAAATAATGGTGAAGTCGGGGACGACAAAACCAGTGACAGTAAAATTAGTGCTGGAACTGTAATATTTAGTCCTAAACCACGATCAAAATCCCGAGTGCATTGTTGTGTGTATGGATGCATGTCTCGTGTATTCGCAGACTGGAATTTAACTTTTCACCGGTTTCCTGAAAAAAATTCTACCAAAGTGCCTGTTGTCAATGAATTTAATGTAACCCAAATGACAAATCGTAGGAGAGTTTGGATAAAAAACCTCAAAATTGGTCGAAACAATCCGATCCCAACGATGAGAGTGTGTTCTTTGCACTTCGCGAAAAAATAATTCGTGTGGGGAGGTAAGACATTTTTTAAAGTTGATATTTAACTAGATATACATTATATTTAGAAGTGATGGATGCATTCTTATGATTTCTACTTTATTTTTATTGTTTTGGTGTCGGAGCAAAAGTTAAAAGATTAAAATCTGTCGTTGTGCCATCGCTTTGCTTGCCTGCAACATTGCAATATGGGACAAGTGAGAAACGCTCGTTAACAAAGAAAAATGCAGCAAGAGACAAAAGAATTAAACGGAGATTGGAATTTAAAGAGAGTGCTGACAGGTTTGAGAGTAGATGAATTTTCTCTCGTATGACACTAAATGTATACGTTTTTTTGGGCATGTTTTATAAGTATTTACATCGTTAAGATATGATTGAATCAGAAAATTATCATTCTTGTATCACTCATGTTCAAAATCGGCTCTTACATTTTTTAATATTATCTTGTATCACTTATTCTTAACTTATAGCACCAAGAACATCGAGTCGATTTTACAATCTGCCGAGCAATTAACTACTGAAGATGATTGTGCTGGTATATGTTCAATGCATGAGGTTACAGATCACATTCACTCTCCTGTTGCTTCGACTGACACCAACCGAAACGACCTGTCCATTCCGAATGACACATCTTGTTTAAAAAATGTAACCCTAGAGGATATAGAAGCCTCAAAAGCCTTGCTTCTGTTGCTTTGTGGTGAAACCTGTGAAAAATCCATACAAGTCAAAAGCGGTGATCTCGCACAATGCATCCCGTTCATTTCACTAATTACAAACGACAAAACTTTAAATACACTGACCGGCATTCCTGATTTACACTTGTTGAATGTTTTAACAGCGGCAGTACAAAAGTACAGTCTGGATGAAAGGCCAGCCGGTCATCGACTATCTATAAAAGAAAGAATTGTCCTGACAATGATGAAAATCAAACAAGATTTAAGTTATGCTGTTTTAGCTGCGTTATTCAATATCGTATCTGATGAAATTTGTTCGCGAACATTTAAAACAACTATTTTGATCCTTTCAAAAATTTTATCGCTGGCAATAACATGGCCATCCCGAGAAGAGATAAAAGGAAACATGCCCCGATGCTTCCAAGATTACTCCAAAACAAGAATAGTTCTTTACTGTACAGAAATTCATATAGAGAGGCCGAAATGCCTGAAATGTCGCATACGATGTTACTCTTCATACAAGTCTGATCACACAGTCAAATTCCTGACTGGAATTACGCCTGCCGGCACTATTTCGTATGTGAGTAAAGCCTACGGTGGCAGGGCCTCGGATAAATTTATATTTACGAAATCTCAACTGATCGAAAAAATAATTCCCGGCGTTGATGCAATAATGGTTGACAAGGGTTTTCTGATTGACGTTGAATGCGCCGCGAATACAATTCAATTAGTCCGCCCGCCGTTCCTAAAAAAAAAAAAAACAATTTTCCAAAGAGGAAGCTATCTTAAATAAGAATATAGCCGCGGCTCGAGTGCACATTGAACGAGTTAACCAGAGGATAAAGATTTTTGAAATACTGCAGAACCGTTTTCCTTGGGCATTGATTGGTTACGTTGACCATATATTTAATATCGCATGCGGTTTGGTACAATTAAGTAACCCCATCTTGGCAGATGACAAGTTTTAATTTTTCGAACTCAAATTGTTACAAAGGTTTTAATTTTTTAAACCCAAATTTTCATGAATGCATGTTCATTTCAAATTTGTGTTGAGTGTTGTGTGTATGATAGAGATTTAAATCTGTACGCTTTATGTGATTTTTTGTTCATTTTCCCAGAAAGGATGTGTTAGGGTAAGTATAAGAAAATGTAAACCGATTATTGAATAAAAAAAAAAATTTAACAAAATACATATGGTTTATTGTTTCACTTTCCTCCCTCTTCGACATATCGTCATCATTTTTTCAAACAAATATTATGAATCATTTGGGTGAAGTACGCGTTTCGAACAACCGATAACATATGAATGCAAAAATCAGGGTCAAACGGAATATTTTGGACAAAAAATGATCCATCGAACGATGCGTAGACAACGAAATCACAATTGTTTAGATTTAAAACAGCCATACCCATTTGAATTTGACCATAATATGCGTGTTTTTTTTTCAAAGACTCATCTGTCTTCAAGAATGAACACGTGGAAACGCAATCAGCAACCGTTCTTGACCTTACTTCGTAAATACATTTTATCTCCAACAGTTGGTTCGTTGTTTTCAAATATTACGCCATCAGGTGAATATCCAGCCCAATAACATTGAGGAAACACTACAAATCCGCATTGGAAAACCTTCACTTTGAAGTAGTTTTCATAAGCTTTGCGTGCTGGTCCTTCGTTGACAATTCCATGTCTCGTATATGTGTTTGCAAAATCCTTTGGCCAGAAGAAGGTTTGCGACTTTTCCTTCCAGTTCGGTGTGGAATTTTTGCTATACGTATAAATACTGTAGACCCGGGATCCTGATATCCGCTTCTCTCTAGCTTCCTTCCATTTTTCATGATTTGCAGTTTCCCAGCACAATTCTATCGGATCATCCACTCGCATTGAAGTTATTCGACCAGCGCAGCAAGGGTCGAGGTCGAAAAGAGGAAAATTAGCAATAATTAACATTGCTTCACTCTGAAGACTGTTGTCTATGATTTTTTTTTATTGCTTCTTTTGAAAACAGCTCTTCGCTGGCTGCCTGAGATGTTCCACGACCTCTGAGATGTTTAGATACCGCAGAATCTGGCCGAGCACTACATAACATCTTTAGAATATCAGCGACTTCCTCTATCGTGCTTTCCGTCAGTTTCGGTATGACTGGGACGCAGCAAAATGTCGATAAAGGAGATGGGGCAAACTCTTGTTGAACATCTGTCTTGCGAGATTTCCATGCACGTTTGACGTCCGTGCTCGATAGATCCTCCAACTCCAAGATATTATTTCTGTAACAGAAGAATATTATTCGAATAATTTTAGAGCTTTTTTATTCTTTTAAATGTATAGACAATAAAATAAATATGTACAACTAAAATAATACTAGAAACACTTAAAATAAGTTTAAAATAAAATTAAAGATAGTTTAAAATAAGATGTTTTGGGATTATGATTGGGAATAAGAACAATATAATAAATAATGATAATCCCAAAATCACATACCTTTCCAAGTAAAGCAGTACGGCAATGACATGTTTACACGAATTCGAGAGTCCTGCTTTGCATGAGCAAGTCATCTCTTGATTCGCGCCTGTGATTTCATTCATCGCGATTGTTCCGATGACAGTATGCGGTTGTTAGGCCATTGCACTGGTTTGAAGCACTAGTCCTAATACATCCCGCTTTATATCACTTTTCGCCGTACATCCGACCAAAACTATTTGTCCGGACTTGAGCATTTCTTCCCCTTTATTTATGTTGCGACTATTTTGATCGCCTTTCCCGAAATCGTAAATTTGTCGGAGTTTTAAGTAGGACCGGTCCATATTTTCAATGCTAAATCACACTGAGCTGTCCAAATATGCACTCCAATAGCGCCACATTGCCGAGTGATGCGAGCGCCGCCATCGGTAGTGTGGATCGCCAATTATAATGAGTCCGAATTCGGTGATTCGAAATATGAAAACTCCCCCCTTTTTTTTACACAGAATATAAAATGTTGAAGTGCTAGAATGTATGGCTCGTTCTCGATTGTTCGATTACGATCCCGGTACACTGCACTTTTTCGATGTCAAAATTTGTCAACCGAGATTTGCACGATAGCTTTTGCCTCTTGAATTTGTTATTGTGGGCCGCTATTGTAGTTCACGATGTCAGTCACGGTACACGCATAAAACACAATCGATCGCTATCCCGGCGTCTCAACTGCAAAGATACTAGCGAGGAAATAACCTCGAACTTTTCATTTTTTTTTGTTTTATTATTTTCGCGGATTATCCGGCTCGAAGGACCAATGTTTTTTATGTTATCAAGTGAGAACCGGTGCTATGCACGTATTGTTTGAACTGTTTGAGAGTGGAAATGATTCGGACACGGTCTAATATTATAATAAATCTTTATTAACAAAACTGACTTGATGCCATGACTGCGTGTTACACACTGATCTTCTCTTCGCTTCTCGTCTTACGCAACGCCCCCTATATCCAAATGGAGGATGCGAGCCAAATTTGCAAAATTAATGATAAGAAAATACGAACTGAAAATAATAATAAAATCAAATAAAGCAATATTAATTAAAATATAGAAAATCATATACAAAAGTTCTTTGAGCAGCCCGTCCTTGAAAAAGCTTTGGGCTTCAAAAGTTCACTTAGTGACTTACGTCACTGATTTAAGGTTCTTGAAAAAAAAGGATACGCAATTTATCAATTAATACTCGGCGAAAACTTCTATTCCTGGTTTCGAGCTCTGTATTCCTTTCAGATTTTTCCCTACATGAAAAATAATTTGGTATGGTCCCATGTTAAAGGCTATGGGTGAGCTACATGCGGATGGTAGATAGCCGATCTCTTTTCATGTCATCCAAACGGCCGATCCCCCTCCTTATTTTAATTTCATGTTTCTTCGTCCATTCTTCACTATCCGAAGAATCTGTTCGTGATGGTATGTCTATCAACCTTAGGTCGCCAGACTTTTGTTGGCAATATTCCCGACTGATATATATGGAGAGAGAAAGAAAAGAGAGATACGTTCTCATATCTGCATCCTATTTCCGAGAAAGGGCCCCTTCATCTCCTTGCTTTCATATTGCACGAAACCAACCGAGACTCAGGTACAAAGTTATATTTTTCTTTCTCCCGTTCAGATGTATATGCATACATACACGTTTTTTATATGTTTATTTTGTATTTTCACGTTATTTATCCCCTTTCCAATCCTATATATTGGCTCGAACACCAGCTGGGACCATCCTCATGTTGGTGGATTGCAGCTGCCATTCACCCGCGTTCCACACATCTCATGGCCGTTTTTTCATTCTTTATTGTTTTTTGTTTGTTTATTTTCCTTTTTTTCGTTATTTGCTCCTTTTCGTTCATCAGACCTGGCAATAGCTTTGGCAGCTCTGAACATCGGCTGTTCTCTCTCTCTCTCTCTCTCTTTTTCTTTCTTTTCTTTCTCTCTCCGCTGCTGCCTATCTTTCACATCAATCCTGGCCACCTCGTTGTATCAGTAGACGTATATGCTACGGTCTACCTTTGAAAATGCTCTTACGTGAATTCTCTTTTTGGATGTATTGCAAACATCGCTTGATTCGTGAAATACAAACAGTCCTGGAAAATTGGCGGCGCATTCGCTTACACGGTAAAGGGATGTCATTCAGGAATGCAACGATACTCGCTTGGGCTTTTCGAGGTAGTTCCAAACCTCCTTCATGATGGAATCGAATAGTAAAATCTGTTGCTGCATTGAGGTCATTGTAACAGATTTCGTTTATCGGCTTTGCTTTAATACATCTACCAAAGAATACTTATAATTGTTCAACTACGTTTAATTTGCGTAATAGTCATTGGACACTTCGGTATGGGACAAATCATTAAAATCCCTTCGACTTGACCTTCTCCTTGAAGTGAATTTAACAATTCTACGAAAAACTGTAACTAGTTGTAACATTATTTTTTGCAACATTCTGCCTTTTTATACTGAACCCAGAGGCAAAGCGTGAATACTCTGACACATCTTACACCATCGTCAAGCGTGAAATTGGAAAGGGCTCTTTGCTATAACGATGTATGACCCATGTAAAAAAACTAATGCCTAGTAAATGGGCGTATGCTCAAAGAGTAACCCGCAGTTTTATAGCTCAGAGGGGAGAAAAACAAAGAGAAAGATAGAGAGAGAGAGAGAGAGCGAGGGAGGGAGGGGCGGGGGAGAGGGAGAGAGAGAGATAGTTTCAGTGTAGTGTGAGAACTAGATCTAAGAAGTTGGCGGGGTAACCAGAAAGAAAACCTGAGCTTCGCGTTCGACCCTTATCTTTAGGAGCTAGGGAATTTCTTGTTTCCGTCTTTGTAGAATAATCTCCACATCCCTCCTTCACTCTCTTTCTCTCTTTTCTGCCTTTCTCTATTACTGAACCTTTTTTTATGTTTGGTCCCGTGACATTTCATTCTACGGGGGTTGGCGTGGGTACCCAAGTAATAAGAGACGTAGAGAAACTCGCGAACAGGCCCCAAAGGCTCTCCAATCGAATACACAGTCTGTATACAGTTGCGTCCACTTGAAAGGAAACACTTAATTTAATGTCGATCCTAGGCCCAAGGTAATCGATTCAAAAATAGCAAAAACGAAACTCGTAGCCAATGTTATCTTTCTAATGAGCTCGGCCTCGTTTTGATTGTACGAGAACTGACCGATTGGCAACGGGGTCCGTGAATAAGTGCGAAACGCAAAATCGCGAGGTTGTCGGAAATTCGATATTCTAGAAAAATACGTACGGTTAGCAGAACATCGTTAGAAAGGGGATTTTTTGTAGTAAAATAATCACCCCGGTATTTTCTGTACGACAATTCTAGGCAGAGTTACACCCCCTTAAAACGAGACCCGTTTTTCATCAGTTTCAATAATCTTTTACAATCTGATGGGTTTGTTTCTTCCGGAATATGCTCCAGAGATAAACGCCTCCACAGCACGCCAAAATGTTATCATCAGTTTTCAAAATGAATCCGATTGAATGCAGCATTGCAATTTATTGCAAGATGCAGTTTAAGTTTTAATAAAATAAATGTACCACTGAAAGTCTCTGAAAGGTTATGGGAAGTGGTTGATTTCACGTTTTGAAAAAACGCATCGCTTTTTCGCATTCAGCACATGCTCTAAAATAGGCAAAATCCATGAATTTTTTTAGAACGCGAAATCGACCTCTTCCCATACTCTGCAGAACTATCAGAGGTATATACTAACCATGCCTTTTTTTCTGGAACATCGAATTTTCGACAACCTCATAACTTTGCGTTTCACATTATTTCGCAGATCCTGGTGCCAACTGGTTAGTTCTCGTCCGATCAAAACGAGACCAGGCTCATCCGGAAGCTGATAAAATTTGCTACAAATATCGATTTTGCAGTTTTTGAATAGGTCAATTTACGCCTGGGATCGACATTAAAGTAAGTGTTGCGTTTCAAGTGGATGCGACTGTATATATAGACTATATATATGTGGCACTTACGAGAATGATCGTCAGTTCTGCCACTAGTCGCTGGAGTTAGTCTCGAGTGGAATCTTCACGACCGCATTGTCGTCGTCGTCGTCGTCGTCGTCGTCGTCGTCGTCGTCGTCGTCGTCGTCGTCGTCGTCGTCGTCGTCGTCGTCGTCGTCGTCGTCGTCGTCGTCGTCGTCGTCGTCGTCGTCGTCGTCGTCGTCGTCGTCGTCGTCGTCGTCGTCGTCGTCGTCGTCGTCGTCGTCGTCGTCGTCGTCGTCGTCGTCGTCGTCGTCGTCGTCGTCGTCGTCGTCGTCGTCGTCGTCGTCGTCGTCGTCGTCGTCGTCGTCGTCGTCGTCGTCGTCGTCGTCGTCGTCGTCGTCGTCGTCGTCGTCATCGTCTTTATCCTCCTTTTCTTCTTCTTCTTCTTCTTTTTCTCGAGAATCTTGAAAAGAGGAAGCCAACTTTTCATCGTTGATTTTACTCACCGTCTCGTTTCATTTTATTCTCCTTTACTTCCTTTTTTTACTTCGCATTTATATATATTCACACGTATACACGTTAAAGCATTGCTCACTCGCACCTTGCGAGCTTAGAATTTTCCGAGGGTCTCTTCCTCCTCTTTCTTCCTCTCTCTTATCTGAAGTGCGTCTCCTTATATATATTTATATGCGATGGACTTTCTCTGACACTCAATATTGGCGAACCGAAGACGTCCCTGACGAGTTGGGTTCAAAAGTGAGAACTTCTTTCAACGACCATGACCACGATGACAAAGACGATGAGATCTTCTCGTGTCGTTTTTCTTCGACTATCAAGTTTTCCCGATTTGCTGGCAAAGTGTTCGACGTACGATTATTGGAAGCGTTGAAGGAATTGCGGGACGCAACCGACAAAAATATATCTCAGGGCACCGCCACTAGTATCACCACCATTACCCCCAGTTTCTCAACAGTTGGTCCTACCGCCAGTTTCTTCGTCAGTTGGTAGCTCAATGAACGAACGACTATTAGGACATTGGGTGCTTAGTCAGCTTTACTCGATGCAAAGAGTATACCCGGATGCGTTTTATGCCCTTGTATGCCCTTCTTTTTTTTCATGTAAAAATCCCGCGAAGCTCACTCTAGTGAACGTGGTCCCGTACGATCGAGTCATATAGAAATGGCTTGTATGCCAATCGAATCGTCTCATTATATAAAGTATTTAAGCAAAATATAGGAATTAAACAAATTTGTAGAAGTACTTTTTATAAATCTCTGCAAAAATTTGTAAGCGAACATATGCAACGTTCTCGACTTGGACGAAATTATTCAACTCAATTCAATCAGACCTT